>JAMWET010006333.1:0-155000 GCA_024036415.1 Prochilodus magdalenae | reverse complement strand
CAAACCTGAATGCTTTATTTATGGATTTGCTCTTACCTACAGGCTATGGTAGAAGATGTCAACAAGCTAGCACACAGTTCATCAGTACATATGGCTTGCTTTCATGTAGCATTATTAATATTATGACCACCTCGTAATTCAGAGGCTCCACAGGGAAAACCCCATTCATGTTGGCCACACAGAAAACAAGCCAAGACCTGAAGTTTCCAAATATGGGCATACTGCCAACTACTATGATGCATGACATCAGTGGCTAATAACTTGAACTGAACTGCTTTTGGCTGAATAGGTGGATCAACATCAATGATTTGTTTTTTGTGATGTCACAAAACAATAAATTCAAAGCTTCGCAGCATCTGAACGCAGCATCTGAACATCTGAACATCTAACATGCTCTTTAGAGGTAGAGATGCTCTGTAGTGTTAGGTCACCGGTAAAGAAACCAGGCATGATGTAAGTTTTCACGGACCAGACACATGATGACAGGACGGGAATGCAGCCTGAGCTCTTAGCGTTACGTCACCTCAGTGCCCTACTCAGCATGCAGCATCATGCACACGACTGCCCTGCTGCCTGCCAAAGACAGATGGGTCCTGCTTCTGTGGGATTTTCAGTGCAGTGACGTGTGTCAGTTACTGCTCTCCCTGTAGCATCTTTAGCCACAGCAGACTCCTAACCCTTTCTCACCTGACACATTATTTATTTTTCTTTTGTTGGAATAAAATGGATTTTACTTTGTTCCTGATTAGAATATCAGCATGGGTTTATGTACCTAATAAAGCTTAATTTAATTTAATTTAATTTAATTTAATTTAATTTAATTTAATTTAATTTAATTTAATTTAATTTTCGACAGTAACAGCCTGGTTTTGTTATTGTGCCCTCCAGATTGTTATACATAAATGAACTCTGTTCTGACTGGCTGCTTTGTATTGTGTCCCATTTAAAAAGCTGAATGAAGCTCATAAAACTGAAACACTGCTTATACCTTCAGCATGACTGAGCTGAACTGCTGCAGGCTATTATTGAATACTATTATGAAATATATCATAGAAATATGATATTAAAAATCTTCCTTTCCAATTTGCGTGTTTTTGCCACCCTTCTGTCCTTCTCTAGCGGTCAGTTGATCATGATCATTATCTGGCTCATCAAAAGAAATAAAGACAACACGAAAAAATTTAAATTGAGCTTTCTGGTTAAAACACTGCATATCAACACTTCACTCTTACTGTGAAGCATGCTGGAAGGAGTATCATGATGTGGGGCTGCTGTATCCATTTTGAATTAAGGAGTTGGCATTATTCGTCTACCGCAAACATGTGAACGCTGTATTCATGCTCTTTTATTGGAGGGCAACTCCACCAACTTTTCAAAATGTCTGAATAATGCTACTGTAGTTAGGTGAGGTATTCTGAATCATTTAGTGCAAACATGTTCAGTGAGGTGGCTTTAAGAGACATTTACATTTCTAACACCAACACTCACTCAGTGAGTAGAACTAGCATTTGACAGCAGATCTGACTTTATCCAAATCCTGACACTTTAATTTTGCACATATTTTGAAGTATTGATGGAATATGCCCTAAAAAGCTTTCTTTGTGTTTTAATAGGAAACCCAGTTTGGTGATGATATGAAAGGAAACACCTTGTAGGAAACATTCATGCAGAAACACAGAAAATCCCAGAAGGTTCACACTCAATTTCTCACAAATGGACATATTACAGCTCTCACCAGTAACAGAGCCTCCAGGTGGCTGAGATAAGTCTCCTCGCTGGCCAGGATTCCAGATAAAACCCACTTCCGCATTTCCAGGCCTTTCTCCAGGTCCAGCTCCGCCTGGAAAAAAAGATAAATCATCATTCATTTGCGCACAATCACCGAACCATATCAGCTTTTTTGTCTGAAAAGAGTTTAATTTGTTCACCATAGGCTTCGTTTCCACTGCGGGGTGAAAGAACATGCTACGAAAATGCTATAATGATTAATCTACTAAGCTGTTTGTGTATGAACCGAGTGTATGTATGAAGTATGTAAGCATTAGCGTGTTTACGGTGGTAGTAACTTCAGGCTCCTGCAGGTGGCGCTGCCTGAGAATGATGGATGAATGATAATCGTTGATTAATCGATGTACACTTAGACTGAATGGCAAATTTTGACTTTCTCTTGTAGGTCAAGCTTTTATTTAAAAAACATAAACAACATAAAAATAAGGGTTTCCATGAAACAGGCTCCTAAAAGACGCCAGCTGGCCAGTGTCGCCTCCTGCTTTTTCCGAATGGGAACGGAGGTGTATTTTCTTAATGCCTAATCACACGTTATACTGGCAACAAGCGCTGCTGCGGAGGCAGTTACTGCCAGTGCTGCTAGTACATCACAAGGTGAGGTGAAAAGACTGCACAGAATGCGCTTCTGCAAAACACACTGCATACACACAGTGTAAACCCATACTGAGTTTCATTACTAATAATGCCAATAATAATGATCATCATAAGCCAACACTAAAAGTATGCTCAGAGTGTGACTACTCAGAGCTAACCCAGACAAAACAAACAACAGCAGTCCTTTTAAAACGACGACTTCCATTTAACCGTATAGTCATACTGCATAGATGCTTTATTATAAACATACATATATAGTGAAAACAGAGGAGATACAGTAAGAAAACCTGAGTAACACAAAAACTAGGGCTGCATCTTAATTTTGGTGCTGGAAGAAACAAAGCAAGTGTTTATTCATGATCTTTAGACTCCAGCCTCTGCTCCTTAGGGAAAATCCTTCCATCTCCAGACTATCATCTTTTATTCATCCACATATTTATTAATGAAAATCCTCTTAGGGTTTGGGCACCGGGGTGAGCAAAGCCCTCCAAGCTGATAAAGAGAGACCCAGGCGCTTTCATTTCGTTTAACAATGAGAGAACATTATTTCATCCTCATACCATATCAGAAAAAAATAGCCCATTAAAACAAGCACATTTAAAAAGCACAGGGGAAGAGGAGGAGGCGGTTTTGGAGGTCTCTTACTGACATACTGAATAGAACATACAGAGAGAACACTGTCCCACTGCTCCACAGCCCAATGCTGGGGGCCGTTACTCCTCTGAAGTGTTACAAGGTCCATGGTGACCAAAGTATTGGGACGCCTACCATTAATAGGGAGTTGGCCTCCCACTTTGCAGCTATAACAGCTTTTACTCCTCTTTGGGAAGTCTTCTACCCGATTCCAGAGGGTGCCTGTGGGACGTTTTGACACCTAATCCTCCAGGAGAGCATTTGTGAGGTCAGACACTGATGTTGGACAAGTGGGCCTGGCTCAGAGTCTCCATTCTAGCTCATCCCAAAGGTGTTCAATGGGGCTGTGGCCAGGGCTCAGTGTCAACCAGTCAGGTTCCTCTACAACAGACTTACCCAACCATAACTTTATGAACCTTGCTTCGAGCACTGGGGCGCAGTCATGCATATCCACGTCCTTTGTCCCTTCCTTGTTAAATAATCCAAAATAAGTTCAGATGTGATTAACACAGGCAGCGCATTTCATGTTTCCTTCTCCTGCGTCTGCTAACCAGCACTCTCAGCTGCTGAGACATGTAGCACCATAGAGTGCACTGAAAAAGTATTTGATTTTATCAATTTAAATGTGCTATTTATGAAATGGCAATACTTGATGCAAAATATTGTGATAATATACAGTACTGATCCCCTCTCCCACCATTAAGCGTAGGTCACCACTACAACAAAACAATCAACCAGACAGTAATCATGCTGAGAGTAAAACGCTTTTTTCAGTAATTGATTCTGCATATAAATGTCTGCAGTGTATTAGTTCTAATATGACTTAGCAATCATGTTTACAAGTGTTATGCGCAGTTATAAAATTAAAAAAGAGTGGACTATGGGTGGGGCATGAAGAAGGCTAGTAATGATTATATATATTAACAGTATATACAGTGGTGTGGAAAAGTGTTTCCCCCTTAATGATTGCTTATTTGTTTGCATGTTTGTCACTCTTAAATGTTGCAGATAATCAAACTATATTATATAAATATTAGTCAAAAATGCAGTTTTTAAATGAAGGTTTTTTATTATTACGGAAGAAAAAAAAATCTAAACCTACATGGCCCAGTGTGAAAAAGTGTTTCCCCTCTAAACCTAATAACTGGTTGGGCCACCCTTAGCAGCAACAACTGCAATTAAGCGTTTGCGGTAACTTGCAATGAGCCTTTCACAGCGCTGTGGAGGAATTCTGGCCCACTCATCTTTGCAGAATTGTTGTAATTCAGCCACTTTGGAGGGTTTTCAAGTATGTACAGTCTTTTTCATGCCACAGCGTCTCAATAAGATTCAGATCAGGACTTTGACTAGGCCACTCCGAAGTCTTCCCTTTGTTTTTCTTCAGCCATTCAGAGGTGGATTTGCTGGTGTGTTTTGGATCATTGTCCTGCTGCAGAACCCAAGTTCGTGTCAGCTTGAGGTCACGAACAGATGGCCGGACATTCTCCTTCAGGATCTTTCGGTAGAATTCATGGTTCCATTTATCACAGCAAGTCTCCCAGCCACTATATGGATTTTCTTTCTCCCTTAATAATAAAAACCTTAATTTAAAAACTGCATTTTGTGTCTACTTGTGTTGTCTTTGGCTAATATTTATATTTGTTTGATGATCTGAAACATTTAAGAGTGACAAACACAGAATTTCCTGTTCTAGACAATTCACCTAAGAAACCAACTTCAGACAACAACAGACAGTTCAGGGAGCACTTTGTGTCTGTATAACCTTTACATCAAGCTATGGATTCAGCATCTTGGAATGTCGAAAGCAGCCTTAGAAAAGCTATTCGCCATCATGGGACCATCTGTAGGGCCAGTCATAGGCCACCAGCACCAAGTGATAATAGAACTGTCACTGCGTTATGCATGCAGGCCACTTGTGCGGAGTGCTGCACCATTGTGCAAAGCAATCGGATGAGGTGGAATGGAATCATGTGACATTTTGGGTTCTTGAGAAACCTGTTCTCAACACTTTTTTGGCATTAGCATTAACCTTTCCACCTCCTCCAAAAGAATGAAAACACTCTTTACAATGGATTTTCCATTAAGGGTTTTCCATATTTTTGAAATTTGGCAAAAGTTGGAAGAAGCTGGGGGATACTACAAATTATTGATAACACTTATCAAAACGAAATCTCAACCAGATAAAGCAGGGCTAGCTTGCCCAACATGTGCGTGTACATTCCCACATGCATGTACTCACAGACCACTGCTATATGGGGAAGACAAAGTTCGGAAATTGCAAGCATCCGCTCTTCCGCTCCAGTCTATAGTATGCTCACTCTCTAAAGATCCCATCTGGCATTTACTCAAAGTGTTCACCCCCAAGTTTACTCAACAAATCCCTCCGCAAATCCACGCGCCTACAGTCATGTATGCATCAGATTAAAGCTCTGCCAAAGCTGCACGTACATGTGTGTGTAGGAGTTACAAAGACGATCTCCATGCCTGTGTTAATTAAACCCACGTGGGAGCTGAACTCCAGGGTCAGAGGGTGGCGGTTGATTTCTGAGAGGACGCAAAAACTCCTCCTGGGCTCAGGACGGCACACCGACAGAGAGCGCGCATCAGTCATCCTGACAGCCAATGGCTATGAAAGAGTCGGGGGAAGGGCCACCTACACCATCACCGCTGTAATTACTGACTGGGTGACTGCACTGCAGGGCTCTTCCTGAGGCACAGCCATAAAGGCTGCAGTCACTTCTGGCCACCTTCCACTGCAGATAAATTTCAATTACCAGCGGATGTATGTGTGCACCATATGAGAAAGGTCAGCCGAGGTCACTCTTATCTTAATTGTGCTGAACCTTCCATTAGTAATTTTAACATGTACAGGTGGCTTCTTGTGGAACCTGCTGCGTCTGGAAACTTTCAAGCGTCCTGGACGAATGACTCCTCAGGGTCCTGTCAATAATGAGGCTATAAAATTCCTATATTAGAGAGTTAACAGTGTAATATTTCACAGTGGGCTGCACAAGGAGAATAGAGTCCTGCTTTAGAGACTGAACAAAGCCCCCTAAACTCTATATCACTCAACATGGGTAAAAAAGAAAAATGGATGTGCCACGGAAAGAGGGGAGAGACGCCCGGGCCATGGCCCACACTAAGCTTTCAATGGAGACAATACAGACATGTCTAATGCACACACGTTTAAACACCCCCGCTTATGGATCTTCGATCTGACTCCACCACAAAATCTCATGGGGGATTGGGGGCTAAACATTGTTATGCGTGGGAGCAGGTGCTTAACCAGTCCAGTGTGCACATAAGCCAATTTAACATACAACATACACAAGTAGAAAATCCTTGACTTAATAAATAGTAGGGTGCTGTAGTACATACTAGAGTACATTACACCTGCTCTGTGGTGGTCCTATGGGGTCCTGACCATTGAGGAAGAGGGAAATAAAGTATACATTGAAACAAATGGACTACAGTCTATAACTGTAGCAGTACAGAATGCTAAAGGTCACTGAAGGTCAGTAAAGAAAATGCAAAAGGTCAGTGAAGCTGATATAATGGACAGTGAGTGCAGATACAGGGAGATGGTTTTAATGTGATGACTGACTGACACTCTACTGTGCACGTGAAACATCTTTTACTGACCTATAATCTGTTTTTACTGCATCAAACACTAAAGCAGGTGAGCACAGGTGAGCACAGGTGAGCACAGATGAGCACAGATGAGCACAGATGAGCACAGGTGAGCACAGGTGAGGCTTAAATCAGCAGGCTAAAAAGTTGCATGGCATGTTTCATTTAATTTGGTCTTACTTAACACTAAGTTCTGCAATGTGAGTATTGCACCTGTGCACACTGCAATGATGATGCTGAAATGATACATAGAACAAATTAAACCTTTAGAATTATTATTAATATGACAATGTAACATTCCTTTGGCTGCGCTAAGCTTGACTGCCCCGAATTCATTCGCTGTTTATGTCCTGCTCTCTTTTGAGTGTGGACATCAGTGCCTAAAAACCATGCTCCATAATATCAACCTACAGCAGAGGGGAAACACACCTGCTAAGTTTGTTACAAGTGGGCATGAGAGTTCGAGTTCTGTCAGTTTCAGACACACATTTCAAGCTTCGGAAGGTTGAAAGGCTCATGGCTGGTGTGCACTTACAGACTTGGCAGACTCGAGGGAGCCAGAGGAGAGCGTGTCTCTGCTGCTGCGGCTCTTGGAGCTGAGGTAGGGCGAGGAGGATGGCGAATCGTCAATGTAGGGCAGAATGTCGTGATGACGTCTTTGCTCCTCCGCCCGGTCCGCATCGTAGCCGTACGTAGGAGGGGTGCCCGTGAACGGTCCGTCTGAATAAGTAAAGAAGAAAGATTGCTTTTACATTAATGTTGCCATTTGGAAAAGCAGGTCACATTAGCAATGTAACAGCAAAGGAGGTCCTATCTGGAATAGCAGTTGGAAGCTAAGGACATTAAGGTAATTAAGCCACTGAGATGACTTGTTTAGCATGTGCCTTCTTACACACTCTGGTATATCATTGGACCAAATCTCATATCCCCAAAAGTAAATTTGGACCATTTGAAAAAGAAGGTATGTGGCCCAGGCCTAGTAACACCAGCATGAAACACCAAAAACACAACGACACACAGTTTTTCAAACATCAGTGATGATATTTAAGATGACATCTGCTGCTCCAAAGACACTTTGTGATGACTGTTTGTGAGCAGCAGCTGTTGGGCGTGTATGCAAGTTATGAAAATCGTCCTGGAATTTTTCTTGGAAACATCCGGGACAAGAACAGTTGTTGGTTGATCTACCAAAACTGGAGACACGCTAAGGTTGCTGTTCCTGTAAATCCTTGTTGTGTTGTGTTTCAGTACATATTTTAGCAGGAAGCTTTTGGTTACCCATCCCAGACCTCCCCTGTGAGTTTTTTTTGTGCTTGTGTGGTCACAACATTCAGCCACACAATCCAAACTCTGTCTGCGGAAAGATACTGACATTTTGCATTCTTACAGCCCACATTCACAACGGCAAGACACTCGCCCACACTGTGCTGCATCCTAAACCAACACCGGATGATGGAGATGGAATACTACAGAACAGAATAATGGCAAGAAGTATCTTAGGGGTTGTCCTGAGTGGGCGGCCTGTTGGGGAGGGTGGGGGTGGTTGCCGGGGCTTGTGTGCATCTCAGTTCAGGATACCTACCAACAGACTGCAGGTATAAACTCAGTCTTTAGGCTAAAAGAGAAGCTCCCTTAGGCTCAGAGCACATTTACTGCACTTCAGAGCGCATATCCTCACTGCAGACCCTCAAGGCCTTTATCACCTCCTTTGTCTTTGTCATCGCTTCCCGCTATTATCATCAGCCGAGTGACCCACTTTCACTCGGCACCCGGTGATAATTTCACTCTGATTAGCCGATGCACGGTGCTGAGCTGAAGGGTCTCGGAGGAGACGAATAGTCTTATATTCAAACTCTGCTACGACTACAGGCTCTACATGTCCTTTTGCTGAGAGGGTGGAGTGTTGAGAAGAACTGATAGAACGGAAAAGGGGTCTCAGACATTGGCCCCTTTTTTTATATGCCTCTCTACATGGAATCGAAACTGACAAGGATCATCTCATCTTGCTTAAATACCTGAAGCAATAATCTAGCCAGGAATCAAAAGTACACAAATTTTCTTTTGCCTAAAGGTAGCCTTACTGTCAAGACATCTGACAGGTGCCAAGCTGAGCTGTTAAGTCATTTCAAACAGTTTGGCTTAGGAGGATTCTTACCCCAAGCATAGATAACAACAATACAGGCAGCAGCCATCTTGAAATCTGAGTATTTGTCTGTACTTTGTCCTACTTCATAGAGAGCATCAGAAACCATCAGGAAATGTTGAATCGGTGCATCCCTAGCATATAGAACCTTGATAGGCCACCACCTGCGTAGGTGCAACCTATATCTACTTGTAGTTAAAGTCCAATCAAAATGGCCATTAACTACAAGTTATTCCCTTTTTCCAGGAGATGTTCCGTCAGATATTGTGTAAGGAATAAGACATTGCATAAGGAAGGAGAAAGGCTAAGAAAAATAAAGAAACAATACATTAAAATACATAAAAAAGAGCAGGGATTCCTGAAACTGGGGCTCAGGAAATTATTAAACGCTACAGAGAAGCTGAGGCTCCTAACAACCACCTGGAAAACCTGGTAGAGCCAGTAACACTATTCCCATCAGATAAACAGCGCTTTGATCTCTCAGAGAGAGGAGAACATTAAGTTCCACTCTTGCTTCAGATCTGAGGACATCCACAGGTGTCCACATTTGTCCATCCCTCCACTGTGAGGTGACACCCCAACACTACTGAGGTCTGAAAGGAGGTGTAGCTGTTCAAGAACCTTCTCACTGAGAAAAGGAGAAACAGACACATCAAACAAAGAAGCTGCTGGTGTTCTCAGAACAATGAACTGACAACTCCAGAGACCAAACTGGTGAAAAGTGTTTGAGATTTCTGGGATGGTGAGACAATGCGGCAAAGCTTCTAAGACTGAATTTTGGAGATTGTGGCTCCTTGAGGAACTGAGAGTGAGTCTCCTGAGAAGAACTGAAGCGGTACTGAAGGTGCAGACTCTAAATCCTGAAACTAAATTCTATTATGATTCTTAATATTTTTTATTAAAAGCTTTTTTTTTTCATGCTAACCTGATGCTTACACTTATGTCCATTTTGACTGGAAATGAAACAAATGAAGGGTGGTCTCTGACTTTTACAGTACTGTTTCCCAGCTGAGTCTGCACATTTCTAAATGAGGGGAAAACTGTAAATTAGATTTCTGGCCAAACCATAAATTCAACTCCCACAAGCGGAAGATCAGCATAAAAACCAGGCTGATCACAAACCTCTCACAGGACGAGCGCTGTGCAATCATCCTCCCCTCATCAGGCCAAAGATCATCTATTGACTTCTTTAAGTCAATAGTGGAGAACCAGTTTGAGTAGTAAAGGCTGTTTTCACTGAAGTCCGCTCACAGATGTAACGGCATTCCATGAAAAGCGGAACCTAATTCCAGGATCATATTTTTACAGTCAGTGATTTATTTATCATTTACTATTTTAACTGTCAAGCACACTGAGGTTATATGAAGACACAACACACATTAGTAGATTTAAAGCATTTAACAAATTGATTGGCTCTAAAAGCACATACGGGCACACGGTGAGATCAGATTGCTAATGGATGCTCCACCGTGCCAGCGAGAGAACATGATAGTGGCTCTTGAGAAAACATATTACAGCGTACAGAGGGGATGAAACGATCCTGCTACAGCAACAGCTTCGACTTTCTTCTGTTTATATTAGGGATGAACAGTTTTCCTGCCCAACCCATGTACTTTAAGGCAAAGTATCAATTGATGGCAATACGAAATTTTGCAGATTCATAAACATAAACCACATGTTTTGGCAAGGCATGCTAAGCTGCTAATTAATGCAGTGTGCACTGCGGTTCTCGTACTTCATTCCGATGTGTACATCATTTACTATGGGTGTAACAGTGCATCCTGATATTGTGATGCTGCAATGAGAAACAGCGTGACATCACAGAGGTGTGACAATGGATCATGGAAAACGAACCTTTATTGATTACAGTGGTGGACAGTAATGAAGTAAATGTAATTAGTTACTGTACTTGAGTATCTTTTCTGAAGTATTTCTACTTTGGACAATTTTGTACATTAAATTTCAGAGTCTTATTTTTATTCCACTACATTATGCAAAATTTGTTCGACTTACATGCACGTAAAACCGTAACATGTCAAAACAAAACAAGTTTATTCATGGCTTCCTAGCATCCATGGAAATGTCCATTTCAGGCCTGGACTACTTCATGGACCACCTGGAGGAAGGCAGGTAAAGCAGGATGGCATTAGTAAACATATAAAACATAATGTTAGTGACTTTGTGAGTAAATAGACCACAATACAGAAATACATACTCCTGCACATGTGACTAGCGAGTGTTTTTTTTTTCTGAAAGTATACAGACACTATTTCCTCTTACACTTATTTTTTTGGTTAGTTTATGTTTATGAACAGAGACCCACAGATGCAGTACAGTAAAGGAAAACTTATTTATAAACCTGTATAAAGCAAATTCTTAATAAACCTAAGCTTGTAACTAAGTTGCAAATAAATCTTAAACCAAAACATGGCTTGTTTGCAAAAAGTTATTTTATGGTTCTAGCCAATGGAATCTGTTCTCCTTCAGTGTCTTGTGTTTATGATCATTATGAAAAGACATCAGTGGCAGACTAATTAATGACCTTCTATTAAAGACTGAGAGACACCAGAGTGATGAAAATAGGACATTAGAGCCATAATAAATAATGCTACTGTTACTCCCCATACTTAAGTACATTTGAAGGTAATTACTTAAGTACCTTTACTCCCATGGAGGAATGTCTACTGACACTGGAGGAGTATTTTACCTTGCGGATCTCTACTTTAACTCAACTACATGTTTTGTGTTCTTTATCCATCTCTGATTTATTATGCCATCCAGTGCAGCTGCACTGGTCAAACACCAGTTTTCATAAAATCAACACCAAGTTGCAAAATACAGGGGTGACTGGGGGGTCTGGGACCTCCTAATTAATTTTGAACCTCCAGAAATGAAAATGTCTCAAAATGAAAATTCTGGCGGGAAGGCATTAATTTCCATTTCCCCAAAAACCCAAGACATGGAAACATGGGTAGAACTGTAGTTAACGTTTGGAAGACACTGCAAAACTAGAAATTGGTCATTTCCAAAAGAAGTCATGGCCAAATGCAGTCCCTCTTTTTAGCCAATCATTAACATCTATTTTTGTAACGTGACATTCACTGCACTACCACTTAGTAATCTATAGATCCCATCACTCACACCCACAAGTATTCATAGCCCTGTCATCCTTGTGCAGCGCCATCTGCAGGACCCTAAAGTTACTACCACCATAAACACGCAAGGTAACTCATTTACTTTTTGGTTCATGTGAGTGGGCAGTTGTCAATGCATTTTCATTGCTATTTGTACCATGGATGACTGTTTATATGACAAATAAATACTGATTGATTTTATTTAATATTTATTGTATATTGATATATTTTCGAATATGTTTATATTCTGAGTTTCAAATGAGTTCCAGGGCGCTGTATATCATGCAAATCATGTGCAACTTAGTTTCATGTGGGTTTCAAGTGAATACTGTTGCATGAGAGTTTCACTCTCTCACTGCAAAGCCATCGTAGGATGGAATCATTACAATGTAACAGGCTTCATTTAATTTAAATTAGCAGAGAAATGCGACATTAGTCTGCAAGTTTTTCTTCTTCTGCTTATGGCTGGTAATCAAATGTGCAGCATTTAGCACTCAGTTGCTTTGTTTACTAGTAAGCCGAGTGCCCACATTTCCGAGCACCATCATCTGCCTGCCAGCTGTGTGTATGCGCATTCACGTAGAAAGCAGGACCTCCGCCACACGAGCCCTCTGACTCACCGCAGCCTCATCGCCATAAAACTCGTCCTCCCACTCATCTCCGCACCATCCCTCCATCCTCACTCACTATGTTTTCTCCTTCTCCCTCCATCTACCTCATGCAAGCTCTACACAGATGGCCATTCCACTTTGGCCTGGGGACGCACAGGCTGCTGTGTGTGCACACATGTGGGAAGACAATCATCATCATCATCATCATCATCATCATCAGTCTGAGGAACCAAAAGCCTTTCCAGAAATCACACAAGCACATGCACATACAAACCAAGTGATTTAATGTCACCACAGTATTCAGAGTATGTACATTGTTTCCACATGGGTATCATCACATCAGCACTATTCCGGCCAAATTACTTCATCACCTCACCAAACTCAAAAAAAATTGTCACCTTGTGTGTTTAACATGGTAGCTCCTTAAGATGAAGCTGCGTGGGGATGATAAGTCTGTAAGTACCTGCATGGTGTGAGTGACGGGATCTATAGATTGAGAAGAGACGGTACAGTGCAAGGAATGTCTCGTTCCATGTGTGGAAAATGGCTCCAAAGCAGATTGGCTTAATTGAATGAATTGGATTAATGATTGGCTAAAATGAGTGACTGCATTTAGGTGTGTGCAAAGATCATAGTGTGAAGGAAGTAGCTGATTCTGCAGGTGTATGGAAGTGTACAGTCATATGGATCTACCAGCAGTGGCTAAAATCCCAGTCTACAGGAAATTCTGTAGTGGCACAGAAAGCATCCACCAAGTCTGGCCCAACTGGGCAATTCTTTGATGTAAGAGTGCCTGAATATTGATGAGGCCGACATCCAGAAACTTTTCCAGTACATGCCAAACCCAATCACAGCTGTTATTGGTGCTTGTGGAGGTACTAGACACTATTAGGCATGTTTCAGTCACAGGGGGTTCATTTTTTGTTTCTTTTTCTGGTAAAGTGTCAATGCAACTGCATTAGATTAATTCATATAAATGATCACAGTACTATTCTGTAAAATACCTATTCGCTTATATAGGTAAAACAAGCTTGACACACCCTCCTCTTGCTGACGGATTCCATGAAAGCACTTTTCCAAGAGAGTGGCAGACTGTATGTCTATCAGCCCATGTGTAAAGGGAAAGGAGGCGTTAAAGACAGAGACATCTCAAGGACAAAATGTCATCCCACCCAAAACCCTCACCCCACCCCACCCCGACTCCGGTGCTGTTGTATCCCCAAATATCAAATTCAAAAAAGCTATTAAACCCCATCAAGAGTGACTGTGAAGACTGCAGTTAAATTAAACCGCTGAAGAACAGCTGATGGCAACACACAAACTCCACGTGTAAGCAATTTGTGTTGACGTGTTGACGACTGAGAGGATGGTGACCAGAAGAACATGGAGGTTCTAAATGCTGAATCTGCTAAATGAGGCAAGGTAGCCTCAGGTAATATTGAGGTTCTTTACCTTCTAGTCTCAAATGAAGACTCAGGTTATGGTAAGTGCCTCTTTAAGCCGGGTCAAGTCTTTCAAGCGGCAGCAGGATGGAGCTCCAAGACGTGTGAATATTTTAATGTAGAGGTATTTCTATGGAAGCGCCGCTCTACTTTTGTGGCAGTATTCTATTCCTAATACAGACGATGGGGTGTTCCTTCACCGCCTCCATCTTTTTACTACAGTCCACACTTTAAGCAGCCATTCGAGCCGAGTCAGAGGGTAACTTCCTAATCAGAGACACCTGGGGAAGCAGACAGCTAAAAGATTCCAGCTGCACAGACGGGGTTTTAAGCTCAATGTCGACTAGTCGCTGATCATGTCATTTTGACACTAACAACATGGATGCCTGTGAAGTTCTACATCTTATTTTTGCTGAGTTTAAGGCAAGCATATTGGCAACACTGGCTAGGGTGCGCCAAAGTAGCATGTTACTGACCTGTGGAGTTTGGCTTTCCCATAGATTCTTACAGTTGCAAAAAAATGATAACCTGGTTTAAATAAAAATCATATCAAATTATTTTTATGTAGGTGATGTATCCTTTATGAGACTGTTGTAGGCTTATTTTAAGATTATTTAGCTTATTTCCGGACACTTTCAACTTTAATATTATCACAATACTCTATAAGAATGTTGCAATATGATTTTTTTTAGTTATTTATTATAAATATTTTTAATTATATTTTTTAATGGACCTGATTTAACATTGGTATTGCGATCTCTGGAAAGTGGCATATGAGCCAAACCTCAAACTGCATGTGTCATATCCATGTATGTTTGTTTAAAAATCCCAAATAAGACATTTGCCTTAAACGCAGAAAAGGCACTTCGGATTTATTTCTTTGCAGCCGCCATCTTAGTTTACCAGTTTCCTCAGCTGACCTCAGCAGAAAAAAAAAATACCGCCATCTACTGGCGTGAAAAAGTTATTTTATCATTGTAGGAAGCAAAATTGGTATTTGAAATGTATATAATACAGTATGGATCAGAGAAAGTACATGCCAGCCTTCACCACCCAAGGCTTGGTAGCATCATGTGAAGGGGGAGACCCAAGAGGTAGATGGAACTGGGTAGAAATGGGTGGAAAACTGGGTAGACTTTTATGCATTCAGAACAAGTTATTTGCTTACACACAGAGGAATCTGACATCTGGGGTTTATCCCAGTGAAGAATCCACATGCACACACACACACACACACTAGGGGGCACTGGGAAGACTTCCCCAGAGAAGTAGGCAGCCCTATCCAGGCAGCTCCCTGTGTTCTCAAAGGCACTTCAGTTATGTCCTGTTGGATCAGCGAATTGAACCAGTGACCTTCCGGTCAAAGCTGGCTCCCTGACCTCCAGCTCTCAACCGAAGTTTACAGTGTCATTAATTCCAAATTATATTTATTTAGCAACAGGTGGCGCATGGACAGGTCATTTTTGCTACACTGGGCTTCAGATACAACAAAACAAAGAGAAAAACAAAAAAGGCAAATATAAAGCATGTAATCCAGAAATATGCAGAGAACAAAGCAGCCCATTCCCTCTTCCGAGGTAATCTCTTATCTCTCCTCCATGCATATCCTGAGAAACAGAGTGGCAGCGTGTACCGTGGAGGGGTTGGATGCAGGAAGGCAGCCAAGGCCTGAGGCCTCCTACTGAGAATTTAATCAGCCTTTGTCTCCAAGTGAAGAGAGTGAATCACAACACACAGGGAGCAAGCCTGCAATCAGCACTGCACAAACATCACTACAGCATCGCACACATCTCTCTCTTCTCTCCATCTGCCTCTTCCTTTCTCTTCTTCAGACTCTTATATTCTGCAAATGGCAAAATGATGCACTGTGGAGAATCTGTTACGAGGAGACGAGAGGTAGACTAAGAGGGTGGGGAGGGGTGAAGGAGACATAGGGGATAGAGAGTAAGAGAGAGCAAGCAAGAGAGAGAGATGACATGCCTAAATCCAGCCTTGTAGATCAGGATTAAACTTGTCATATCTCTCCCTCTGAGTTTATGTAATAAAGCTGAGGAAAGCTTGTGCCACCCCAGAACATTCCTCTTCCCAAACACAGGATGCTTCATCCATCAAAGAGAAGCAGCTGTACACCACCGTGCACCAAGAATCCAGACAGGCTTTACCGGTGTCCCAAGAAGAGTCCGGTTAAATCAGTTGCAGACGAGTGTTCAACCCAAATTCATCCCCACTGCTTGTCACTCCACTCATTTTATCAGCTCCACTGACCATATAGGAGCACTCTGTAGACAGTAATCTACAGTTACAAACTGTAGTCCATCTGTTTCTCTGTATACTTAATTACCCTGTTCTTTAATGATCAGGACCTCCACAGGACCCCCACAGAGCAGGGATTATGTGGGTGGTGGATCATTCTCAGTCTGTTAGTGCTGGTGTGTGTTGTGCTGGTGCGAGTGGATCAGACACAGCAGTGCTACTGGAGTGTTTAAACACTGTGTCCACTCACTGTCCACTCTATCAGACACTCCTACCTTGCTGGTCCACCTTGTAGTAGTACAGTCAGAGACAATAGCTCATCTGCTGCTGCACAGTGGAGTTAGTCAACCCATAGTCCTTCATCAGTGCTCACAGCACACTGTCGGCTGGATTGTTTTGGTTGATGGACGGTTCTCAGTCCAGCAGTGGTACTGAGGTGTCCAGCAGCACCCATTCACACCAGCACAACATACACTGACACACCACCACCGCGTCAGTGTCACTGCAGTGCTGAGAATGTGGCGCAGTGGGTAAGGCTGTTGCCTAACAGCAGAAATTGCCTGGGTTCGATTCCCCGGCAGGGCAGCCAGGATTGTTTCGGCATGGAGTTTGCATGTTCTCCCTGTGTCTGCATGCCTTTTCCTCGCTGCTCTTGCCTTCCGAACAAAAGCGTGAATATGGGCTCCAGCATCCCTGATGACCCAAAGTACTTGATATGGTTTGAAGCTAGTGTGAAAGTTGCATAAGGTTAAATGGTATAAGCCTCCATTGCTAGCATTGCTATCAGTCTCGTAGCTCCTAGGCAAAACTAAGGACTAACTTCCGACACCAAACAACCAACCGGCCATGGAAACGGCATGAGTTAAATCTTACAGCACCAAGCTGGTTAAGGTTAGACCCCAGCAATGGCAACAAAGCCAAGTTTGTGTCGTCTCTTCCCACCAGGGTAATAATGCTGTCATACAATGGTTGATTGAAGCCTTCAGGAATAGTTTTCCCTAATCCAATCAGGACTAACTCAGTTAGGACAGAGGAAATTCCGAGACACATCTAAAAAAGAACAGGGACTTTCTTATCTAAAATCCCGCTTAAAGCGGACACTGTTTATCAGCTCCTAAATTTAACTTGAAGGGCTCAGGAGATTCTTTAGAGCAAATGGTGGCAGCAGCGGGACCCCAATGTGAAAGGTCTCCAAGAATGATGGAAGGAATGGAGTAACAGAGAGAGAGTGTTCAATAATTCCCAAATTAGACATGCTGTACTGACTATGCTTTAATCTTCAGTCATGATGTGTGATAATATGTAACTGGAGGTCATTAATGTATCGCATTATAAGATGTTAAAATGCACAATAAACAATTTGTTAAGATCTCGTCACGCACATTACTGAGCATGAAATAGTCATAACAATACAGCATATTCACCTCTTATTAGCGCATAACTGGCAACATCTAAACTGCTTAGAACATTTGAACTTAAATGAACCCAACATTTAGAGAGCTCTGTAGCATTATGATTCGTTCATAAAGCCCTGTGTGTGGTTGGTGGTTGGTATAGTGTAGCACCCTCCACCTCCCATGCTATAGGGCATAGATATATAGATAAATGGATGGATGGATGGATGGATAAATAGATCCCAAGCACAGATACAAATACAAACACAAAAAGACCCTACTACACTCATGTGTTCCTTAACATGTGCTACAAGAAAAAGCAGGAGAGACACAGCCACCGACAGCTGAAAGCATGACACAGGCATTGATCTGGCAGAGCTGGGTGGCTCAGCGGGGGGAACAGGCCCCCATATCAGATGTGATTATGTCACTTCTGTCAGACTCCTTAAGTACTACATGGTTTATATTTCCCAGAACATCGTGGCAGGCCAAGGGTGGCCCTGCTGCTCAGGCACCTCCCCTGCCAAGGCTTTGATCACGCGAGCCGAACGAGCAGAGATTTCTCTGCGGATATTCCGCCTAAGTCACCTTATTAGCACATCCCCTCATCTGCGTCTGATACTTTGATACTCGGCGCACATTCCCAACCATTAACATCATTCACACAGCCGGCAATTACGCAATCAGGCCTAATTAGGCACACAAGTTCAGACGCATGTACTATGAATTATATAGGCAAACTAATGGCGGGAGTGATGTATTATTCAGATACAGGAAAAACGAAGTCAACACAGACAAGAGCAGAGACCAGCCTTTCCCGGTTTAACCTCCTACTCAAGAGTTACAGGCGATGTTAAAAGATAGTAACTATGTATCACGTTCTTTATCTCCTATTTCCTCCCCGCTCTCCCCACTGCAATCAAGTCCTTTCAGAGCACACAATGGGCAAGGCCTCTCTATCAGATATGGCCTGTTGCTTTCCCGGGAGGCTTTGTGAGTGGGGCTGAGGCAAGAGGCTGGGCCGTGAGCGCCCAGGAGCTCTAAATCTTCAGGGTGCACTTAAGCCCCCCATATCTGCCTGCCTCTAATGCACCACAAGCACTGCAGCAACAGCTTAGATGCCATATAAAAGGGGGCGCGGGGGCACAATTGCTAATTTATCTGTGTGCAACCTGGCATTTTACTCAGCAGTCTATCTGGGTGACCCCTAGCTGACTGGGGGAGGAGGAATTGGAGAGAGAATGAAAGAACCTCTGAAAATAATTTTGTGGGGAGAAAAGCAGGAACATAGCATGATGTCAAACCACATGGTCAAGGATAATAAAGACCGTCTTCTCTACTTTTCTCATACCACTAACATTAGCTGGCTAGCTTGTTGCTAAGAATGCTCGCTTTCATGGAGGCGTTCTTGTTTTGCCCCCTGTTTGTAGTTTGTAGTTAGTAAAAGTGATGCAATTCCCCCAACTTCCCCTTTTCCTGGGCTAAGTTTAGCCCAGCATTAAATCAATGAGGTACTGCTATTTCCTTTTTCATAAAAACTGTAAAAGCAGCTTCCAAAAACAGTGTGCAAAAACTGCATGTAAAAGCAGTACACAAAAATAGTGCGCAATAACTATGCGCAAAACCATCATGCAAACGTGCAGTAGCAGCGTGCAGTAGCAGCGTGCAATAGCAGCGTGCAATAGCAGCGTGCAATAGCAGCGTGCAATAGCAGCGTGCAGTATCAGCGCACAAAAGCTGTGTACAAGGGTAGCGAGCAAAACGCATGTAACACGTAAAAGTAATGGGCAAAAAAAATGTGCTGATACCCATAGGAAAAAAGGTGTGACCTCCCTTAGCCTCATAGCTACAATGCTAAACTAAGATAGAAAGCTTTGCACACTGAACACGTCCTGGTTGATCAACAATTACTTGTGAACCATGACTTAGGGGCGCTATGGAGACACGGTCCAGGATGGCGGTTTATTACTAAAGCTCCTAAAAACCCCTGCACTAAACACGGCTAAAACAATCCAGAACAACTAATGGCAATCAGACGGAGACTGTCAATGACTCGTGAACCATGACTTCAATACACATTCGCATCTACACGCTGATAGCATAACTGCAGAAGTAGGGCCTGTCCTTCAGCTGGCTTGGAAGAGGGGCGGCTGCATGGTGTTAACAGTGGTCAGAGGGTCAGAGGTGCCTTGTGGTTGTGTAGATGCCTGTGGTTTAACATAAGCCTCCACCTTCATTTCAGCATATGGTACTCCACACAGGTCACCAGGGAGACCACAGGCGGGTCCGCTGACTCAGCGAATCCTCTAGTCAACTTTATTGGCTATAAGCACAGACACACACACACACACAGACACACACACACAGTGCTGTGTGTATTCTATAGCCCAGGCAGGTAATAAAGTATTGTGTGGAGAAGTGTGAGCTCAGTGAAAGCTGACTCCGTGCTTTATCGGTGGGTAAGAGATAAAGGCCTGGGGACCGGCTGCAGCTCCACAATGCATTCAGCTCTGGAGTTACCCACAACCTGCTTAGGATTCTCGATAACAAATCCATGCCACCTGAAACCAGGCTCCAGAGGAGAGACAGTGTCCATGGAGGAGGGAGGGAGGGAGAAAAAGAGAGAGAGGGGGGGAGCAAGAGCGAGCAAAAGAGCTGGAGGGTCCTCATCAAAAAAGCACGCTACATTACTCCAATTACCATCCTCTGCTCATGTTCTCGCTGCCTCTCGGCCAGCTCCAACCAGACAGGGCCTGCGCAGACACACGCAGACTTGTTTTTATTCACTGAGGGCTTATGTCAAGTGCTGTGCACATGTCAGAGACCAGCCTTCATTTATTTGCTGTCATTTTATCTGCAGTCTAAGCACACTAGTTATTCATTTTTCAGTGTCAGGATTTGGATGTTTAGCTCCTAATATGAGCAGTTATATTCACTATATGCGATAAAAACACACTCATCAGAGAAAGAGTAGTCCCTCAAATAGCTGCACCCAAAAGGAATCAACCGATAGGATGAAACTTGGTGGGTAGATTTGACATTGTGAGACGATGAGCAAGGATGGGCCTTACCCTTGTACCTGACTGACCCCACAGCCACGATTGCAGACATTCAGCAATCAGTGATGTCCTTCATGAGTCATCCTGTTAGTGCCAGCACCATTGGCAGATGGCTGCACAACGCAGGACTACATGCACACAGACCGTTATGACACAGCTGCTCTTTTATATAGATATATATCTATATCTATATATATATATATATATATATATATATATATATATATATATATATATATATATATATATATATATATATATATATATATATATATATCTGTGTATATGCTTGGAGATACAACAGCAGTGACATTTTTGGGCACTTTGACTTTTAGTCATGACTTTTAGTCATGTCCTGTCTGTTCAGGGGAACGAATGGCAGTACACCTTTCTGCTCACAAGGCTGGTTACCTAAACACCAGCTCATGACTGTGATTGCCCAAATCTAACCCTAAATGTCATCCTCAGTAATCAAAGGGTCAAGCTGTACTTCATATCCACCTTCCTGGTCCAATCACTTGAGGACCTTACTTGTCCTGAAAATTCACCAAAACAAGCATGCGCGCACACACACACACACACACACACGCACGCACACACGCACACACGCACACACGCACACACACGCGCACACACGCACACACACGCACACACACGCACGCACACAAAATCATCAGCCAATGAGGCAAGTAGGAGTTCGCATAAGCACTAGCGTAGCGACCAGCAGCAGCCAAGCCACTGTTTCTTATCATCAGCAAGCAGGAGACTCAGACAAAAGCCCAAATCGCCCTTAATCTCCTAGTAAACAGACACCCAATATTACATGCCTGGCACTCTGAGCCAAACATAACTCTCTCTTTCTCTCTCTTTCTCTCTCTTCCCAGAAAGCACTGCTGTCACCGGCGCTCTGAAACTGGCCTGAAGGATTTGTTGTCCGCAGTGGGTTTATAGCCAAGGCAACCAGTACAAACAGCAAGTAGCCAACAGTCTGGCCTCTACCTGGACATCAGAGAGACACTGAAGGTACAGACTAGCAAGACAACCCATCATAGAACCCTATGTGTACTGGTGACACAGTCTTCATGACACCCACAACCACAGATTAGCCATAAAATTAAACCCTCTCTGTTTATCCACACTGATTGTCCATTTTATCAGCTCCACTGACCGTATAGGAGCACTCTGTAGTTCTTCAGTTCCAGACTGTAGTCCATCTGTTTCTCTGTATACTTTATTACCCTGTTCTTCAATAGTCAGGACCCCCATAGGACCACCACAGAGTGGGTAATATGTTGGTGGTGGATTATTCTCAACACTGTAGTGACACTGACGTGGTGGTGGTGTGTTAGTGTGTGTTGTGCCAGTGTGAGTGGATCAGACGCAGCCGTGCTGCTGGAGTGTTTAAACAATGGGCCCACTCACTGTCCACTCTATTAGACACTCCTACCTTGCACGTCCACAGTCAGAGACAATAGCTCATCTGCTACTGCACAGTGCAGTGTTGGTCATCCTCTAGGCCATCATCAGTGGTCACAAGAAGCTGCCCACAGGACGCTGGAAAGATTTGGTTAATAGACAATTCTCAGTCCAGCAGTGACACTGAGGTATCCAGCAGCACTGGCACACCAGCACAACACACACATTAACACACCACCACCACATCAGTGTCACTGCAGTGCTGAGAATGTCCCACCTCCCACATAATACCTGCTCTGTGGTGGTCCTGTGGGGGTCCTGACCATTGACAAACGGGGTAATAAAGTAAACAAAGAAACAGATGGACTACAGTCTGTAACTGTAGAATACAGAGTGCTCTTATATGGTCAGTGGAGCTGATAGAATAGACAGTGAGTGTAGATACAGGGAGATGATTCCTGAAGGCCAACATCAGAGCTTGACCTCTGAAATTCAAAAGGGTGTGGGGGAGGGGCGGTGCTAAGTTGATGTCCAATACTGAAGAATGGAGGTAGGAGGTTTTATGCTTCTCTCACAGCCTGTAAATGACAAGTCACATTTGAACGCACATGCTCAACCTACAACACTCAATATATTACGCCAGCAAAACGAGGCCATGCACCAAATAGACTGGCTGCGTTTCAATCACCTGCTCCCTTCCAGGCCCCGTCAAGCTGAAGGGCTGGTTAACTTTGATTGTCCAAGAAGAACACGAGGAGAAGACGTGTGTTGCGATCAGTTCTCCTGGTTTTACTTGGGCTTCCGTATCAGAGCCAGGCTAAAGGGTAAAGGGCGCTTCGCTACTATTGTAGAGCAGCCTGAACAGACCACTGAATAGAACCACTTCTCGGGAGAGGGCTCTGGTTTCCTTGACAACAGGTCGCAGCGCTCAGGAAGCTTTCCGGACGGATACCTGCCATCACCTTCCCACTGCAAACAGCAGCTGTGTTCTTATGGCCTACGCAGCAAGGTCACATATACACTCACCAACTTCAAGAACACTGACGCATGTACATCCCAGGCGTGCACTAATATAGGAATCAGGAGCCAATAAACATTGGGATGAGTAACCTAGAAACCTGTATATCTCGTAGAGTTACAAAGGCAGGAAAAGAGGGAAAAGAAAAAAACAGTATACTTAACACAGTAGCCCACCACCAACTAAACAGCCTGCTCTTCCAGTGTATAATAAAGATGGAATATCACATTTCGAAATGTCAGCCAAATGCAAAGATCTAAAAACGATATTTGGGGAATTGACTGCTGTTTCCAATATTTTTGTCTGTCGGTACTTAATGCAACATGGTTATGATGCATGTGATGGTTTAGGTATGCAGTTTGGTACAATAAGCTTCAATAAGGCTACATATTAGCTACATTAGCTCCAGTGCAAACCTGAAGAGTGAACTTTCAGATACCAGACTCGCTTGCCTATTTGACTATGAACTCAGACGTGAAAGGTCGCTGGCCAAATGACATGGTTTGTTGGCTATTTCTTTTGCCATGAAAACAAGTTAAAAGATAAAATTTGTTAAGTGTTACATATTAATGAAAAAAAAAACAATGTCTATATTAAACAATTTGCCACTGTCCAAGAAGAAAACAACAAAACAAGTCATTTTTGCTGTCATTTACATTTTCCAATCGCATCTCGTGATTGGAAAATTATAAATTCCTTGCAAGAAAAAAATTTAACATGGACTTTTACTGATAGCAAATAAGGTTTTTTGGTTTTGGTGATACTTGTTTTTCTCTGTACAGCAATATAAATATACTCCCTACACACTATGGTCTTTGGCACACTCAAACCTAATTAGTCCTTTAGGCCAACCATGAAAATTAGCTTTGGAGCCATATATCACCCAATGGCCAATTTAATCTGCTCCAACTGTTGCTAGCCTAATGCAATATCACTGGACACCTCAACAAGCTTACAGTGAAGTCTTACTGCATGGTCTACTTACAGAAGCCTACTGTGGCCGGCATCACATTCAGTGATGGGGGCACATTTGCAGTCAGGACAATTAGGCTCCAAACCAAAGAGTTACATCATAGACAGCTGCTTTATACAGGACTAAACTGCACAATAGAAGAGTCCTCTCAGACACTGTAGGTCTACAACATGACTCTCAGCTCTTATTTAAGCCACTCCGGGTCCATTCACCTGCTTTCCTCCACGCCACGTTATTCAGCACCCATGTGCTCCATCAGACTGGCATGAAGGGCATGTAGAACCGAAAGACTCCCAGTGAGGTTGCGCCGTTCTTCTCCTTCACCTTGCCTTCAGAGAGAACTAATGTATTCATTTTGGGTTAAAGAGTGCATTTAAAACGGAATGTCTCCTCCAGCTGGCGAGGCGAGGCAGGGATTTGGGGATTAATGCCGTTTCTGTGTTTCTCGCTTGGCTGTAATTGAGAGATTCAGGATAGGGGCTTTCACTGGGACGGCGGTGGGCTGGGAGCTGGCACTAATTAAAAAAAGGCCCATTTCAAACCAGCCTAGTAAGACAACACAAGAGTGAGCTGAAATGCTCCCCCTCCTTCCTCCTGTACCGCTAAAGCGCTTACCTCCATCTTTCTAGCCTGGTTAAGCAATTTTCTCTCCTTCTACTCACAAAGCCCCTTTCTTCTCTTCATTTCTCAAGTTTTTAGAAACACACAGCCAAGCTCAACAGTCTAGGGGTTCGGCAGGGACTAGGAGTTGCCAGACTAGTTGACTTTGCTGCTCGGTGATGGCGCTTTCAGGCTGGTTAATGCTTCTGCTAAGCCTCTGTAAGTGGCCTACACTGTTGTGAGGGTTCATACTTGTGTGTTGGTGTGTCTAGATTTTTCTCCTAACAACTTGTTGGTACAGTTTGCGGTTCATCCAACTGAATTTAAAGATGGCTGCAAAGGCGGAAATGCAAAGACAGCAATGACTGTGGTACCAAGTGTACCAATCATAGCGGCTGTGGTCTGCATCACCATGACATTACATTATTACATATCTGGGGAGGCGTGTCGCTACCCAACTTGGACTTGCACATGTACGTCATTTCCGGTATCGCTTTCAATGTGTTATTACAAAACTATCAGGTATTACAATCCTCTTTTTTTGCTGTGCATTGAGAAAACTGGAATTCTACCTACTTGATTGTTTTATAGGTTATGAATTCTTTTTATATTGTGCGAGAAATATGTCAATAACCATATAACCTTGAATACTTGGATATTTAAGGAATTATTAAATTATTTGGAATGCTGATAATTTGTTTTTACTGTAACTATTTTTAAATATACCATTATATTAATACAAATTTTAAACATACCCAAATCAGTTTAGTCATAAGTGGTAATAACAAGAGAGCAGTCATGGACCTCTAATGTTCTTGTGTGAAATAGGCCTGTGAATTATGTTACGTTTTAAATAATATAAATTTTGTAGTATAAATAGTATAATATAAGTTATTCCCTTGAATTGGTCTAAACTGGACACTAACACCGTGGACACCTTGGTATCCTAAAGTCTACCAATGCCTCTCCCTCAACCCTCAACCTACAGAACATCAAAAGATTAGATAATGAACATATTTATTTCAGTTTTCATGTGTACCACCATGGCAAGTTTCTTAAAATCAAAATACTTACAGAAAATATTTAATCGTAATCCCTGTATCACGATGTGTATCATATCGGTAGGTTCTTACCAAGCCCATTTCAGAAATATGACTGACCCCCCAATGACACACACTTTAAAGCCTGAGGTGCGCGGCAGACAGTAAACAGTTTTGAGTAATGGTAATAGGAGAGGTTAGATGTTGGGCGGAGGCCGGCGGTGCCAGGCGGCAGAAGACACAGCACACTGGTTCAGGCCTGCCAACAGTTGGCTTTGTTCAACAGACGTCCTCCCTCATACGAAACCATCCGAAACTAGCCATCATCGACTCCCACAGCACGGAGCACAGCCAAGATGAAAACATATCGCACCCGGAGCGGCTAGTGCAGCATCACTGTCCTCTCAGCCTGTCTTTATTCTTAAGCCTTATTACACAACTGTACCTATGAGCTGCTGTTTGATCAACAGGCCTGCACAGTATATAGTTTTCCACCCCTATCGGGTTATTGGCATTCACAATACTGATCACAGGAGGCCACAACATGCAAATGGACTAACTAACCACCACCAACACCAAAACTGTGGAAGCTTTTCAAGCAATATGAGAGCAGTGTGGAATTTCTTCCTTATCCATATAACATTATACAGCTCTATCGATCACTACGTAATTGAATTTGGCTGATTTCTGATGTAAGGCTACATCAAAGTTCAGATACTCTTGCATCAAAGAATTGTGCAGTTGGTCCAGATTTGGTGGAAGCCTTTCCTGGCACAATTCCGAGGAGAATTCCCTGAGAATTGAGATCTGTGCCACTGCTAGTAGACCCGTACGACCGTACGCTTTCATACACCTGCCAGTTTAGTTAATTCCTTCACACTACGGCCTTTGCACACACCTAAATGCAGTCACTCCTTTTAGCCAAACTTTATCATCTGCTTTGGTACCATTTTCCACACATGGAACATTCACTGCACTGTACCACCTCTTCTCAGTCTATGGATCTAGTCACTCACACCCTGCAGGTATTTAAAGCCCCAACATCCTCGTGCTGCGGCATCTGCAGGAGGTTACTACCACCTTAAACACACAACGTGCCTCACTTATTGTCTGGTGAGCTTATATGTAGATAGGTGAAGTGGGAATGTGCCAATGGGACTTTAGAGTTTATTGAGCTGGATATTAGATCAATATGCGTCATCCCCAACCCAGTACCCATGGTCCTGACCCACTGAGGCACCCGCGTCATTAGTAAACTCGTCTAATAACCACTGTAATATCCATATTGAGGACACATGACTAGACTCGCCAGGTCGGCTATCAGGTTGCTCATTAATTTAATGGCTCAGTTGTTTGCAAATCTAAAAAAAGGAAAACAATGCGTCCCATGTTCGGATTTCTATCCACAAAATGGGCTCCCCCTAGCCCCTCCCACCCACCTGCTGGTGAAAAGAGCATTTCCCTGAGCTTTCATTTTCTCCATGAAAGTGAGGAGGAGGCTCCGTCAGCACTGTGAGCCACTCTGACAAACAAAGGAGATTTCCCTGCGGAGCGCGTGTCCTTAAACGACGCAGAAAGACCTCCAACCAGCAACGCCGCTGATGTGGGGTGGGGGGAGGGGAGGAGAAAGCGAAGAAGAGGATAAGAGGAAAGAGGAAGATGATGGAAACAGATGATGGACAGAGAGATAGAGAGGTGCACATGTGTCGGGGGGGGGTGGGTGAAGGGGGTGTCCTTAGCTTACCAACAAAGCTTTACCGCAGCTTGGTGTATTGTCTGTGCTTGTTTGCAGTAATTCACCATGATACAGATATAGTAAATATCAGTGACGGTATCAGAGACACTGCTAACATGGGAATTAAGCCAGAGGCTCCACATCACTCACACCTGTCAGGCTTTTATCAGTGTTTAGAAAAGAGAAGCTGTCTAATCATCTCCTAAACAAAACCAGGAGACACCTCAATAAACAAGAAGCAAAGAGCGAGAGGAAGAGAGAGAGAGAGGGGGAAAGACAGAATAAGAGAGAGGGGTAGAGAGAGAAAGTATAAGACAGTAAAAGAGAGGGAGAGAGAAAGAGAGTGAGAGCAAAAGAGAGGAGACAGAGAGGGGAAGCATTAGGGTAAAAGAGAGAAGGAAAGAAAGTGATGGAGAGAGAGAGAGAAAGCAAAAGAGAGAGAGGAGGAGAGAGAGCACAAGAGAAAGGGAGAGAGAGAGAGAGAGAGAGAGAGATGGTGCTGTAGAATATCTGCATCGCTAAACTTCCATCTGCCAGATGTGTACATGAGACCACCACACATCACACACAAGCACGCAGACACACACGCACACACACACTCACTACATATGCACACACTGCATTTTCAAGGGCAGGGACAGAGTCATTCGCACACACTCGCACACAAACACACACCCACACAAATAAAACAATTACAACACACATCAAGGTCACAGCAATGGAATATGGGGCACACACACACCCACACACACCTATCCGAATCCTGCCAGCAGCAACTCTGAAGAGGGATCTCAGGGATTTTCTTCTCTTTGTTTTTGACATCATCAGGAACTATCCAATGTCCTCCACATAACTGCTGACATCATCAAACCCCTAGATTACAGCAGCTATTAGTTGCGTACCCATGCACCAGCCACTGTATGTTAAAGCAGCATATACACTAAAATCAACAGCGTTTTTTGTTAGCCTTTAAGGCTGCTGCACACCAGGCACAAGGCCAAAACAAAGACTAGACCAGTAGCGCTAGCAGAGCTAACAGTCCATCAGGGGTTGCCTTTTGATTGTAAAGGATTCAGGATATGGTTTAATTTAAGGCAGTAACATTCACAAGCTGAGTGCTGCTGGGAGTCGTTGAGCGGCAAATGTACCTGTCAGTCATTATAATGATACACATTTTGCACAGCTACGATCAGGTGCACTCTGTTTCCATCATGCATTCAAGCTAACATTAGCATGGTGGCTAATTTGTTATTGTCAAAACATGTCTAGTTTCGATTAGCAAGGCAGTCCAGCTGGATAGGTTTCAATGTTTCTCACTAAACCAAATGAGATGCTGATCCTGAGATCCTGCCAAGCTTGTCCAACTTCTCAGCAGTTTCTACAAAAGAGCGGATCTGGGAAGTGGGGGAAGGCATGCAACAACTTCCTAGAGCAATGTTTCCCAACCCAGTCCTCTGGATCTCCCAGATGGTCCACATTCTTCCTTCATCCCTATGTGCCGAGTTAAGATAGAGCAAGAATGTGGACCTTCTGAGTCTTGAGGCCTGCTATCCCTATGTTTGCCTGATCTATTGCCTCGGTCTTCACTCAGTAGCACTTTAGTACAAAGGATCATCACCTTAAGTACTCTCCCTGCCTGTTAAGATGACGTATATCCTACAGGCCTTTTGGGAAATTAGGCCCAGATAGATAAAACGGTCTAACAGGTGGCTACCAGATCAGGCAAAACCAAGGAAATCCAAGAGGAAAGGAAGCTTAAGTCAACGACCCGGATGCAACCCAGCAGTGACGAGCAGTAGGTCTATGTGTCCTCTTACAAAGGTCCCATTCAGAGCAGTGTGTGTGTGTGTGCTTCGAAGAGAGAGAGAGAGAGAGAGAGAGAGAGCGCACACAACCCAGAAAGAGCAGACACACCCATCCATAAATCATCAAGCAATCTAGCAATTACCAACATTCTAGCTTTGGAAGAAGAACTCCAGATTATTTTTGGTGATATTTGTTGCATTTAGCCCCTCATGACGTCACTACTGGTCCAGGATTAGCATTTAGCTTTAAAGCCCTGAACCTGCAGGCCGGTCTTAATGCTGCAACAATGATACAGGGCAAAGTCTGCACAGTCCGTTCCATGCTGTACTTTAGTAAAGTCAGAGCTAATCCGGAGCTAATTCCTAACTAGTGTTTTACCGGAATACAACTACATAGCAGGAAGGGGGTGCATCATTGCAGTAAAAGCAGTTATTTACACTCACACTAGTCCTGGTGTGTGCACAGTACAATCTTTGTATCCTTATCACTGGTACTCGTGTAATCTATAAACAAATAAATTATTATTTCGATCAAAAAGAAAATGCAGGTCTGTTTTTATATTATATCACTGCCTTTTGATATATTGCAAAATACTATATATGGATAATTAATAATACTTTTTGGTGCTCTATAGGCCCAATTCATGAAATAGTTCTATACTGTGTAGCAAACATAATATTGTATTGTATTGTATATGTGTTTATATAGATAGATAGATATATAGATAGATAGATGCCTATAGTGCATGTCTGAAGATTTAAAAAGCATGTAAAATGATGGAAATTACAATTTAGTACACACATATGGCAATGTGTTATGACATCATTGCCCCCCAGGTCACTAGGTGGTGCAATCGAGCATCCCTGCTGCCACAGCTCAGTGAGGTTGGCTGCAAATTCTCATTGCTAATGACGCACTATATTCCTAGCTAGGCAGCTAAACTGAATTCTGATTAAATTAAAGGTGTGGACATGTTTTTACCTGTTAGGCTCCAAACATATGCATACGGAACATGATTGTGTAGTCACTCTCTGTAATTCATACCTAGACTTCTGTCCTCAGGTGAATCAGTCATAAAGATTACAGCAACCATTACCCCACCTACCCATGTACAGCTAATCCTGTTGCACTTCAGTCTTTCACCCATAGCATCTGCGCTTATCCTTCATTAGCTACTGTGCACACACTGCCACATTCAGAAGGAACATCCATCCACGGAAAGGTTACTGCAGGTCATCAGCCCACGCACTACACCTCTCCAGAGAATGATCTAAACGCACACTCCCTGAGCACGCTCTGATGAAGTGAGGATGGGACAGCGTTAGTATGAAGGCCTACGCTCTCTCCGAGCTGAACGGCTGTGCACCATGTAATTATATGGAATGTAATGTACAGAACTGTGAGGGGAACTGAATGCATATGACAGGGGCAGTAATTAGAGGAAATCGCTGTCTGCTCCAGAGCCGAGTGTTCACGAAGAAGAATCAGATGCTCTAGGGGGCTAGGGGGCTAGCTATTTCAGTCAGTCTAGCAGGGCCTCCATCACTGCCGGTGAAGCAGCTAGCAGCCACAGTGCAGAAAAATGTCACTGTGAAAAGAGCTGTTATGCTAATACAGTCTCTTCTAATGATAAGATTAAAATCGCTGAGCGATTTGGCAATAAACTTCATTTCATCTCGCAGCCCTGCGAATAACCCGAGCTGCTGGGGGGAAGAATGGGGGCCTAATAAAGCTAGGCTTTCATTACAGGTTATAAATATCAAAGCTAATTTCTTTTAGCGTTCCATGGGGTTTCCATTAGCATGTTAGCATTAAGGATAATGCTGGTGCATATTCACATTTGGAGCATGCATGTAGCTAGTATATAGCAGTGTTACAGTGAATATTTCAGTAAAGAGCTCCAACCGGGCTTCCACCACAGTTTTACATTCCTAACACCTTACTGGAACATGGTGCATAACATAGGCTATGGATCTCAGGCTTTGACTTATCTAGAACCTTCAGAAGGCTTAGAGAGAAGTCACTAAAGTAATCACTAGAATTAGTTGGTTTATCTGTGGCTTCCTAATTATGCTGGTAGTTAATCCATAATTCCTTCTACAACAGGGATGCACCGATTCAACGTTCCAATACAGATACATAAACTTTGCATATGGGTTCAACAATGGTACCAAATTAATATAAATGTACCGAATTGTAACTTATACTCATCATCAAAAGAACAACAATTGTGGGATTGCAGTGCTATTGGGAAGGAAGATAAAGGTTACCAGGAACAGTAAAGGATGATTCATTTAGACTGATATAAGCAATATTTATTGAGCTACACATACAGAAGTAGTTTCTTAGTATGGGGTTTCTAATGGTGTCCTGTGATAATCCATCCCACCCCCTGGATGTGTGACAACAGACCATTCATCTTGGCGCTGACCACGGTGCCTCCACATAGATATGTTGGTCATTTCCACAAGGACAGAATTCAAAGTCATTTCATGACAGCCTGGCATGACGCCATTGCTGTCATCAGCAATGTTGGCATGGACAAGGTTTGGGGACATTAGAAAGTGAAGCACTACTTTCAGTACCAATTTTGGAGTTTCTGGGTTCTTTCGTCCCAAGTTTAAATCCCTAAACTGGGTTCCGGCTTGTTCTGGGTCATGAAGAACATGGAGAACATAAACTTTCAAAGAGTAAGGCCTGAAAAAAGACATGGTCCAAACATATCAACAAGGACCTGAGAAACTAGTGGTCAGCCATAGCCATGGATTTAGAAAGCATGGAAAAGTCTTTGTCTTGAGAGCATTATTAAGTCCGGAGGCACCTACAGCAGTGTATGGACTCCGGAGGATCCCCCATCCCATCACCAGCTAAGGATCAAAGCAAGTTGAGAGAGGCAGGCAGCTACAGGTGTGTAATGAACTGATGTTGTATAACCCTTAATAGGAAGCTGTTTAAACATTTAAAAGATAAAGATGGCGGACATGTACAGCTTTGCCTTTCTCCAATCACAAGACAGCTACTCTACTGCCATGATGACATGAACAACCTAATATAAGGAGGAACGTGTCACAGTGACCCCCTCGGCCCAAAGGAACATGCGGCACTTCGCCATTCACCCTTAAGGTTTTGAAGGACCCCCTCCTTTGCGTGCACGTAGAACAGCGCTGGGATATTTTTAGCCCTCTGCAGCACGAACACAAATATTCCCCTGAGGGTGCTATGCGCTCCAGTAATCTCTCCATGGGATGGGGGGAGGTAGTTCAGTGCGTGAAGGAGGAGCAGAAGAAGGCAGAAGAATCTGTATCCACAGTGATGATGGCTCACCAACACGAGGGGCTTTTAGCGCTCTCTCAACAACCTCGGGGCAAATACAACAAGATATCACTTGAGGCTCGGGTCACAACAGTGCGGCCCTCAGACAGCATGACCAGCAATACAATATACTCACTATGCAAGTCATTCCTACATTTAAGGAATCTTCTTTATTATTTTTAACCCCTTCAACTGTAAAGTCCTGCTGGTAGTTAAATTAGATCACTGAAGTCTAAGCAGATGGTTAGAATGCATGTCCACTTTGATCACAGTACAGTGGAACAGTGTGTGAAACCAGAGCTTGTGAACTGTGAACTGCTGTGATGCCTTTATGGTGGAAGCATCAAGCATGTGCTGAACAAGAGTTCGGATCTGGAACCGCTGTGATGATGATCATTTGTGAATTACCAATGTTTAAAAAAAATATGATTTTCAGCTTTAATAAATCACAGTCTTTAGATATCAACAGCTATCAAATGCAAGAGCTGCATTGAGACATTACATTATCGTGGTCAATAATCAATTTTATTTGCACTGGCATTAAAGGGTTAACCCCTTCTTTACATCCTAAAGGCTTATTATTAAAGAACTATAATGCAAACCTGTTTCTCTAGGGCTACGGTGCGGAATAACTTTACAAAGACTTCATGAATGTCTTCAAATGAGTAGGTCACAGGTCATAAACACTGTAAAAGTATTAATAAACAGTTATAATGCATTATTAAGTTGGAAAAACATGAGCCGTCTTATCTGATGAAGCTAACCAGTTCAATGCTAACTGATGGAAACCACAAACTGAGATCAGCAAACATCTAAATTTGAGATTTTACAGTATAAATGAATGTGGGTTCACAATATGCCAACAACATGCCACTGTTGCTCTTTCGATATATGTGTTATAAGTGCTTATTAATGACATTATGACATAATAACCCTTAATAAGTATAGTCTAAAAAAGTTTACGATCATTTGAAGATTTGCTCTGGAAGCTGATGTCCGAATAAAAAACCAGGAACTTGTTCTGGTTCACAGTAAACATTCTTTACTGTGATTAATGCTGCTGCTCATTAGTTAAGGTGCTTGGGATTCAGATATTCACAAAAATGCAAAAATCTGAATCCCAAACTTCAAAATTAATATCCACCCAACAAACAAATATCTGAATCCCAGAAACCCTCTAGTCTAATCTCTAAAAAACGTTATTCTGGATCATTTCAATGGAGTAAAAAAAAAAAAAATTAACATAACAGGTTTTTAACACAACGGTGACAATATGTGTGATGATGGTAATGCTGATGATAAGAAACATGATGCTGACGACTGTGTGTACTGCATGAGGCTGTATGGTGAGCTCAAAGGCTTCTCCGAAAGCACTCAGGATTCATATGGACAAAGAACGACCAGCAGTTTGCCTGCTCCACCTTCCCTCCTTCCTTCTTCCCTCACTTTCCCAGACACAGCCTGACCACAGCTCAACTGAAAGGATAAATCACAGCACTCCTCCACCTCTACGCTTCCAGCCCACTTCTACACAGCCAATTTACAGCGACTCCATGGCACACAAACCCGTAGGGAACCAAACAGGCGGAGTGAAACGATTCCGCTGTTTCAAGCATTTATTGCCGGCCATGGCTGGCCACATTCCACCTCACTGGCTTGAGAGCCAACGAACCTCCTCACACACCACTATTGAGGGCTCTGCCCCAAACAACAGAGTCAGCTTCAAAGCTGATCTAGAAATAGGACTGTGACACTGTCGGCCTCGTAACCCAATTTTTAAAAGAATGTGCATGTTCTTATTCCATCATTTGAGAAGGTTAAAAAAATGTAGGACAGTAACCACTGGCAGATGAGACTGTACAAACCAAACAATAGAGCCAGGTTTTAAAGTGCAGCTAAAATAGCAACATAAAAACAAATCAATAATTCAGATTGGTGGAGAATGGGCTCTCAGCTCAGTGGGGACATTCACCTAGGTTCTAAGACCATCAACGTTACTTGCAACACAAAGCTGATAATATATACATGTAATAGTGTATATATAATAATTAAAATACATCAAATATATGACAGTTTACATACAGACAAACTTACACCACATCTACTACATGTACGGTCACACTAGCAAGCAACTAAAGTCGCCTAAGTCACCCCAAATTTGTCTCGTGTGTATGTGTTTGTGTGTGTGTGTGTGTGTGTGTATATGTTCCAGAAAGCATGCATGTGGGTTTGTACAAGGTCCCAGAAAGCTAGCTAGTCTTGAAAGCTAAGAACATACATTTATATAGAAACTTAACTGCTTTCATTCATGACCAGTTTTATTGGCCGGTTAGCATGCTGGCTAAACCAGCTAGCTATCTAGTGACCTAACTCCCCAGACAACACCAACAGTATCTTCTACTTTTTTTTACTTTACACACTTAATTTTTCTACATTTGTATATGTACAAAGACGGATCATATAAACTGGGAAAACAGTAAACATAAGTTTAGAAACCTCGGACGGGCTTTTCTATGATTGGTCTGAAAATTTGGTGGAGCCAAACATTTCCAGTGTTGCTTCACCGCCTTCGCATAAACCTGAGAAAACTCAATTTGTGGCTTGCTGCTTGTCACTAAATCATGGCGACAAATCTTGATCATTCTCCTATAAGAAATGACTGGTTGCATGTCGCTCTGTAGCTTGCTAGTGTGAATGTAGGGTGAGTACACTAGGGCTGCAACAAACAATTATTTTTGTAGTTGAATAATCTAGCAAATATTGAAATGAGTAATTGATTATTTGGAAGCTAGTTTTGCTAACAACATTAGAGTTATTTTGTAATTAAGCAATTCACAATGCAAATAATCGACTATTTGTTTCAATAATCAATAGATTATTTGATTACCAAAGTAACCGCTTTGTTGCCTGCTAGTGTGAATGAGGATAAAGTACTCTAGGGCTGCAGCAAACAACTACTTCAGTCGTATAATCTATCAATTATTAAAACGAATAGTTTATCATTCAAATTGTGAATTACTCCATTACCAAATAACTCTTATGCAGTTTTTAAATTTAGCTTGAGGTTGCATTATGCTAGTTAAGCTAACTAACAACAAAGTCAATAAAGATGACCTTGTTAAACCTTATTTACATATCCACTGTTTTAGCTTTGCTGCTGAAACAAAAGATAAACCAAACACCAAAAGCTAATTAACTCTTGCAACCCTAAAGTACACTGAAGACAAAGAAGATAACAACTCGCACATGTCTATGAAATGACCAGCATTGCCAATGACCACAATCCATAATATTCAGACATATTTTGACATATGAAAAACACCTTGTGCTTTTTAGGCTTGAAATTCATCCAGAGCATTACTTTTTCATGAGTCTGATCCACTGTGTCTGGTTTATATGGCCCTTGAGCAGTACGAGGGGTGGTGGTGGTGGTGCCCTACTGTAACTCACCACCCCCCGTGAGGGCTGTTACGTTTGTGTGCGTGTGTGTGTGCATATTGGGGTGGGCAGGCTCTGATGCAGGGCAGACAGACAGCCTTAACGTACAGCCATCAATGATTAATGAGCAGGCACACCATCAGGCACCAGAATCCACCCAGATACATGAGCCTGGAGCCAAACACACGCGAAGCCATGCCGTTACGAGACAACAGAGACTTCTGATGTCACCTCTAGCCACACACCAGGCCCTAATGCAGCAGTGCGCCAGGCTTTTACCCCAAACTACTGTCTTATTAATGTTTTATTACCAATATTGTTTTGCCAGATGGATCGATACGCTCGGGTTTTAATCGCCAGCATCTCATAAAATAACTGTCTGTGGAGCACTAGAAGAGTCTCAGCAGCAGGTCTGCACATTTATGTCTGAACTCATCTGAACTCGATGAATTCCTCACTGCTCTGAGCCAAACGCAGGGGCTCCTACAAGTACAAAGACTTCTGCTATGAATGGGCAATATAATGGGAAAGTTGTCATAATTATGTCTCCCTACAAAGACCATATATATATATATATATAAAAGGATAGATTAAAAGAGGGAAGTAACTTTCGGCTCCTGCAGATGGCACCGCACAAGGTTGATGGGGCTATATATCCCTGTAGGATGTGAGTGAAGGGATCCATAGATTGAGAAAAGGTGGTACAGTGCAGTGAGTGTCTCGTTCCATGCGTGGAAAATGGCTCCAAAACGGATGTTAGTGATTGGCTATCATGCCAAAGACCATAGTGCAAAGGAAGTAGCTGAATCTGTAGGTGTCCAGTCTACAAGGAATTCTACTCGGAATTGTGCCAGGGAAGGAATCCACCAGATCTGGCCCAACTGCACACTTCTTTAATGCAAGAAGGTCTGAACATGTGGTCTACATCCAAAAACTTCAGTCCAGTACATACCAAATCCAATCACAGGTTTAAAAAAAATCTAACTCAAGCTAAGTTTGAAAGCTGTTATCTACATTAGAGTTATTTGGTAATCGAGCCATTAACAATTCGAATAAGTGATTACAATAACTGACAGATTATTTGACTAATTAAATAGCCAGTTTGTTAGCTGCTAGTGTGAACTTTGGCTAAGTGCACTAGGGCTGAAACAAATGGCTATTTTGGCAGTCAGAAAATATATCGCCTCCTGGACCGAATAATCGATTCAGAATCAGATTTTCAGATATTCAGATTGAGAATTGCTCAATTACCAAATAACTCTTATGTAGCTATCAGCTTTTAAATTGAGCTTAAGGTTGTTTAATGGTAACTAACAATAAAAATTAATCTCCTTTTAAATTCCCTGTTTTAATGATATTTCCTGATAATACAAAAATATAAATCAAACTTAAGCTAAATTAACCTACAAAAGAATAATTTGGTTATTGAGCAATTTGCAATTTGAACATTGTCATTTGTTTCAATAAACGATGGATTATTTAACTACCAAAATAGCCATTTTGCTGCTTGCTAGTGTGAACGTTGGGCAAGTACACTAGGACTATAAAAACTGCAGAAACTGCCATCCAGAAACTCCAGTCCCAGCCAAATCCAATCACAGCTGTTATTCGCTATTAGGAACAATTCAGTCCCAGGATGCTCATGTTTATTAGTCCTAGTTTTAACCTTAATAAACCAAACCCACTTTAGTCCCTTCCTTACAGCCACAGCACAGTAAAATTCATATCATAGGGCAACATCAAACTGCCACCCACACAGCACGTCGTTTACCGTGACTGCCCATGACTTTGTGCACCAACCTAATAATGTTCGGTTTCCATGGGAGGAGTATGGCTGGTGTGAAATATGCGGCTGAGTGGAATGTGTCAGGACCTCCCTCTCCCTGCAAATGTCAACACGCGCAGAAAGGAAGTCGATTATAAACCTGAACAGAGGCCCAGATGCCTGGTCTACTCACGCTGCTCAAAACAAACATTGAATCAGCATGAAAACTTTTCATCACGTTGTTTACAGAAGCTGGAGGAGGAGCGTCACAGGTGCACACGACCGGACACATGTACACACAACCGCACACATGCTAACACCTCAGGGAGGAGAGATCAGCAAACATCCTGCAGGGAAAATAAGGCTACAATGCAGCAGGAGCCAGGAGTGGGGAGACCACTACGAACACCCTGAGCCCCAGCGAGGCTGCCACACTCCACTTGGACCAGATAATAGCTATGGAGGGAGTCAGGGGCTTCATGTGACCCACGTTCCCTGTGCCTGACCAATCAAATGCATTCGAGTACAAAGCACAAGATGCACTGCTGGTCACTTGCCTCTGACTTCTGTGTGTGTGTGTGTGTGTGTTTGTGTTTGCACATTTTTAAGACATAGACGACTTTGGAAGACCTCCAGAGTGGAACAGAGATAATCTTCCAGAGTATGTCCATGTTATCAGCTCCACTGACCATACTGGAGCACTCTGCCTCAGTTCTACAGTTACAGACTGTACTCCATCTGTTTCTCTGTATACTTTATTACTTCCTTATTCATCAATGGTCCGAACCTCCACAGGGCCACCACAGAGCTGGTATTATGTGGGTGGTGGGCCATTCTCAGCACAGCAGTGACCCTGACGTGGTGGTGGTGTGTTAGAGTGTGTTGTGCTGGTGTGAGTGGATCAGACCTCAGTTCTTACTTTTGGTTGGTTAATGATTCCTACTCCAGCAGTCACACTGAGGTGTCCAGCACCACTGCTGTGTCTGATCCACTCACACCAGCACAACATGCACTAGTACACTACCACTATGTCAGTGTCACTAGAATAATACAACACCCACAGTACCTGCTTTGTGGTGGTCCTGTAGAGGCATTGACCATTGAGGAACAGGGTAATAAAGTATACAGAGAAACAGATGGACTACAGTCTGTAACTGTAGAACTACAGAGTGCTCCTGTATGGTCACTGGAGTTGGAAGTAAGATCAGTGTGAGTAGTGATGTAGAAAACCCCCTGTGTGTGTGTGTGTGTGTGTGTGTGTGTGTGTGTGTGTGTGTGTGTGTCTGTACATGAACACTCACATGATTCTCAATCACTGACCCAGGCAAAGATGGGTGTTAGAGAGCAGGAGGGAGGGAGTGTGGGAAATCAGCATGTGGTTTTGTTCTTAACCACAATTCCTCAGCCTCTCTCTCTCTTTCTCTGTCTCTCTCTCTCTGCGTATTCACTGTCCGTGTAAGCCCCTGCCAAGCCCCCCCACCAACCTTTCCATTTTGTCTTGTCGAGATTTGGCCCTGTGAGTGAGAACAATGCCCCCTCTCCTTCTCTGGAGTCCAGCTGTCTGTGGACGACACAGACACAAGCATGCTCCATTACAGCAGATAACCCCCTGACCTCACTGCACTCAGCCTAACACCACAGCCCGGGGTAAAGGGGAGGGAGGGTATTCGGGGCTCACTCACAACACTCTCTGACCCCAGGTACCACACACAGCCTTTCCTCCTGATTCAACCCCCTAAAATGACTTCATCAATCAAAAAAGCTCACTAATGTGCTTCTGTCCAGAGTGATCGTTACCACCTGCAGGGTCAGCGCTAATGGAGCTGAGCTAAACACAGATTTTTCACTCATACCAATATTAAAGGAGCTCAGAATTTCGATAATCCATCATACTGTATTGTATAGTATGATTTTATGATCTTGGATAGTCAGGCCAGATTTGGTGGATGCTTTCCCCAGCACAATTCCAATTAGAATTCCCAGTAGACTAGGATTTTAGCCACTGCTGGCAGACCTATTTGACGGTACGATTCCACACACCTGCAGATTCAGCTACTTCCTTCACACTATGGTCTTTGGCATGCCCAAACGTAGTCACTCCTTTAGCCAATCATTAACTTCTGGTTTGGAGCCATTTTCCACACATGGAACGAGACATTCACTGAAGCACCTCTTACCAATATATGGATTCCATCACTCACAACCCGCAAGTATCACAGCTCTTCTCATCTGTTCCGGAATCATCTGTTACCTTCTTGCACCAACAATCATCTGCTTTCTGTATGAATGAAACTGATGCTGCAATAGTAATTAACGGTATATAAATCATATGTGTGTAATCATATTAACCAGCTCTCAGACAACTCCTCTAAAGAGACTACCTTCACCAGAAGGTCACATCACTCAGCTTAATACTGACCTCCTTTTAAGCTCTTCAGGCTCTTGCTCATACAACTGGAAGATCCACGAAGAGCTGGCCTGCTAAACCCACGTATCACCAGCATCATCATCACCTCCTCACCGCACCTCCTAATGGGTGTATGGGTGTGAGAGTGTGTTTACTGAACCAGAAGACCACCTCCCTCAGTGGACACAGGAGTGGGACACAGGGCATATATCACAGCTCTCAGGCTGATGGAACATCTCTAAGGGATGCTGGGTCAGGGGCTGGCACTCTCTGCTGCAGTGTGAGATTACAGTATGTAGTATACATATGGCAGAATACAGTCCGAGTTTCCAGCCAGATGGAAGAGAGGTGGGCCGCACTCCCTCTCCAATGAACAAAGAGCCGGATCAACACAAACACACATCCCTGAGGCACATTCCCATTCACTTAGCAAAGCACAGTAGAACATAACAGGTAGGTATATTGACCCATTATGATGCACACACGCACACACTTTCTCTCTATCTCTCTCTCTCTCTCTCTCTCACACACACACACACACACACACACACACACACACACACACACACTTCCGATCTGCTTTTAATTGAATTCATTAATAACAACCATCATAAATCTGAGTGCAGCTCTGACAGGATGTGTAATATAACCCTCACATTCCTCAGTGCAAAGAGAGAGAGAGAAAGAGAGAGAGGAGTAGGAGGAGGGTGGATTTAGGAGGGAGAAAAACAAGAGAGGAGAGAGTAGGGAAGGGAGAGAGAGAAAGAATGAAACAGTGTAGAGAAGAGAGGGAGGGAGAGAGACAGAAAGCAGGAGAGAGAGGGTGCAGAGAAAAAGGAAGTGAGGGAGGAGAGAAAAAGAGAGAAAGAGAGAGGGAGAGAGAGAAAAAGAAAGGAAGAGAGTAAGAGTGAAAGTGGAGGGGGAGAGACAGATGGAAAGGGTGTGAGAGAAGGTAAGAGGGAGGAAAAAAGAGAGGGAGAGAGTAAAAAGAAACAAGAGAGAGGGTGGGAGAAAAAGAAATAAAGGGAGAGAGGGAGAAACGAGAGAGAGAAAGAAAGATGGGACAGAAAGATAGAAAGAAAGAAAGAAAGAAAAGGAAAACAAGAAAGAGAAGGGAATAGAGTGGGAGACAGACAGAAAAGAAGGGAGAGAGTGAGAAGAAGAATAAGGGATCGTTGGGGAGAGAGACAGAAGACAAGAGAGAGTAATAAAGGGGGGGGGGGGGTGTCAGTCCAGCCCCTTTGCTGGGTGTGTCTGAACCCCCTCCTTTCTCCACCTCTCTCTCCCTCTCTTCTTCCCTTACAGCTGCACTAAGCTTATATCGCTCTGACCTCTCGCTACTTCAGGTCTCTCCTCCAAACAGACACAGAGAGCTGCTCACGCTGTCGCTGCCACCACGTCTGCCTCTTGTGTCTGAACTCTGCTCCGCTGACTGAACACACACAGCTCTGTATAACTTCAGACAAGCGTCTGAACACTAATGAGCTCTTCTCTCAGACAATACAGGCAGAGGGGTCTCCTACAACTGCCCACGCACTGACCACACCAGCAGTTACTCGACCCGTATCACACGACCTTTAGTGTTGGTGGTGAGATATGACTCTGCAGGAACAGTGTAATGTTAGCGTCAGTTAGTTTGAACAGAGCTAATGGTCTAAACACTGTGTCCACTTACTGCTCATTCTGCTAGACACTCCTACCTTGCTGGTAGATGTGTCTACCACCCACATAAAACCTGCTCTGTGGTGGTCCTGTGGGGGTCCTGGTCATTGAAGAACAGGGTAATTAAGTATACAGAGAAACACAGTCTACAGTCTGGAACTGTACAACTACAGAGTGCTCCTATATGGACAGAAGCTGATAATATGGACAGAGTGTAGATACAAGGTGGTGGGTATAATTTCCTGATATGACCGAGTTTCCTAATGGATCACAATCGAATCATCGCAAGGTCAGAGATTCAGCGTCCTACTTGGTGCTGTGTTTCCATTTGTCTGTGACCGAATTAGTTCGCTACAAATGGGTCGACTGTGGCCCTACATGGAGAACAGAGTGTATGGAGACAGCGCTGTGTCCACCGTGACTCACTGTCTTAAGCAGACTGGACATTTCTGTGTCATGCGTATGCATCCACACGCACTGGGTACAAAGAAAGCAACACTTATCAGCACAGCACGAACCTCAGATCGATGAGGCAAATCCAAACAAAGCCATTGCTATTCATAAGACAGCCCACACACTTTCAGGAGTAAGAATAAAACACACATCCAAGAGGCCAGCAGCTAATGGATTATCGACGGGTTCATTTCCTGGCCAGGAGTTTAAAAAAAAGGGCCCCAAAAAAGACCCTGACCAATATTCATGAGCTGATGCTGGGCTTTGGTGGGCCTGATTTAGAAGTGTTTAGTACAAGTTTACAGTAGTAACAATACGGACGCATTTATGATTCTCGCACATGAATCAGCACAAATGTACAGAGGCATTACAACATAAGTGTTCGTGGCTATATCCCTGTTTCCCAACTGGGACATCCGTGTAAAAATAAATAAATAAATAAATAAATAAATAAATAAAACAATGGACAATATTATTTAAAGCCTATATTTAATCTAAAACCCCATGTGTGAAGGTGGTAGCCTCACACTGAGAAAGGCCTGGGTTCAATTCCCGGCCGAAGTGTCCTGGGGTGCTTTCTTTGTGGTGTTTGCATGTTCTCCCTCTGTGTGGGGTGATTTCCTCCAGGTGCTCTGGGAATGCTAAAGTGCCTCCCTAGGTTTGAGTGTTTGCCGCCCTGCGAAAGAGTGGTGGCCTGTCCAGGGTGTTTCCTGCCTTTTGCCCAACATGTCATGGGATAGGCTCCAGCACCCCCACAACCCAGAAGAATTTGCGACTCAGAATGATTGAATTAATGTATGAATGAACAAATTAATGATTATGACTAAATAGCCTTAATACCCTTAGACTGTAATTGTTAAGACCAGCACATGCAAATGAGCTCTGTTCTGAGTGGCTGTCCGGTATTGTGCCTTTCTCAAAAGGCACTTAAATCTGAGCCACTCTATATATGTAACTTCAGTGTAAAAGGGAATGGCTAAACTGCTGTAGGCTGCATATGTGTAAATGGGTTGGGATTTGGGATGGTGGGCAACTTTGTTTTCATGGAGTAGTGAACAGCATTTTGCAGACTTAATGATATTTAAACTAAAAAAAAAATGAGTTGCCCACTGCTGGTAGACCCGTATGACTGTACGCTTCCATACACCTGCAGATCCAGCTACTTCCTTCACACTATGGTCTTTGGCACGCCCAAATGCAGTCACTCCTTCCAGCCAATCATTATCATCTGCTTTGGAGCCATTCTCCACACATTGAATGAGACATTCACTACACTGTAGCACCTCTTCTCAATCTATAGAGCCCATCACACACACCCCACGGTATTTATAGCCCCATCATCCTCGTGCAGCGCCATCTACAGGAGCCTGAAGTTACTACCACCTAAAACAAGCAAGGTGAATTATTTATTGTACATAACAATTAAATAAACAATAAGGAAAGCCAGTAAAACTCCATTTTTCATGATATGAGCCCAAATGCTTTTGATTGCAGGATTTGTGCTGTGGCTATTTTACTGATGAACATGCTGGATCTGACCTACTCAGCTGAAACAATACACCAGGAAATTCAAACACAGACTAAATTATGATGATTTGAGGGAGAGAGGAGGTCAGCCAAGAGCGCTGCAATTTATCAATACATGCATTGCAGTCTTACACACACACGCGCACACACCCTGTATGTGCGCACACACACACACAGCACAGCTAACCTAATCAATAGCTATAAATGTTCAACAGCATATTCCAGCACTGTGATCCATCACACACACACACACACTCACATTAACATTCCATGCTCTGTAACAGCATTCGGCAATGGACATAAGGTAGCACAGCCACACCGTGATTTAGAGCTGAGGGCGACAACATGAAATATTAACTGTGGCCTTAATTGCAAATGCTCTTACATAAACCCGCATGTAGAGGAAAAGAGAGAACCAACATTACAGTAAACAACACTCATACCCGTCATAAATACAGAGGGTGAATGCAGCATGCACGCCAGCCCAAGAGGCTTTCTCTAAAAGGCCCACAACACATCCAGCAATACTCAACCACAATGGTCAACCTCAAAGACATAATGACATAATCTGTCTAATATTACCAGCTCAATGGTAAAGCAATATGAAGTGACCTCTGCTGACCCCTCTTCAGCTGAAAAGACATTTTTCCCTAACTCCAGAGAGAGAAGAGAATGCATCACATCTATAACCCGTGACGGTTTCCTGGACCTATTCCACCTTAAATAGGAACAGTTTGGCATAAATTCTGCCCAACATTTCCCCTAACCTCAGGACATGCTGCTATCTATAAACATGGATAGAAATGCATCACAGAGATAAAAATAGTACTGGAAACCGCCAAGAAGTGAAATTCTGTCCAGAACTGTGTCCATTTTTATAAATCACTCATGCAAGTGGGATGACTTAGAGGGGAATTCACCCAAGCTTCACAATTTCAACATAGTTACGTGGTTATATGCAACGACAGTTGTTCAGAGTGGTTTAGTATGTAGACGCTCAGTGCTAAAGAAATACAATTGGTGGTGATGGGAACCAGACGTCTTAAGAGGTTTAATTCCTCTAAAAGCCTAAGACAGTGTTTAACAACAGCTCTAAAATCAGCTTTGGACCTAAAACATATTTTCTGTCAAATTACTTAATGGTGGAGGGATACACGCACAGTGCTGTGAGGTAAAGTAGTCCTCCATCACCACCACCTCCACTACCACCTCAGTGAAATCAGTTGGTAAGAGAACTGTAAGCATTCTATTGACTTTAACACTGAACGTGTTTGCATTGTTCAACCATCACCAATTAACAACGCTTACCATTCATTAAAGGAGCAATATGTTAAATTATGCAATCTGTCAAATTATTACTGCAAACAAATAGGGGGCAACACGCCAGAGAGCTGTTATATTTGCTCCCTGCCATAGGACAAGACCTCTTCCCTCTTCACTCGTCTCCAGCATTAGACAGCAGCACCAGCTTCTGTTTCTTGCCGTGCATGGGTGGCAGAGGTTACTTGCAAGCATTTACTGATCTATTTACTGACTACCTGCCCTAAATGATCTCACCCGGAGCAGCACCTACAACATGACTGATATGAGGTCAGCATACGCCAATGGGGCAGCAGCACATAGTACCATAGCACATAGACATTGCTGACACACCGCCAGAGTTGTTATTTCTTCACATTCTGTTTAAAAATGTAGTTTTTTTCAGAATGTTTTAAACTAAGAAATCTTACATATTGCTCCTTTAATACATTAGATAGCTAATTTTTTTTAAGGGGATTTATTTCTTTGAAATGTTGTTAGAAAATTGAACTGTGGAGTAGGGATGGGTGATGGGGCAAAACTATATCACAATACTTGAAGAAGTTTTCATAATACATGATACGAATAGCATTATTTATTGTCATCAAAGGCTCAAGAATTGTTGTTCTGCAGCTCACACATCGGACTGCACCTTGATGCTTGATTTTGTAAAAGGGAAAAGGGAACACATTGTACATCATCTTATGAAAAAAGGTCTTGAGCAGCTAGAGCCGCTAAAAATAGGGCCTTCTCCATCACATGTATGGGTGCAAACATCAGGGTGGCATGGGGCCAAACAGAGCATCGTTTATCACCTTGCATAGCCTATGTATGCTCTGTGCCAGGCTGTTACAGCAGGCAGCAGCCCAAGGCAAATGGGCTGCCTCCATGACCGCGGATCTGCGTTGGTCATCTGGAAACCGAGCTACATCCTCTGAGTCATCTGACATTGTCTAACCTAACATCCTTGAAACAGGCCTAATAAACATCCTTCTATCATCCAGCGGTGCTTGATCTTGCAAATACAACCAACTGCCACAATCACCTCAAAACGGTGTCTGATGACCCAGAATTAGCACCAATAATTAGAGCTCTCTCCAGCCAGTAATCTGCTGTATAAAGAGGCCCCTTATAATTAGTAGGTTTAAATAGCTCTGGGTGGCCATACTGGCACAGTTTGTCAGGGTGAGAGGGAGAATGTGAGCGTGTGGGTGTCCCGGGTGGTCACATCCTGGTAATTGCTCCAATCTGGTGCCAAAGCAAATACACACACATTTTTCTAGGCGCAGGCAGAAGAAGGCCAACTTGGACCTCGCCTGAGAGTCTTCATGAGCATATATGCGCCAATATCACCACCATATCACCGGTCCAATTCACTTTCTGCCCCATAGGCTGGTAGCACAAAGGGTTGCCAGAGTGCAACAGAAGTTTATTCATTTTATATACTTGGCAAAATCATGACATTCACCCCTAATCATGTGCCAAAGCATTTTTACCCATACCGTCCATCCAACAGCTGCACAATTTGATTGAAACCTGCTCAATATGTCAAGCCTGGTAGTGCTCTCTTGGAGGTGGTCAGAGGAATCCAGTGGTTACAATGTAAGCAATGCTAAAACAGCCATTAAAATTACTATCAAAAATGACAAAAATGAACATGTCTTCTGAATGTTTCAGATGTCTGGTCCCCCATCACCTCCACTGTGAACAACTATGAACCCCCCACCACCCACACATACACACACACACACACACACACACACACACACACACACACACACACACCCCACCACCACCACCACCACCACCACCACAACCACAACCACCACCACCACCTTGTCAATTTGATTCACTCCACATTTCCAAAGCTGCCCCAAAGGCTAACAATGCAAAGCGTTGTCTGATTGCTTTTATTTTGGTGAAATGCCAAGATCATGGCAAACCAGCTCGAATCACGTACTACAGCATTTTTACCCACGCTGCTCAACCCACAACTACCAAAATTGACAGGAATTGGTCCAATTTGGCAACCCCAGCAATGCTATCTTAGCGTTCTCAGTGGTACTGTGAGGAATCCCATGGCTGCAGCGTCAACAACACAAATATAGTCAATTAATTTACTTTCCAAAATGACCAGCGAACCCACATCCCAAACGCTTAAAACGTCCAATGCCCACCACCTCTGAAACACACTCACCATAGCAAGAACCACCACAACCCAGGATCTCATCAGTGTAATTCCTGTTCCCATTTCTGAAGCTGCCCCACAGGCTATCGGTGCTATCTTAGCGCTCTTAGGAGATGTACTTGGAGCCACAGCATGTCAATGTAGCACTTTTCCCTTTTAGATCATTTCTCTTGGGTTACCACACCCAGGAGAGCAACATAAAGCCCATTTCGATCCTTCCCAGGGTTACTGACACTCTTTTCCCATGGGAATGCTAGCATCATCCCCAAAGAAGAACCCACGCACACAGAGCTACTAGCCAACTAGAGGTCAGGGATGTGACGGACAGGCTGACAGCAGGACAACAGGGCCCACAAGGCATATGCTAATCAGTGTCAACAGGGAGGAAGCAGAAAGTGGCACAGAAGTGACTGGGGTTCAAAGCCAGGCCAGACATATCTGAGCCTCCACCCGCACAAGGCTGCTTCCTCTCTGCAGGAGCTGGATTGTCTAGAAAAACAGTTTTTTATGGGCCTTAAAAAATTCATTCGCTCTGAACAAATAAAACCGGTTTCCTTTATCATAACCTGCAGATTCAGATACTGTTAAAAACAGTACAGCTGGAATTCCACTCTAACCCCCTGCCACCACCCTCCGCCCAAACCCCATTTCAAAGAGACGGCATATGACGCACAGACACAACAAGGCCACGGTTAAACCAAACCAAATCCATTAGCAGTCAGAACTGGACAGGGTAGGCTAAACATAATCTATTAAAGGGCAACTTCACCCAAATTCAAAATTTCTTCATAAATCCAGATGTAAACTTAATAATTTATAATTTTATAATAAAGCATAATAAATGTTTTACGGGACTAGTTTAACTATAATCTATTAAAGGGGGACTAAAATTGTTCACAAAATTTGTTCAAAATTTCTGCATAAATGAAGCACTTTAAAGTGGGTTGCTAGGCTAGTCTAACCATAATCTCTTAAAGAGGGATTCCACCAAATATAAAATTTCTTTAAATTTAACCAGTGACATGTAAACACAATCCTTCAGAGTGGTTTGCTGTTAAATAGTGTATCTTATTGCAGGGAAACGTATATGCCTACTTTAACAACGATGGTGACAGGATCCAAAATACACAAATATTAAGATATAAGTTACTATTCAAACTCACAGAGCGAATTTACACCTGTCTTGCACATTTTCAGATGTAATGCTAGTAATAGAAAAATAGTGTTAAGACTATTATTTAGCATATACAAGCTGAAAACATCTCTCGAACCATCAGGCAGCATATTCATAACCATTTAGTGTAACAACTTCCTGTAGGGGGTCTACTGGGAGCTTCAGAGCTCTGGTTCCCATTAGTGCCACTGTGAACAAAAAGTGTTCTCTAGAACAGAGCATTTCATGTCAAACCACACTCAATGACTTTGTTTACATCTCAACAATTCATCCAGACATTCTGAAATATCGGCCGTATTTCCAGTTTAACAGAGCCATTTGGCAAACTGCTATTTAAATATGACTGTGGTCAACTACTGCAGATGCCATTTGGGGCTGGAAGAGGAACCAAAGGCTGGGATCCAGCGGCACAGCAAAACAGAGAACCTGGCTTTCTGCCCATCCGACAAATGTCTGCTTATTCCATTCAGTCTGGGGCTGGCGGGTGAGCAAGGTGCTCCGTATCTAGGCCGAGACAAATCGTGTTTGTGTCTATTTATTGTGCTCGGCGGTCGAAGCCATTTTACCACGAAGCATGATTCAATTCAACACGTGTAATCATGTTACATTAATCACAAAAACTTCTGTCATCCTTTCATCCGCGGCTGGGAGAAAAAGGCTCATTTCTGCTCGGCTAAATTGAATGTTTTTGTTTCTTGGCTTGCTGCACTTCTGATTCCACTCGAAAAGAGTCCTAGCGCAGGTGCACCAGTCACAGCGACAGTATCAGACGCTTGGCATTATGGCTTTTCAGGAAGCAAGGTCACCTTGAAGGCAGCTCCGCTCCTCCATCTCCCTGCTCCCTCCCTCCCTCCCTCTCCCTCTCTATTCATATCAGCAGGAAAATTCCACCTCTCTGCGGGAGATCCGTACTATCGGATAACACACTGCAGAAGGGAGGTCAAGAGGGAAGAAGAGACACTCAGCATTTTTGTACAAATGTAGTGCATACGTCTGTCTTACTGGCATGCACCTGGACAAGAACAGGCAAGGCTATGCGGTTAACCAGTTAAAATCCTGGGTAGTAGACTATTATACACTAACTAACCTCACAGGACACCTTGTGTGTTTAAGGTGGTGGTAGCTTCAGGCTCCTGCAGATGGCGTTGCACGAAATTTGTGGAGCTATAAATACCTGGGTGAAAATGGGTGCTACAGTGCAGTGAATGTCTCGTTCCATGTGTGGTAAATGGCTCCAAAGCAGATGATAATGATTGGCTAAAAGGAGTGATAGCATTTGAGTGTACCAAAGACCATAGTGTGAAGGAAATAGCTGAATCTGCAGGTTTATGGAAGTGTGCAATCATATCAGCAGTGACTAAAATCCCAGTCTACAGGGAATTCTTCATGGGAATTGTGCCACGGCACAAGGCATCCACCAAATCTGCCCCAACTGTAGAACTTTTTGATGCAAGAGTAACTGAACACTGATGTGGCCTACATCCAGAAACTTGTCCAGTACATGCCAAGTCCAATCATAGGTGTTTTGAATTCTTCTTCATGATGATAGAAAACGTGTTCTAAATAAAAGACTCTTTAAAAAAACATTTTGGCGATAGAAGAGTAGAAGCGTTAAGGCAATGTTTTTTAGATGAGTGAACGGTTCTCTGAAAACATATACACATGGTTCTTTAAAGAACCTTATGTAGTGCCAAAAATGTATCTCTTCACCATTAAAGGGTTCTTCGCTATAAAGGAAATGTGCTGCATGTGCTCCTTTGAAGAACCTTTAAAGGAACTGTTATATGTAGTACCAAAAAACGGTTGTGATATTAATACTGAAGATACACAAAGGCATAAATGTCTCTCTGCATCGCTAAATGGTTCCTCTCTGTGATGGAAACCATGTCATACCCTTAGAACCTTAAAAATTATGATTCTACATAGCACCAAAAAGGGTTCTGTTCTTACTACAGTAGTTGTGGACCCTTTTTGGAATAATACAAAAGCTGCTGTGGTTCCTACTTGAGCCTTGTTATGATGGCAATGACATACTGAATATACCAATGGCAATAATAATCATAATCATAATCATCAATTATCATTATCATAATTCACTGTGACTGCAATTATGCACCTATTACAAATCTACCATCCATCAGAGCCCTACGCTGCTGCTGCCTGCCGTGGAGGGAGGCCATTTCTATGACACGGGTGCACATGCGCAAGCTTTCCCTGAGAGAGCGGAGGTGGAATGTGATCCTGAGCTCTCTGCGGGTTTATCAGTGTCAGAGCGTGCGTCCACGTGTGTGTGTAAGAAAGAAGCCTGAATTAAGAGTCTCATGTGGCATCAGGGAATTCCTCTGTGGTCATGTGAGATGCTTTGTGACCTACTGTAACTCCAAACCTCTGTAAGGGAGGGGAAACTAGAACCTGGCAACGCACTTTTACTGGGATGAGGTGAGTACAGAAACACAGCGTGATGAGAAGAGAAGCTAAGGGCTAGGACCACTTCCACAATCCTACCTCCAAGAGCTACAAGACAGAGCACGGAGCATGACTCTAACAAGCTAATACCCTGGGAACCTCAGAGCTAGATTCTACCTGACTTCCTGTTAAGGAGATAGTTGCTCACTTGTATAACACTAACAACAACACACATGCACCAGTCATTAACACATGTAGGCAATTCTGATTTCTTTCCAATCCATTTGACCAATGTCGAGTTATTGTACTGATTTTCATTAGCCAGTCTTCAAACAGTATAGAGTAAGCGAGACAGAGGCAGAAAGAGAGAGAAAGAGAGAGAGGGAGAGAGATAGAGACGGACGAGAGAGAGAAATTTAAAGAAAGAGGGAGAAGGAGGGGAAAGATGGAGGACAAAGAGACAGGGAAAGAGATAGAGGGAAGAGAACGAAAGAGAGGAGAGAGGGAGTGGGAGGAGAAAAACAAGGGAAAGAAAGCTGAAAGGAATAATTAGAGAGAGAGAGAGAAAGCAAAAGAGAGAGAGGATGAGAGAGAGCACAAGAGAGGGAGGATGAGAGAGAGCACAAGAGAGAGAGAGAGATAGAGATAGAGATAGAGATAGATAGAGAGAGAGAGAGAGAGAGAGAGAGAGAGAGATTGATACATGGAACCAAAACGATCTACTCGACTTTCTATTAAGGAGTTAGTTGCTCACTGGTATAACAAGATCCACATACGTGCAGCAGTCATGAGTTCTGAAACCCAGCGACCTCCATAACAGAGAACCTCTGATCATCTAGAGTGAAGCTCTGTCCAATGAGGAACCACCTAAAAGAACAATGGTATAAACTATGGAAAGTTTGGAATCATCTCCAAACTACTGAACCTTCATGAGACGGAATCTTCTCCAAACCCCCATGAGGGTGATAAGCTGTCTCTGTCTCATAATACGGAAAATATGTAGATGCTGTCCCAAGATCAGGAAACTCGGAGGAGAGAAGCTCCTGAGGGTGCCAGAGCGAGTCTCGTTGGACTGCTGGAGTGCCAAACATGACACCCACCCAGCAGCCGCTTCTGGTCGTGCAGGAAGTGGGTTCGAGCATGAATAATAGATGGCAGCGCTCGGCCCCTTGGGATCTCAGCGTAGGAGGGGAGGACAGCAGACAGTGAGCGAAAAACACACAACATGATGGAGAGATCAGCTCACAGGATCCTGTGCTAGTCCCTGTGATCTCGGGAGGCCCTGTTTGTTGACCGACGTCTTAAAGTCTGAGGATCGATGACACACACACACAGGCCAAACATTTGCTCTGTGTGTCTCAGCTGTAGATAACAGGGTGAAAGGGGAGCACAAATAAGCCACGTAGACCTCATACAGGTAAAACCATAAGGAGAACATCCAGCGAGTGCGGTTCTACTACACGACAAAACAGCCGACCGGGTCAAAGCAAGAAGAGGGAGGGAGCGAGGGAGCGAGGGAGGGAGAGAGACAGGACAGAGAGAGAGATAGGACAGAGACAGAGATAGAATAGAGAGAGACAGAAAGTAAAAGAAAAAGAGAGAAGAGAAAAAGGGTAGATGGGAGGAATGGAGGGAAGAGAAAAAGACACAAGATGAAGAGATGTAAGAGGAGAGACAGATGAAAAAAGAGGAGAAAGAGAGAAAGAGAGAGAAAGAAAAGAGAGATGGGAAAGGAAGGTGAGATAAACAGAGCCAGAGAGAGCCTGAGAAAGAGACTAAAGAAGACTAAGAAAGAGAGTGTGGAATGGAAGAGAAAGAAAAGGGTAGCAGGAGAGAGAAAGAGAGAGAGAGAGAGAGAGACAAAGACATGAAATGGGAAAGGCCAGTGGCTTAGAGGAACCAAACCACAGCTTCCTTACAAAGAACACTCACATATAAACAAACACAAACTAAAGGCAGTTCTGAAGGGCAGGGAAGGAGCCATCCTGGCTGGAACTCCACTCAGCTGCATGGTGGCACCCAGCCCAAATTCTGAGCCCAAAATCAGACCGGACCCACCTGCCTTCGGATCCTGTCCAACGCCTCTGAAAGACTCTCCTTTAGTCCATCTTGCATCTATATATATATACACATATATATATACACATATATATATATATATATATATATATATATATATATATATATATATATATATATATATATATATATATCAAGAACCAGAACCTTTAACTTTAAAGGTGCAATATGTAAGTTTTGTAGTTTACGACATTCCACAATGAACTAAAATGATCAGCAGAGTGTGAAGAAATAACAGTTTTGACAGAGTCTCAAAGATGTCTATGTATTGTGATCCAGAGATGTGTACTTATGTTAGCATGCTAACCAGCTAGCGCTATCCCACTCTGCCTCATAACACCACTTGGTACCTGAAGAGGTGATAGTCACTGTAGTGCTGTAGGAGTGGAATTAGTTCAACATGCGAGAATGAAGAAGTAGCTCTGCTGCCCCGATGGCAACCTCTTATCCGTTATGTTGAAGGTGCTGCTCCCGGTTAGATCATTTAAGGGCAGGTAGCCAATGAAAGAAGCAGTAAAGACAATGATGGCTGAGGCTCTTGGCAAGTGACCCTGTTGTTTCGTATGATAGGGGTGGACACCACAACTACATTGCACCTTATTGTTTGGAGCAAGAATTTGACAGGTTGGGTTCTTTCACATATTGCTCCTTTAATAAACCATTTATATGAATATGGTGTGTCAGTGAGAGGTACATCTGTAAAGTTTAAAGAACCTCCACATCATGTAAATGATGTTAACTAATTAAAGAGATGAAGGCAGAGACGGTAACCCAGATCCAGGCCAGGCCAGAACTCTGCAAACGGCCCCCACTGGCCAGCAGACGTCCCTTCCACTCACTAATTCAATAATGTGTTATTTTTATGACAGAGGTGCCCCGCCCTTCCCCTCCTCTCCCCCTCCTCCTCCTCTCCCCCTCCTCCTCCTCCACTCCACAGACCAAGTGAGCTCTTAGCAACCACAGTGTACCCAACAAAAGATCTGCCTCCCAGCCTACACCAACATAAATCCTACTACAAAGAGCCTCACGGAATCAGGATGCCAGAAGGAAAGAAAGAGAAAGAGAGTGAGAGAGAGACAGAGAGAGAGAAAGAGTAAAAGAGAAAGACAGAGAGAGAGAGAGGGAGTGAGAGAGAGAGGAGGTGAAAGAGAGAGTAAGTGAAAGAGAAAGAGAGTGCGAGAGAGAGCGAGAGGGAGAGTAAAAGAGAAAGTGAGAGAGAAAGAGTGTAAGTGTGAGAGAGAGAGAGAGAGAGAGAGAGAGAGAGAGTGAGACAGAGAGAGAGAAAGAGTAAGAGAGAAAGACAGAGAGAGAAAGAGAGTAAGTGAGAGAGAGAGGGGGTGAAAGAGAGAGTACGTGCGAAAGAGAAAGAAAGGCAGAGAGTGCGAGATAGTGAGAGAGAGAGTGAGAAAGAAAGAGAGTAAGTGAGAGAGAGAGTGAGAGAGCGAGAGAGAGAGCGAGAGAGAGAGTGAGAGAGCGAGAGAGAGAGCGAGAGAGAAAGTGAGAGAGAGAGAGAGTGCAGAATGGGCTGACTAAGCTCTGGGGAACTGAATTGCACATGTATGCAAAAATTTGACATGATGTTCGGTGCGTGTCTCTTCTCCACATCCAACTTATGACCATACGCCATTTCTCAGAAGAGAGAGAGAGAGAGAGAGAGAGAGAGAGAGAGAGAGAGAGAGAGAGAGAGAGAGAGAGAGAGAGAGAGAGAGAGCATGAGTATGGACAGAGGAGAGCAAGAGAAAGAGAGATCATAGATAGATGAGTCCTGACAGGAAAGCCGAGCCCCTCTCCACTGTCCCTCAGCCACTGTACAGTATCTTCATATCTCCAGCAGTCTGGGCCAATCAAAGCAGACACAAGCATCCACCCACTGAGCAGGGCTAAAACCACCGTCCTCCTCCCCCATACCACAGTCTCTGAACACACATCACCTTCTTCATCTGCAGCCACAACAGTGCACAGTCCAACACCTGACACCATGGACCAGAGAGGAGAGCAGAGAGCCAGGACTCACACAGCTACCTCATACTCACAAAGCACCTTGGAAGGTTATCTAACAGTGCAGCATAAAACTACAGTTTAATTGTTTATGAAAAGCTCTATTTTGTAACAATATACCCATAATCCTCATGGGTTTGATCATTATCTAAAGAGTAGTTGCACAAACAGCTGCACCCAGAAGGAATCAATCAACAGGGATGAAACGTGGTGGGTAGGTTTGACACAGTGTGACATGCGAAAAACACAACGCTCTGCCGCACATGTGACGTAAGCAAGGACAGGCCTCATCAGTGTCCCTGACTGACCCGACAGCCACGGTTCCAGACGTTCAGCGAGCAGTGATGCCCTCCACGAGTCATTCTGTTGGCATGGGCAGACAGCTGCACAACACACGACTACACGAACACAGATCAGTAAGAGAACTGCCCTTAACACCATGTCAAGGTCACCAAAGACTGCAATGGTGTTGAGCCAGACTATCATGGAGTGATGACTCCATTCCTTCCCAACAGCACTGCAATCCCACACTACCTTCTGGGTGCAGCTATTCCTTAGATACATCACCAGAAGAGGATTTTCCCTGTCTTCCCAGACCCCTCTGACTCTGTCCATAGATCAGTCCTTCCTATGTCCACATACATAAGCATAATCTAAACCATTAGGTATGGTGGCTGCTCATGTGACCCAGGCTTTGGAGCCTCACTCTGGTCAGTCAGACGGCTAGTGCAGTAGAGGTTAGACAAGCTAATTGTCCAAACTGCCCCAAAGTTGCTTCTCCAACAGCTGGAGCTGTTACTGGAGCTTACTGTTAGCAACAATGATGTTTTGCATCCATGACCTTCACTCCTAAAAGTTATTGGATTTAAGTAGGGCCCCCCCTTCCCGTGCCCACAGGTTGGAGGCTTTGATCTCTCCTGCTTTTCCCCTCGTTTAGTGGAAAACACCGACACGCAGCAGAAAGGTGCAAGCGCAGTAATTGGTTGCACTCGCACCAAATCCGAAGCAGCTGTCCAGGCAGCATGAAGGAGCTATCTGGCTGGAAGAAAAGAAGAACGCTTCATTTAGCCACAAGTAAGAACAATCTGGAAAGTATTAGGGTTTTATCAGCAGCGCAGCGAACAGCAGTTGATTTATTTGTTACCGCACGACACAATTACACAAGGGTCATAAACAAACACTACAAAGTAAAGGGTATTTTCGTGTACGTGTGCGCCAATAAACACCCGTATAATAAGCTGTCTACGATATGTAGGACAGCAGACATGTGGCGTCTTATGAAAGCGATGATGCATTAAATGTGATGAGTGGCACATGAAGTAAGCTGATTGTTCCTCTTGTGACTGAAGTGTGATATGGGATGATGTGGGGTGTCTGTGTAACCGCACATGCTGGAGCAGTGAGCTGTAAAACGTAATCCAAAATGCAACTGTAGTCAGCTCTGACGTTAATCTGGAAGCCCACCATCCCAAACCACCCCATCACCATATCCCACTCACTCTCCGCCTACCATATAATTCATTCACCAAGCTTACAATATCTGTCTGAACGTGAAGCGACCTGACCGCACCAGGTTTAAGCCTCTGGGCTGGGTCTGACATTACAACTGCATCTCACTTTCACCTGCCAATTTAAGTGATAATGGGTCGGGCTTTGATGATGCTAGAGTTGGGCTTTTCTTGAAACTGGGTGAGTTTTGGACTCTGAAATGTGGCTTGATATGGTTGGGCTTAGACAAAATTTTGTCAGGCTTAGGCCAGGTTCAGACTCAAAGCCTGGTTATTTCCACAGGTCATGTCTGGGCTCGAAGCTTAATGAAGTACCTGGGCTCAGATTCTGACAAGTTTCTCGAAACAGGGTCAGTTTCTGTCACAAAATGTGTCTTGGTCTGGTCGGGATTAGACAAAATCGAGTCAGGCTTGGGCCAGGTTTGGTTTTAAAGCATGATGATTTGGTGTGGGCCGGGTCAGATGCTTTTTCAGGTTGGGCTTAAAACCGGTTCAGGCCAGGTTCAGGCAGAATGTATTAGGATTCTGAGCACGATTTCAGGCCAGATTGAAGCTCGAATTTAAACGCATGTCACAGATCAGCATGTCTCAGAACAATCACTATAGTAACCAGAGCCAAACCAGAGGAAAGCTTCACTGGACATCACCAACAGAAAATGGTTGACTAGACAACAAATATATGTCAGTACAGAATCATTACATAATGCTATACACCATGAAATCACACTACATGATACTCAGACAGAACTTTCAAATGAATGGTGTTCTCAGAAATCACCTCCATTAAGCAAGGCAACTGAATGTAAAGTTTGAATACATCCCTGTATTACACAGTCAGAATATGAATATTAATAAATGCAAGACAAAGCTGCTGTGCACTGAACTGACAACCTGGCACCCTAATCAAAATATACTACGTAAACCAGCTAGCTTTGTTAGCTCCTCAGAATTGGCAGTAGAGGCCCACAATTTAAATAGCTGATGTTGTTATATAATGTTAAAGTATAGAATTAAATGTCATGTGATGTCATTTTAATGCACAGGAGTGTTCGCTTGCTTGAAATATGCATATTGGAAATGTAGCCTCATTTGTATTTTCAGTGACAAATGACCTCATAGCAGCAAATTTGGAAAATGACATTTATTTTCAGCGTAGAGAAAAAAAGCATTCCTTAAATGGAAATCCTTATGGGTGGGCGATATGGCAAAACTGTTGATACTTAAAAATCTTTGTGATGCAAATTGTGTATCATAAAAAAAAATTTGTTAAATGTAACAGAAAAATAGAATCTGTAGTGCCATATTTAAAAAAATACAATAATAATAAATTATAATAAGAAATAATAAATACAACTATTATGACTTTTATTTAGTGTTGTACAAAAAATGCATATCATTACATCATATCATATCCTTAAATCATTATATTGCACACCCCTAAGCATGCTGCCAATTTTCAGAGGTCTACGACAACAGCACAGTAATGGAGCAACTATGACTAGTCGAATATTCGAAACGCAGTCCAGAGTTCAATCCTAAAACTCATCATGATTTCAGAGCGGTCAGAAGCTACAGTGAGCAGTGAGTATATTATTCTAACACCAGCTTTTTCCCCCTCCACTATGAGCTGTCTTTTGGGATGGGTGCAAATGTGCAGGACGACAAAAACGCCTGTGTTCGAGAACTTGGCACTGACGCCCTAGCAAACACAAACACACACATACACTGTGGTGTGGGTGGAGTGTGTGTCAGGGCCACGGGCAGTGCCTGCACTTCAGGGCGGGGCGGGTTCTCTGCTCTTCCTCTGGGTCGGGGGTCACTGTCCAGACCCTGATACCGGCTGTATGCCGGTGGACACACACAGAGAGGAGGCCAGAGAGTGGGCCGCCCCAGGAAGATTTCCACGGGGGAGTGTTTGCCATCTGTGCTGTGGCCAGCACTTCAGCCTGCCAACCACCTCCCCACCACCACACCAGCCATTATAGCATGATGTACAGCCACGTCGCATGCTGTGAATATGCAGTCAGAGTAGGGATGCCACAGTTATGGACCAAATCTGTGTGTTTTTGTGTTGGTTAGGGCTGGATAGCACACACATGCTCATTTTGACAGATCGCAGTACATCACAGGAAGTGTAGGGGTCGCCAGTCAGAAATGTTGGGCTCTAATTTGACGTAAAAGCACCCAAACAGTGAAACCACCACCACAAAGACTCAATTCTGACCACTCTGTTTAAAGAAAAGGCCTAGGGCTGAACCTGAGTGTTCAGATATTTGTTCGTTGGGTAGATATTCATTAATTTAATTTTGGGATTTGGATATTCGCTACTTCCCTTGTCAGCTAGATAGCTAGCTGCCTTTGTCAGCCTTTTCTGACTGACAAGCCTGAGACCTGAGACAGGAAGACGTGGCTTCATAGCAAGAAACACCCTAGAAATGTATACTATATCGAGTATTTGAAAAGGGCCAGTTAGGCTTTTCTAGTAGTTGCGAACGTTGCTAACATTAGAGCCCTGTGGCGCTACACTTCGTTTTTCTTTATTCGTGTAAAAGTCGTAACTCACTTCATCTCTTTCCCATCACAAGGAAATATCTAGAATGATAACTAAATAGTTTTATGGACTCGGATCCATTCAACACAGACAGCAAGCGTATATCAGTCGGCTGGCTTCAGGTTGGCACTCTGCTGACTGTTTGCCCCTGTTGGTCCACCTTCGGACCACCCAGACAACTATCCTAGGCACTAGATCTAAAACGCTGAACAAAACACTAGTGGCCCACCACCTTTGCCTTCAGTGGGCCAATGGTGGTCCAACATGCTCTTGCTACCAGGGAAGTAATAAGAGGTTTAGCCAGTGCAGTAGAGGCTACGACCTAGACGTGAAAGTTGCCATGTCACGGCTTTATATATTATATATTAAATAACACTTTGAATATTCGCTTGTGCCCGGTGCTGAATCTCCAGAGCCCAATAATGGTATTTGGGCTACCGCTATACAGCAGTATGTGCAGTAAATGGGTTGTATGTTTAGTGGGAGGTAAATGAGTTTTTACCCCAAACATTGCTCAGCTGACCAGAGGGGTCACAGGCCAAGTCGTACCAAAAATAGAAGAAATAATTTGTTGCACAAATGAAACTTTCAGTGGTGGTGGTGTTGAGGAAGAGGCAAAGCTAAGGGGAACAGCAGAAAGCATTATTGTTCCATTAGTCAAATAATAGCAGATTCGTTCATTAAGGAATAAGAAAACGATCCCTAGTTGCAGCTCCAAGTCAAGGGCTCAATAATGTTCCCTTACGGTCTAATCTATAATGATGGCAGCCAGGTTCTTTTAGCGAACTGGGACCACTGAGCAACTTTATAGGGGAGTCACATATCGGTCAGGATATCTAGCGTGAACAAAGAGATCATGGGAGCAGCACATACTCTACAGCCAGCTTTACAGATCCAGCTGTTAACAGCTGCTACAGCAAAGTCCACAAAACCCCTCCTGGGCAGGAATAACACCTTCCCTGTAACACAAACAGTTTAGCACGTCCACTGGAGTTGTACAAATGTTTGACATGGTCAGACAGAGTTTGGCTTGAATTGACAATGGAGAACATGCAGCCCAAATCAACACTGAGGCATGTGCTTTGCAGTTGGGCAGTAAAGCTAAAGCAATTTAACGTCTATTTAGGAATAATATACATCAAATGTATTCCTCCAAAGCGGAATACTGACTCCAGTTTGGTGGTGTACATTGAAATGAACCAAGCTTCAACTTTTCTCCAGTCCAAATCTTTTCTCCAAGTCTAACAAGTCTCCAAGTCTAAGGCCTTACAGAAGCAGAGTAATATACATTCTAATCCCCATCCTGGGTATTCCAAACACCCTTCTTCCCTCTCTCCCAGCAGGAGGCAATGGGAGTTGGGATCCTTCTAGCCCCTGTTTGCCTTCTGTGGGTCCTGGAGCTTCCACATCCAGCGCTGAGGACTGAACAAGGCTTTAAATGAGACATAGTCACTTGCTGTACCACTTCACACTCAAAAGAGTATTATGTTGATGGTATTAGTCAGAGTTTTCCGACTTAATTCCTCCTCCTATCCGGCACGCGTTGAGCATGCCACCCGGTCTGACTGAAGGTTCTTGTTTTATTAGCATGACTGCACTTCTGTTCCCTAAGCACTTGCCTTGTCAGTTCAACATGTCCAGCTTTGGGTGGAAATTTTGTTTCTAATATAACAGTTTGGGAAAACATACCAAATATGACTGTTCAAACATCCTAAATATGGGAGAGCAGAAGGTCCCAACATTCTTTCTTGTCCTACAACGTGTCCGGCCAAAAATATATAAAAGCACAAATAACATACTCTTCTGGGGCATAAACAGGGGAACACCACAGTCATCTGTCCCTTGCTCAGATTTCCTTCTACACTTCGGTTCCAGTGGCCACAGGAAAGCTCTACTCAGTGGGCCCTGAGTGCCTGGATAAAAATAAAGGCTGGAAGGTTTGACCTCAGTCCAGTTCTGCTGGACAATAAGAGCATTGAGCAGTACACATTCCTCAACTCCCCTCTACTCATCCATTCATACAACCTTCCATTGGTGGAGCAATGCACTGACCACTTGGGCCACCAAGCCAGTGACCAAAATAAAGAAGCTATGGCCACAATAACAGAAACATATTAACTGTATCTGCACCATATTTACAATTAAAAACAGTAGTATTCTTAGATTCCTGGAAAAGGATTAACTCTCTTGGAATGCGCTTTCAAAATTAACTTTCTTAAGGAAGGTGACCAAGCCTAAACCGATGCAAATTTCCAAATCCCCAAAAAGATACCAGTACATAGGGTAGCTTTCCAAGCGTAGCTTAGATTAATATTTTATTGAGTTAGTCCGGAAACTTCACTGACATGTGGTAAACATGGAAGAACAACATGGTCCCCACATCATTACATTAGCTGTCTTATATGTATATATATATATAGATATATATAGATATAACTATGTATTATATTTAATTTGATATGTAATAGACATCATATGTATTTCTCCATATGTGTATATATAAAACTATATATATTATCATATATATATATATATATATATATATATATATATATATATATATATATATATATATATATATATACATACACATACACATACACATACACATACACATATGGAGAAATACATATGATGTCTATTACATATCAAATTAAATACATTACAATATATAAGTAAATATATATTATAATACTACCATATATACAATATATGAAAAGCGGCAATTCCTTATGTATTATACAATATATTGTAATATATTTATCACTATATAAATATATGCAAAATATATGCACTTGTTTCCCATATATGACATTGTATTATTTAATATATTGCACAATATTTTCCAATACATTGCCATATATTATCGTTTCATAAGGGACTCGAGCTACAGACTTGGCATTGCCCGCCAAATGTTGTGGCCGGCAACATGTGGTTCTTTTAGTGAATGTGGAAACACCCAGAGCAATGACTACCACCGCCCTCCATCTTTCTCAGCTCAATTGAGCCATCAAAATTAGCCATCACCTAAAAAACCAGCAACATCTGAGCACTACATTACCATGCATTTAAATTTCTAATAGAACAGACTCACAACTTCCTCTCCTCCCTCTCCTTCTCAGCCTGACAAGAGGCCCAGGTTCATGCAAGAGGATTAATATTACATTATGAATATAATATTCAGCAGACTGTCTTCAGCGTTTTCTCAGTTCTCTCTACTTTCTCTTAATCGACCTCGGCTCAAAGCTCCTCACACCTACACGCCTTCCATCATCAGCTCAGGTTCTCGTTACTTTCATCTTTATATAACTCCCAAAGCCCCACTTAGATGACTTGCACATACCTGAATAGAGCTGACATTTTCCCAAATACAACAACGTTTTATGCAGCTTATGAAGGTGATCTTTTAATATATAATACAGGTAATGCTTTTACTGCAATGCTAACTCCAAGAAGAGTCCAAAGTAATGGCAATAGTTTCAAGGGGGATCGGATTGTATGCAGCACTGTGCTCCCCAGTCTGCCTAATTATTGAGCCGGGCACCTTGAGTTTTATGCATACTGCATGGCCATTACTACTGATACCCATGGTTGCTTGTTTTTGCTATTAGCACCACGCATGCTAGCTAATAGTTGCTAACTCTGTAAACAGGTAAGTGCCAGATCTTTCTGCCTATCCGAATCAACCTGATAAGAAGCTAGTCCATAGCTGTTCAGCCTTGTGTTCTTGGGGCGTCCACACATTGTGACTGGTGCCTCAGGTAATTTAAGGTGAGGCCAATCATTCTCTGGGTAATCAAAACATTTTGACCAATTGTGTTTTGCACACAGAAGTATTTGTCTTCTGCATTTAATCCATGAAGTGAAACATCCACGTATACACACTAGTGAACACACACATTAGGGGGCAGTGAGCACATTTACCCGGAGCAGTGGACAGCCCTACCCACAACACTCAGAGAGCAGTTGGGGGTTAGGTGCCTACCAAGGAATATAACATTCCTATCTCTGTATTCCAAGATGACAGTTCTGGCATTCACAGAGGTGTAAATGTGACAGACTGGCACGATTAACATACAGGAGAATTCACACATCTGGACTGGCACCACAAAATCACCAGATTTCAATCCTCTTGGAAAACTGTGGGACTAGCTGGAACAACTAGTAAAACACCACGGGCATGTTAAGGCATCTGCCCGACTGCAGAATTCTTTGATGTAAGGTTGGCTGAACATTGATATGACCTACATTCAGAAACTTGTCCAGTCCATGGCAAATCCAACCCCAGCTGTTCCTTGTGTTCGTGGAGGTATTACACTTTATTAGGTATGTTTCAGTCACATTTACATTTTCACAAAGACTTGGGAGACTATTGACGTCTGGACCCAACTGAAGACGCTACATTCAGATGCCAAATGAGTCTTGGCTGATCAATTAAACAGCCCGGGGTGAACAGGAAATTGGACACGCTCAATTTTTTTTGTTCCGGAGCCTTCTCTTCTATTCTGAGTCAAGTTTATCATCATTAAGGCATTTTGCCAAACCACTTATCAGGAACTCTGTCCTTGCGCTTCATGAGCTGGCTTTTCCTAGCTGTCCTTGTAAGAGGGGAACTTAAGGGGAACACCAGTGAATGAAAGGCTTTAATGGATCTAGACTACACTTACAGTACACAGCCGTGTTATGTGTGTGGGGAAGCAGCTGCACAGGGGCCCGAAGTCTTTTATCCATAATGAATGACTGATGTTTTCTTGGAAGCCTGTGTGAGAGCAGCGAGGGGGAGTTGTTTGTTGTCCCATGCTTCCCCTTTCCTTCTCTCCCTCTCTGGTTTGCTCTGAGACAAGAACATTTCATTCTAAATCAACAAAGCCAAAAAAGCCATCAGGAAACAATTGGAATTGTTATTTACAAGTGGGATTCCCATTGTGGGAAGGAGACCATGGGGACAGGACCAGATGGGCCTAACTGTCTTTGCAGAAGTAGCACAGTCACTGAAAGCCTTCCGGATCCTGTGAGTAATGTTGGAAAAAGGAACTGCAGACAGATTCTAAGTGTCAGTCCCAGCTGGGACAAAACCTTGCATCTCCGATTCATGGAACGTCAGAAAAATAAAATGATGTGAAGAGCCTCGTTTACATACAAACGCACCAGAAAAAATAGTTTTAAGTGACTTTGGAATAAATAAGACCCCCACAGGACCACCGCAGAGCAGGTAGTATGTGGGTGGTGGATCATACTCAGCACTGCAGTAACACTTACATTGTGGTGTGTGTTGTGCTGGTGTGAGTGGAGTCCACCAACCAAAACTATCCAGCCAACAATGTCCTGTGGTGCAATGTCCTGTGGGCAAGGTCCCCTAACCGCTGATGAAGGGCTAGAGGATGACCAACACTGCACTGTGATGAGCTATTATCTCTGACTATACATCTACCAGCAAGGTGGACCAGCAAGGTAGGAGTGTCTAATAGAGTGGACAGTGAGTGGACACAGTGAGTAAACACTCCAGCAGCACGGCTGTGGATGATCCACTCACACCAGCACAGCACACACTAACAGCTGCTCTATATGTGGTCAATGCAGCTAATTAAGTTTTTTAGGTGGGTGTAGATATATGTTGACCCCTGCACCTCATCGCTTGTAGACCTTGTGCTTTGTGACTCTGAAGCACTTTAGCTATTACACCTGGGTTCTCCTGTCCCGTCAGACTGTGTAGGTCCCGCTATTTTAAAAAGAACATTAAGAACATGTGCAGTGTTTAGTGCTCAGAGATTCATCACCATGTAGTGCCATATTTATGCTGACACACACTCGCACAAATACAAGTACTCTATTCTCTAATTCTCTAATACACAGCAGCAGCCGAAAGAGAGAGAGAGAGAGAGAGACCGCATGCTGTTATGCAATAGGAGAGCTCTACCCATCTGTGCTTCTCTCTACAGCCCCCGCATCTCTAACCAGTCAGGCAGACACAGCAGTTCAACATACACTCTGTTTCTCTATTAGCACACCTCAACCTCTCTCTCTCAGCACACTGTCTACCTCTCTCTACCAATCTCTCTAAGCACATTCTCTACCCCCATCTCTCTAAGCAGTCTTCCTCTCTCTCAGCACACTGTCTAACCCTCTCGCTCTCTAAGTACACTATCTACCTCTCTCTCTTTCTAAGCACACTGTCTACCTCTCTCGCTCTCTAAGCACAATGTCTATCTCTCTCGCTCTCTAAGCACACTGTCTATCTCTCTCGCTCTCTAAGCACACTGTCTATCTCTCTCGCTTTCTAAGCACACTGTCTACCTCTCTCGCTTTCTAAGCACACTGTCTACCTCTCTCGCTCTCTAAACACACTGTCTACCTCTCTTGCTCTCTAAGCACAATGTCTCTCTCTCGCTCTCTAAGCACACTGTCTACCTCTCTCGCTCTCTAAGCACACTGTCTACCTCTCTCTCTCTCTAAGCACACAGTCTACCTCTCCCTCTCTCTGTAAGCACACTGCATCTCTCTTTCTTTAAGCACAATGTCTGCTTCTCTCCCTCAGTACATTATACACCAGTACAAATGATCACTCAGCACTACTATGGTTCTATACCTTTAAGGCCTCACTCATGAAGTGAGCAGACTATTATATGGATTTTCCTTCCAGCAGGTCTGTCGTTCTCTCTTTTGCTATTAAACAAAAATAGAAGAAAACAGGGAAGTATACAGCCGAGCTATTACCAAGATAGCTTCCTATTCCTATTCAAGCCATTGTACATATTTCAGTGAATCACAGTTTATAAGTGAACGGTGACTTTATACTGCGCTGTCTGACTTAGCCTGACTCACTGCCGTAGGGGGGACAATGGTTTTAGTTGTCTATTAGAAGAATGCAACGCTACTACTCCTTTACCAATGCCGAAATTTAACAAGACAAGTAAGAACCTGACAAGTAACACACGTTAATTTCAAACCACAAACTTTTCAACAGGGCGCAAAAACGTCAGCGACGTCAGCAGGGTAACCCAGGGCATCCTAAACAGTGCGCATCTTCATCTCCCCTTCACTCTCTTCCCTCCTGCTACGAAGAAGGCCTTCTTGGCATAAAGATCGCCGTCCATTGCCAGCACCCTCTGTGCCCGTCTGCTTCACACTAAAATGCCATTCCCTACGTCAGTGTTAAGCTGTGGGACTGGAGAGTCGAGCCACACATGCACGCCGCCTGCCGACTCTCCATGCCTCCAGGCTACACTCAGGTTAAAAGACACTGGATACGGTTTGAGGAAATAACCTGTCCCCAGTCCAAGAGTTCCTGTAAGCTTGCTCATAAAACCGGTCGGGAGGTGGAAAAGTCTGTCTGATGAGTCAGTGCTATCTCTGGCTGCATCTCAGACACCTGTGGTCAAATCTTTTGCAGAAGAAGAGCCTGAGAGGAAGTCATGGTATCGATTACTCTTCTCCTATGCTACTCCTGGTCTTAAGTAATATTCATACAGGGTACGTTTTCCAGACAAATGTTCATTAGGCAAACCGCAGAGCTGACTTGCACAAGATCAAGTGATAGCATCTACAAGGTGTAAGCACCTAAAACCATTCATGCAATTAGCATTAGCAGTGTAGGCTGTGAAAGCAGATGATGAGTAATATTCTACTGAGAAAACTTTAGTATCATATAGCAACATTCCCATACTGCAACGACAGACATGAACACATCGTCTCCCTTCAGTGGGTCACATGTGAGTGTTATAAGGTTGGTTCCATGCCAAAGCCACCTGAAACAGTAGTGCCGATATTTATGTAAGCAATCTTTCTATTGTTTTAAATTATTACAAATATGCATCATTATTATTAATATTATCTAAAATGCTAATAAGCTCAGAACAGGAATTAATAGGATTTAGATTGCCTACAGTCATTTTCGGCTTCTCATCAGCCAACCCATTACTATTCCTTCCTGGATTATTTGGTAAAGGTAAATAAGCTCACATGACCAACAGAGAATGTGGTAGTAACTTTAGGCTCCTGCAGGTGGTGCTGCATGAGGATGAGGGTGCTAAAAATACCTGCGGGGTGAGTGACAGGATCCACAGATAGACAAGAGGTGGTACAGTGCAGTAAATGTCTTGTTCCATGTTTGGAAAATGGCTCCAAAGCAGATGTTAATGATTGGCTAAAAATAGTGCCTGAGCATTTAGGCGTGGCAAATACCATAGTGTGAAGGAAGTAGCTGAACCTGCAGATGTATGGAAGCGTACGCTCATATGGGTCTAACAGAAGGCTAAAATCCCAGTCTACAGGAAATTCTCCTTGGAATTGTGTTAGGGAAAGCATCCACCAAATCTGGCCCAGCTGCACTTCTCCAATGTAAGAGTGTCTGAACACTGATGTGGCCTACTTTCAGAAACGTGTCCAGTTCATGACAAATTCAATCACAGCTGTTATTGGTGCTTGTGGAGGTACTACATGCTATTGGCTATGTTTCAGTCACAGGGGACTCATCGTTTGTCTCGTTTTGTCTTTCACTGGTCTCCTCTTTTAAAAAGCTTACCTCAAGCTGCAGAACATTTCAAGAAATGTTCACGATACACAACTGGCACTGTGTTGCACCAAATACCCAGTTAGACGGGACTAATATTGCTATCCTTATAATGCATCATGCAGATGCTCAGCTGGTCAAGTGCAAACTTCCACAGACAGAGGGGCCGGTCATAGTCTGGAAGTTAGGATACCCACCCCGTGACCAGAAGCTCACTGAACCCCTTGACTAAAGTGATCTTGTGGAAGGCATCTAACCCCCTAACTGCTCCCTGGGCACCGCAGGGCTGCCATAGGGCTGCCCACTGCTCTGGGAAGATGTGCTCAATGCTTCCTAGTGTGTATATTCGTGTGTGTATGTGTGTTACTGCATGGATGGGTTAAATGTGGTTAAATAGCTACATGCCCTTCATGATTAATAAAGTATCTAAACCAAACTACTGACTGTATAGACCATATGTGCAGAACAACATAGTGTATTGTGGCAATTTATAATGACCATATTGACCTATACTGTAATGTAATATTGCTATACCAGCTGACTCCTGATTAGGTAGATGCTTCGAATAGTCTGCATTAAGTTTCAGCTCTGATCAGCTTTTCAAAACCATGCACCCCCCAAACCTGACATGCCAGACTCTGTATGTACTGCACGGGCACTGTTCATTTGAAACAAGCAGGGTAAATGCAGCATGAGAAGGAAACCAGCACTCTGAATTCTGCCACTGTTTAGCACTTCCACAGATAGAGATGCCCAGACAAATGCTCCAACAGCTCTACATGGCAGAGAGACGGGAACTCTAACAAATAATAGAATACCAGCATGTGTCAGGCATGAAATTAGAAATATGTAAATATGCCAAATAAAACTCCTATTTAAAATGAAAAATCTAACCAACAAACTTTTTAAGCAAATGATGTAAAACATTTCAATCTCTTGAAGTTTGATGGGAAGGTGCTGCTGGAGAAACACTGCACAGAACTAGAATGGAAACCTTTCTAACGTTATTAGCTTAAAACATCGTACAAGTTTTAACTTCCTACACTTCCACAGTTCCTCTGTATTTCTGCTGAAATGTATGTTGACACTTTAACAAACGACTTACATTGTTGAAGGAAGCACCTGTCAGCAATCCTAGTACAATATTGACCCTCCTCAAGAGCCTGACACTGAACACTTCCTTGATCAGAGATTAAGCCTGGTCCTGAACTAAACCTCCATCTCAAAGGATGATCTGGGACTGAATGACTAACCTGTTGTATAATCATAAGCGCAGTTTGAAGGAGCATATAGAATATTAATTGGACCCTTTATTTTTCATGACTGTCTTAGAAAGTCAGTCTACTACACCACATTCAGCGTGCCATCCTCAATCCTTCTATTCCCACTACATGAAGAAAACCAGGCTAGAGCTTAAAGGATGCCTGTTCTGTTTTTCCGGTTTATCTCCCTTTCCTTTACTGTGTCGGAGGTTTTTTTTTTTTTTTGATGTAAACGTTCTACAAAGTTCTACAGGCCAAAGTACACGCTAGAGGTAGAAACCACTTTTCTCAACTGAAACACCTGAAACGCCCCAGTGGAATTCCAGTCCTACAGTCTGTGACAATTTCATAACACAATCCTTACTGCCCACCTCCCGGCAAGCTTGGCAGACGATGACACACAATCACACAATGCACCGAGAGCTAGTCAAAACTGACCACTCTGTGACATCATCTCATAACACATCCTTACTTAGTGACTACCAGCAAGTCAGACATGCCCTCACAATTCCCAGAGAGGGTAAATTGAAGGAAGCAAATCTATTATAGCAGAACACAAAAGTGTAATTACGAAAATTGAAAATGATCATAGTGGGTCCCATTTAAATTGCAACATGAGCCAAAAGAATCGCAGTAGACATTGTTCAGACTGAGGACGAGCTCTGTTCAGACTTCTGTGTAGTCCGGAACTAAACTTAATCTCTAAAAAACTTTAAGAAATCTAAAAACAGAACGGATATAACATTGGGCTATATCTATAGTTCTATTATTACTGAGTAACAAACTGTAAAAAGTTATGATGGATTTGGGCTACAAATCACTGAGCAGCAAAAGACTTAACAGTCATTCAAAGTGGTTTGGTGTGTGGCAAGCTAACTCGCAGCCTCCAGAGCACCCAGTCTGCATTTCCAGTATTTATTACAACGTCAAAGGATAGGACATCAACGTTAACAGGTGCGGCTGCACAGTAAATAGTGGTACCAAGATGGTGGAGCATGTAGATCACCTCCGAGTGTTGTGCTGTTATTACAGATGTGTGTTTATATCCAGAAAGCAAGCACGAATCAACTACTGCAGATAAGAAGACGTAGAAGAGGTTCTTCAGCAGAACACTGGGTATCGCCAGTGTTGCCTTCTCTTTCCTCAGCAACTGACACGCCCACAAATTTGTTTGTTCATGTTGAAAAGCCTACTGTTCTTTGGTTCCAGCTGGGAAGAAACCTTTTGGGATCCAAGCGTGTATGTTTGTGGTGGAAATGCGCTGAACATTTTAAAATTAGGTGCATAAACTAGAACCTGTTCCACATTGTAAGAGTAAGAATTGTACACAGTGGTGGTGATAGGAACCAGATGTCCAGTTTAGTCCCTAGTATGCTGCCTGATGCCTGAGGTACCGCCTTAATTGGCTGTTTACTCCACTACATTATGGCCAAATCTGTCCTTCCTTTTGGTTTATGTCTGCATATGAACGTAACGTGTCCAAATGACAGAAGTGTGAAGCGAGCCCACCAATCAGGGTACAGCGGTCACTTTGTTTGGAGCTTGTTTTAACCTGTTTGACAAAGCTTGGTTCTAGCTAATGGAAAATGTTCTTCCTTAGTGTTCTGTGCTTATGATCATTTGAATTGTGCGAGACTAATTAATGACCTTCTATTAAAGACTATTGGTGGACTGACAGACACTAGAGTCTCTTCACCTACAACGAGTCTTGTTCCAGAAATGATAATTAGAGATAATTAGGTAATAGAACTTTGATAATTAGATAATTAGGACATTAGCGCCATAATAAATCATTATACTGTTACTCTCCATACTTAAGTACACTTGAAGATAAATACTTTAGTACTTTTACTCCAGTGGGGGTCTTACGGGAGGAACTTTTACACTGGAGGAGTTTTTTACCTTGGAGAACTCGACTTTAACTCAGGCACATGCTTTGAGTACCTCATCCAGCTCTGGCTCCCATCACCACCACTATAAAGAGATCTGAGTCTGTAAGTTTCTCTACAATCATCCATTTTACACCAAAGCACTCTACATGACCTTGTGTACATCCCAGCCATGTAATTACACAGAACATTCCTGAATTGCTGCATTTCCCCTTTCAGTGACCCCACCTCCTCATGTAAACCCTATACTGCCCTAAACGCAGTAGAGATCATCAGCACTGAGACACGAAGGCTCTCCCTCTACTCACAGTCAGGACACGTGTTCACAGACCCAGTCTTATTTACCAGGGTGTCAGCTTTCACTCGGCCCACTGATGTGAAGTTAGCCTGGTTTGGGCCAGGTCTGCCTGGGAGATTCCCTTCTCAGCACAGGCAAACAATGAACGAGTGAGACATGGTCAGAGCAGGGTAGCCATGTGATACACTGGCAGCCCCCCCCCCCAACCCTGCTCTTAACAAAGACACAGGCTCAGCAGACTCTCAATCTGACTTCATCATCTAAATGAGCTCTTTCAGTTAATTACTCAACAACATTGCTCTGGCCCAGTGGGCCTGAGTCATTGTGGACAGAGCTTGTGGCCGGGGCAAGCCAAAGAGGTTCCATCTCTCTCTCTCATCAAGTCTGAAGGACACAGAGGAGAGCAGCGAGAGTGAACGGTAACTCAGTCATACGTGGGCCGACAGACGAAGATGAGTAGGAAAGAAAATGAGCATAGTGCAAAGAATGCAGAGTTTGCTTTGAAGGGGAAGTCCACCAAATTTGAAGGTCTTGATATGAAACGTGTATATTCATAACGCATAGATTTGGCACTACTTTACCTTTTATCTCCCTGTTTCTTATATATCAAAGAGGGAATACAGTGCATTGTAAACATTGTGGCATCTGGTTCCTATCATTAACTACTATAAAGATTTTTTTTAATTGGTGGAATTCCCCTTCAGTACACACTCATACTGTGAGCTAATCATCAGTCCACTCTTTGGCTAAATCAGGCGAGTTTTCAAAGCAGGGAACACACAGAGCTATGCACCGATGGGCTGGTGGACTACAGTAAGGAAACACTGTTTGTGCAGATGGCTGACCTTTGCCATTCTTTCTCAACCCACTCAGCAAGCTCCAGCCCGGCTGCCGAGTTCTGCCAAAACCATAACAAGCAGAGCACATTGGGGGAGAGTCATCACCACTTACCAAGGTCTCCATGGTAACTGTTGTCATGGGGGCCCCTGAGGCTGGAGGGGGCAGAGTCTCCGTCTCCGTGGGGCCAGATCTGTCCAGTTTTCCGGACGCCCACGATGGTGGCCTCGGAGACAACCACATGCTGCTGCTGCCTGTGCCTTTTCTGGGACTGCGGAGTTGGGGGGCTGCTGCTGTCCAGCGAGTGCTGAGAGTTCTGAGAGGGCGAGCGGCTCTTCTCCCGGAAGGGACGCCGGAAGGCCGCTGTGGGGCTTGGCGACACGTGGCTGGATGACTGGCCCGATGAGAAGTCCTCCTCGCTGGACGTCAGGTTCTCATTGGAGCTGCAGTCAGGTGTGTAGCCACCACCTCCTCCGCCACCTATGTCCTCCAAACTCCCGGGAGAGTAAGACCTCCGGGGCCAGGTGAGGTGAAGGTCGTCGTTACCTACTCCATGCTCTCGCATTGTCATCCTGGTATCACCACCATCAACAGGTACGCCTCCGACGTAAACGGTGCTGTAGGGCTGGAAGTCTGACGGTTGCCACGGTGGAGGTGGAGGCTTGTTTCCATTGGGCCGCCCAGCACCGTCTCGGGCAGAGCGCGGGTTGGGTTCTCCATCTTCGCACTCTGCATCATATCCACAAGTGCTCTCACTGGAGCGGCCCCTGTAGACCGGCCTGGCCCGCAGCTCGCCAGCCACAGTGGCCAAATTGCCCGGTAGGGAGTGGAGGGACCTCTTGCGCTCCATCTGCATGGCCTGGGTACCCAAGGAGCTGATCTTTTCCGAAACCTCACGGTCATTCACCCGCACCAGACCCCTCTCATGATGGAACTCCACGTTGGTGTAGAAAGGCTGCTTCTCCTGAGCTGGCTTGCCATCCCCAGCCGAGTGGGAGTTGGCCCGCTTGATCCGCTCAAAGTTGGAGCGCAGCGCGGCCACTCCGAGCCCCATGCCCGGCTTGTCTTTGGGAGATGGGTCAGAGGGAAGCTCCTTGTCAGGAGGAGGATGGGGCCTGCGTGGAGAGACCCCTCCCCTCTGCTTTGACGGGGAAAGCCCATCTGTCTCACTTGCCTGCACTGGCTGGTGTGGCTCAAAGGCTGACTGTAGCTCCAGCCCATCCCCATGTGAGGCAGACTTCCTGGCCGGCGGAGGCCGCGGTTTGACCCTGGCTTCTCCTCCTACAGGCTGGAACCTGCTGCGCTCCCCTTGTCCAGTCTCCTGCGCGTGAGAGAGCTGCGGGTGCTGGGGGTCAGGCCCACCCCCTGCCTGCGGGTCACCTCCTTCGTTCATCTGCGCCTTCCTGAAGCCCCAGCGCTGCCGGTCATAACTCTTCCTCTCTTTGGCCAGCAGCGTCTGGAGGTATATCATCCGGAAGCGCTCTTTGTTCACCTCCATCTCCAGCCTCCGGATGGATGCCTTGCACTTCTCCAGCTCCTGCTCGATGCCTCCCACCGACCTGAGCTCCATCTTCGGAGGCTCGGACTCCGGAAACTGTGCTTTCCAGGCCTCGATGAAACCTACAGGCTCCACCATTGTTGTCATCAAACTCTTACGCTCTAACAGGACTTCAAGTAGTGGCTGACAGACAGAAGGACACACAGCCGCTGAGTGGGCTTTGCTCAAGTCAAACAGGACGTGCTTAAAGTGTCAGGAACTCAAAAGTCAGATCCCAGAACAGGGGATAACCGGATACGTACCACACTTGGTGCAAGGTCCTCAAGAGTGTGGTGGTCCTCGCTCTGACTGTGCTCTTCCACGGGAAAATGACCATCAGTGACCATAGCGGACAGAAACAACGAGACAGCTCGCGCTCCCCTGGCTTGCATCATCCCTACCCACAAATCTCAGAGCCCCTAACACAATGACAGCATCTGCACACCTCCAGACGGAAAGAAAGGGACGCAGCTCTCACTGGACAGAGCCACTCACTGCTGAAGACCTCTGATGCGCAGTTGGTCCTGGCCTCATTCATGATGCGCCATCATCTGCTTCTCCATCAGGATCTCCGGTCCCCCCCTCTCCCTCTCTCTTTGTACTGACGTCTGCGAAGAATGCAATAAAAGAAAACAGGAGCTGCGGAGAAGAGGAGAGAAGCGGTATTCCTAACAGGGAGACTCGTCGCTCCTCCAAAGATCCAGGATTGTGTGAAAATCCCTCGAACGTATTATCCCATTTTCGCAGCTGGTAATCAGCGGAGGAGAGGAGACGAGCGCTACTGCAGCCTGCGCGTCTGCTGGAGAACCAACTGAGCTACTGTCTGAGTGAGGAGGAGGGGCCTACGCAGGAAAAGGAGGGGTTACGTGGTATGATTGACACCAGTGGACTGAAATGACGAGCTCTTCTAGCCTTAAAGCATTACAGCATCATTCCAGTTCTTTCTTTCCTTTGGTCTTTTCATTTACGGTCATTATTTAATAATAATAATAATAATAATAATAATAATAATAATAATAATAGTAATAATAAAGCATCACATCTATGCATTCGTATTTATACCCATGTATTTATTTATTTTGACTGCAGTGTGGAATAATGTGTATCTTTAGTTGAAGGGGAAGTCCACCAGTTTCTCAAAATTCTGTCCTTTAGCCAGCCTTTCAGAGTGGGCTGACTGTGGGATGGTTCAGAGGTTCTTTACAGTGGTGGTGGTGGTGGTGGTGCTGATGGGAACCAACGTGGGGGCCATCATGGGAACCTGCACGTGCCTTATATATGTTATGTTAAAGATATGGCAATGGCATCAATCTGAAAAATTAGTCGATTAAATTAAATGATTAAAATGATTAATTAATTACAATAAATACATTTTAAACCAAAACTGTCATTAGAAAACAGCGTCTCAGATATCAGACATCAGGCAGCATATATCTTTACTTATAACCATGTTGTGCAGTAGCTTTCTAGGGGTGAGCTTTTTGAAATGGACGCCTGGTTTTGTTCACTCCCATTGTGAGCTCTAAGTTTCTCTAGAACAGACCATAGCAGGTCAATCCACTCTGAAAGACTCTGTTTACATCTCAACCATTATGTGAATTTTGATAAGTCGGTGGACTTTGCCTTTAAGCAGTCACAGTGAAAACAAGGGCAGGAGAATACTCTTGCCTGATTAAAAATAGGGTCGTTGATTTGATTACATAGATGGTTTATCAACAACAACTTTTAGTTATATGAAGCTATTGCTTTGTTAGATATATCTCATTTTTATTCTTAAATATTATTTTTTTAATCTTTATTTAATTATTTTATATAATTTATTATTTACAAAAAGTGTTAATCCACCAAAATATTAATCTAAATAATTAGGATATTTATTTACTGTGCCATGAAGTGTAGGGTAATACACAACACTGCATCAGTACAAACTGCCTACGCTGAGCGCCTCTTGGCGTCTGGCTTCTTAATTTCTTGTCTCTGTCGCCCTCTTGCGCCAGCTCATAGCAATTACACTGCCGGAAGTGTCTGTATTATGGCGGTTTGGTGTGGACAGCATTTTCTCTCACCCTGTGTTTTCTGTCTAGGGTACAGCTGTTCTAGAAGGCTTACTAAAATCCAGCAAAGGGTCCATTTAGAAGACTAGAGGATTCAGAGGAATCCTTACACTGTACACTACAGGGTTGCATGTATGGCAACCCTGGTTATGGAAGGTGAGACAGTCACCCATATTCATTATAACAGTCACCAAGGAAATGTTATCCTATCCAGTGATGATCCTAGAGTCATCAAAAGAACCCAGAAGGAGGTGTTGTAGTGCTACTGGGAAGGGAAATAAAGGTTCCCAGGAACAATACATGATGATACATTTAGACTGATATGGACAATATTTATTGAGCTGCATGTACAGAAGTAGTATCTCTCAGTATGGCGTTGTTTATCTTGTGCTGAACACGGTGCCTCCACACATGGATTTGTTGGTCATAATCACCAAGATGAAAGCAGGACTCATTACAGAGATGACTGGAGATGAGTCACTCCGTGACAGTCTGGCACGAGACATTTGCAGTCTTTGGCGACGTTGACGTGGTGTTAGGGGCAGTCATGGTAACAGTCTGTGTGCATGTAGTCCTGCGTCGTCCGTCTGCCAATGGTGCTGGCACTAACAGGATGATTCATGGAGGACATCACTGCTCACTGAATGTCTGCGATCGTGGCTGTTGTGTCCCTTTTGCACATGTCAGATTATTTAACGTGTCTCTCTTTCTCTCTGTGGTTTTTGTAGGTCTCCCAGATCCTTCATGTCGCTGGTGCGTGCCTTCTTCTACCCATTACCGCAACCAGGCGACCTTATATAGTCAGTCAGGTACAGTGATAAGGTCCATCCCTGCTTACGTCATATGCACAGCCAAACGTGAAACTTGAATCATTGGCATATCTCATGATGTCAACCTACCCACCAAGTTTCAGTCCTGTTGGCTGATTCCTTCCGGCTGCAACTATTTTCAAAGATGAGTGTGTGTGTATATAAGCAACCTATTTAAAACTGATTGTAATTCAAAAACATAAATATGTCCTGGGGCCCCAAGCAGTTGTCTGCCTTGCCTAGTGGCAAGCAGTGCCTCAGACTGGATCTACTGTGTGGAAATGTTTATTCTCTAATCTGCTATCAGGCAAGTTATTAAGTCAGATAAGCCTTCAGGAAAAAAAACGCATTGCTAGTGCATGTCCATTTTTAGTTTTTGACATTATATGCGGGTGTGCTGGGCAGCAGCACTGGAAGTTGATAAGCTGATCACCACCAAAACCAGAACGTGTGTTTTAGTTTTTGCTTGCAGGTCAATCAGCATGACCAAACCGGGTTGGCCAGGTAAACAAGCACCCGACTAGCACAAACCAGTATAAACCAGCACTGAGCAGCTTGAAATGTCCTTGCTGGCACATGTCCGACCTTCAAAGTTGAAATGTGGTTAAAATACTGTCAGCTGTTGTTTTAATGTTGCACGTTGAAAAACATTAAAAAATTGTAACATTTAATTTCATTAACGTCTTATTATAGTTCGATCATAAGACCACTTCATAAAATGAACTGTACACTCATCAAAAGAATAGCTGTACAAATAGATGCACCCAGAAGGAATCGTGATCCTTGACGTAAGCAAGGATGCACCTCCTCGGTGTATCTGACTGACCCAACAGCCATGACTGCAGACATTCAGTGAGCAGTGATGTCCTCCATGAGTCCTCCTGTTAGTGCCAACACCATTGTCAGACGGCTGCACGACGCAGGACTACACGCACACAGACAATTACGACGACTGTCCTTAACACCACATTATCGTCACCATAGACTGCAATGGTGTCGTGCCAGACTGCCACGGAGTGACTCAAAATGGCAGCGGGTCACCTTCAGTGACAAGTTCCGCTTTTGTCTGGAGATGACCAACGAATCGGTGTGTGGAGGCACCGTGGTCAGTATCAAGATGAATCTTCTTGCCCTGGACTCCATGATATGTCTGGTATGTTTGTTTAGCAAACATGGCGGCCTGACACCATACTGAGAGACACTTTTGATTTCTGGTATGACTCAATAACAAAAGACACGGTGTCAGTAAAATCAAACTGGTGAGTTTATTTGTAAAATGATGTTCATGTCATAGCAATGAGCAGCAATGTACACAGCAAATTACTATATAAATATAGATAAAATTGTTTGGCTACTTACAACTGAAGGCATGCATTGTACTATATATTATACATATATATACTGTATATAAAACTATGACATTTTACACAGTTAAAAAAAAATCTCCGTACAGTCTCTCCTCGCACCTCAGCGCTCTGTAATAGCAGATCTTGTCTTCTGCTTCTTCATGCAAACTAGATGACCCTAACCGCACACAGCACGCACACACACAACCATTCACACGCCGACTAGCACAGTCTTCTGCTTTCACAGTGCCACCAGTGGCCATATGTAGTCCATTAAGTGTCCGTCACACCCAGCCAAGGCTTTTATTCATCATCATTACTATTATTCATATTCATATTCTTTTCTCTTTTTAGGAAAAAAACAAACAAAACTTTGTTCCATCAGTGCAAGGACTGCTTGTCTTCCCTGGTCTGCACAAGGATCATGCGGCGTATGATATGAAGAAGGGAATGCCACTCAAAAACACATGCACAAGAAGCCTGCGGTTTTCCCCAGAGCAAGCTGAAGGGAGGGAGAGGGGCACGTCTTTACAAGGCGCAAGCTGTAGAGAGAAAAGCAGAGGAGGAGAAAAAACGTGAGCAGAAAGACAAACGCAAGCCATCAATGCCCTTACAGTACGGGTTAGGAGAAGCTATGGCTGGTGCAGCCCTGGGTGCAGACTGGGGTTCGATTCCCTGCCCGGGCACCTAGAAGAGTTACACTTCAGGCCTCTCAACACTGCATTTGCCTAGCTAGCTAAAACTAGCATGCTATTAGTGTAGCATACTGCAGAGGTCTTCAAATCTGGAGCTTGAATCCAGTTTGTTGTCCGGGATTTTGTAATCAGTAGTTTTTCCGAAGCTAATAGAAAACATTTTCCCAATTCTGTCTGATGTAGTAGGTGTGTGCATATAGTCCATATATGGAAACTATGCTGCAGAAACAGCTGCTTAGCCACACCCACTTATACTAAGGTTATACAGTGTTTCTGCTTGGACTGCTTTTTGAATGAGGCAGCCAATCAGAACAGAGCTCATTTACATATTAGTTTCACAGAAAGAAAAACAGCCTGGTTAAGAATAACTTTGGGCACCCTTATTATGTAGGGTGTCTCCTTACCTTGCCTACCATGCCAGATATATGGCCAGTCAGCTACATAAACACACCAATATCACTGATTCTAAAATACAGGACCCGGAAATGGATTCAGGCTTTGGATCCTAAGACTTCTGGTGTAATGCATAATGACAACATATGTGTAATGAGGAAACCTGATGCTTAATAATATCATTTGGGTTTATCATAGGCTAGCGCCACCTTGTGAAGGATTGATTAGAGCTAGGTGAGATCATGTGAGATCACTGTACTATAAACAAACAGTCACAGTATTTATTTTTCTGGTCTGTGGTAAACAGTAGTGCCACGTTGTTTGTATTAACACGTGTATTTAACACACTGTGCTGCACTAAATGCAGTTTAACACGGCTAACTGTGCTCTCTTTGTAGTCAAACATGAAGTTGAAAGAGTAAAGTGCTGAAAGATGCTCCACGATATGTATGCTCACGATACGATACGACTCCAGTAATAATCTTCCCATTTCATACAGCAAAACGGTTATTGGGCTGTAGGATGTTAGTATTACTATAACTGGGTGCTGATAGGTTGGCAATACTGATATCTAATGCGGATTGGTTAGCGTTGCAGCTAATTGGTTGCTATTGTGGGTACTGAATGCTGATTCAGTAGGCTGGAATTGCTGCTGCTAAGTGCTAATTGGTTGGCATTACAGCAACTGAGTACTGATTGGTTGTTATTACTTCTACTGAGTGCAGATTAGTGCTATTGCTAGTGAACGCTAATTGCTTAGTATTACTGCTATCGGGTGCTAACTGGTTCCCATTACCAATACTGAGTGCTAATTGGTTGGCATTTCAGCCATGAATGCTGTTTGACTGGCATTACTGCTTCTGCTTACTGGTTAGCATCACAGCTACTACTTGTTCAGAAAACCAAACACATTGTTTCATATAAAACATTTATTTTTCCATAAACAGACTTTGCCCAGAAGCTCCAGACCAGGCTGGATCTCTCTAGCGTCTGACCAAACCCAGAGGACCGAGCAGTTCTCCTCACTACATGTTCTTGGCATTGCTGCTGCCCTCTACGTCAGTGTTTCTCAACGCTGGTCCTGAAAGCCCACTGTTTAAGGCAGCCCCTTTAATTCAGTAAGTGACTTAAGGATCTGATCTTATTTGGATTTAGGTGTTTTGTGAAACACTAAAAAGTGCAGGCCAGCAGGCCTACAGTACCAGTGTTGAGAAGCACTGCCTCAGACGTTTCCCTTTCTGGTCAAGATTACTAATGCTACAGTCAACTCCCTCTGGATAATGAGTAAACTGCAAGTAGTCCTGGAAATGCGTGTCTACAACAAGCACAAATGTAAATGTGTTCATATCATTTAGTGCATCAAACAGAAATAAAATGCCCCTGAGTGAGGGTTACGGCTTCTTTAGAGAGAGGGATTTGTACATTTGATCCACACATTGTGACAGTGGCAGGGAGAGCGACTGGAAAAACACCAGTCATGAACAATCTTGGAATGGACCATGTGGCTTTGACCTGGCTTCTTAACATCCTGACCAAAGTCCAGATGGAAATGACGAATTCTTAATGACTTCCCATAAATTTGAGGGCCAGTAATCTCAGAGCCCAAAAGTAATCCAGACACCCCTCCTCAGTTAGCAAGAGCATGGGATGCTCTACAGGGGTACCAAAGGTCACCATGGCCAATCCCAGGGTTGGTCCCAGTGGAACTGGATTATTTGAAACGCTAGAGCTCTAACACATTTCAGATTAGTTGGAGTGGTATCTGTGATCCAGAACATCAGCACCAGGCCTCAATAATGCAGAATGAAATTCTCATATCAAATGTTCCAATATCTAATGTAAAGCCTTGCATGAAGATTCATTTCAGAAGAAATACTGGAATGGTAGTTGTATCCAAACTTTTGGACACTGATTTTGGTCACCTCATTAAAAGAAAATTCACTCAATTTTTTAAACAGCAGAGCTTTAAAATGAAGTCAGAGTGGTTTGAGGTTAAAATGTGCCGTTCCAGAGAGGCATAAGCTCATCGGACAAAATATTAATCACCTTGCAGCATCTTCAGGTGTGAGTGACAAGATCCATGAATTGAGAAGAGGTGGTACAGTGCAGTGAATGTCTCGTTACATGTGTGGAAAATTGCTCCAAAGCAGATGTTAATGACTGGCTAAAAGTAGTGACTGCATTTGGGCGTACCAAAGACCATATTGTGAAGGAAGTAGCTGAACCTGCAGGTGCATGGACGCGTGTGGTCATATAGGTCTACCAGCAGTGGCTAAAATCCCAGTTTTACAGAAAAAAGGCATCAACCAAATCTGGCCCGACTGTCCAATTCTTCGATGCAAGAGTGTCCAACCACTGATGTGCTCTACATCCAAAGAACATGTCCAAAAGAAGTTAATGCCTCTTCAAAAGCAAGACTTGATTACAAAAACACTGACAGAGACTACAATGCAACTCAACAACGCACACATTTCACATCAGACCACTCAAAATGACCTACAGACTTCAATTCCCCTTTAAATGTTCCTTGCAGTGATTCTTCCACAACTGATCTACAGTAATCCATATTTCCATATTAGCAAAAAAGGTCAGGAGTGCCCCTAGAAATCACTGGCTATTGGTAGGTTAGTGCATGCAGATGCATCTTGTATCATACACCGGAGAAGACGTTCTAGCTCATTAGAACAGAATGTCTGAGTGAGGAATGTGTGGAAGAATGTTAGTGATACTTACTTGGTTAAGGGGCGGCCCATATGAAGGCATAGAGAGGGGAAAGCACAGAGTTGTGTTAGATACCAAGACGGGCAGTGCCATTCACAAAGCACGACAACATGCTTTCACCTGGCATCTAAATACAGCTTTTAACAAGCAGGGATAGGCAGATGACTGAAAGCTTCTTTCTACAGTATAAAATGTACACTGGTACCATTGTGCTGTGTACGGACAGAAAGACCCCCCTGCACTAGCACAGGCTGGATTTGAGGAAGCTCAGCTAGCTCTTCGGCTTGTGCGCGCCCGCTCGTTCTACTTTATGTACATTAAATTTCGGTATTCAAGTATATTTGCTCCTGAAACTCTACATAAATCCTCTTAATAAAAAAATTATAATAATAAAAAAAAGGAAAAAGAAATAACAGAGAGACGCAATGTTTTTAATTCAAATGGTCCATGAGAGTGTATTTCGTTTCTTCTTGAAGTAGAAAAACAAAAAGTAGAGTGAAACATTTTGGTTTTGCATCGTAAAATTCATGTCCTAATGCAAATGCCTTAACCTATCGTGTTAAACTCTCGGCCCTAATCCACTGATGTTGGTAACATTAACATCTGCGTGTCGTCACCCACCCCACCCTGCCTCAAAAGAAAATTAAATAAAACTAAATTAAACCAAAAAAAAAAAAAAAAAAAAACCTAAATGAATTCAATTATAAAATGTAATGGACAAGGAAAATATGATAAACCCTTAAAATAGGAAATCGGGGAGAAAATTATTTGATATCATTTTCTGCACAAGCCACACCTCAACGCAATAATATCATACTGTGTAAAGCCAAGTGGGGGGGTGCAACCAGAGAGAAACTAATCAGGCTGTATTGAGGTAGCTGTGCTCTGCCTAGTGCAGAAAAAACTGGCTTTACTAATTTTTGTTTACGGTAATAAAAATAAGAACAAAAAGGAAAAAAACAAGGTGGTTATCGTACACAGGGAAAGACAGACAAATCGTAAATGAAAACCAACACATAACGCATGCAAGATACAGAACATGCAGCTCTCAGGATCCGATTTAGTCGATGCATTCATTTCAACATTCACTCCCACCCCTCCAGCCCATGTTCCTGTGCCAGTCCCCAATCAGCTCTTCTCCACTGGCTCTGAAAAAGTTTAACATTCAAGCTGAAGACAATGGTAAACACAAGTAAACGACTCTTCCCAGATCTTTCTGGCTACGTTTAGGCAGCTGCCCAGGATGTTCAACCTGTTCACTTTCATGGCTTTTCAAACAGATTTGTGCGTTTAGACAAGCCACCCAACAATGGTAGTAGACTGCAGAATTGCATGCATACAAACTATAGTCAAATTGGGTCCAATCTCTGATATGATTCAAAACCAAACATAGAAAGGGGGGAGGCAGAAAACAGAAACCCAATCTGAACAGCTGCCGAAATGTAGCCTGTGTTGCTCCATCTCTCGCCAACCCATGGAGCATTCGATGTAGGACCAAAGACACACGAGTTGTATAAAATAGTGTTCAATCTCTGTACACATAATCAGAGCTTTTCTTCATGCACTCAATGGGAGGACAAAAGAAAAACACCACCAAAAAAAACCCAAAAAAAACAATTAGTATTAGGTCTGAAATGGTACTTCAGGAATTAAGAAAAATGATACTCCAAATTATTAAATATTAAAAAAGGCAAGAAAAGACCAAACCAGCAGTGGTGGTAATAATAATAACAACAACTGTCACTAATACTTAAAGACTTCAGCTCTATGTGGTCCCCTCCAAACCCACTAAACATTTGTTTTTAAAAAGAACAGTTACGTTTTTATATTATTGTTATGTTCGTGTTAACTCTGTCCTTCTCGTGCACATTCGCTGGTGCACAGGCACACGCACGCACACACAGGTTCTCTCTTATCTACACACAGGAGGGTGAGGGTGAGGGGTGGGGGGGGAGAAAGGGGTTGTGCTCATATGAGTCAGGACCAGAACATTTCGGCCAGGTTAGTGTCAGTGCTGTAGATCCAAAGCACCAGAGGGAGTGTGAGAGCAACGAAGGGCCAGGAGATGCCCTCTGTCCAGGTGCTGAGCGAGCAGGGCTTGCCCACAGGCTTGTCCAGCTCTTTACCGGGCTCCAGGTAGTTCCTGGCTGCAAACTTGAGCACCTCGTCCAGCAGGATGACTGGCAGGGAAATCTTCAGTACCATCAGCCACTGGGTCATGTTCAGAGGGGTGATCTGAAAGATCATCTGAGGATGTGGGAAGGGGTTAGAGTTAGTGGACCTGTATCAGTATTGGGAGGTAGTTGAGGTCTGAGTCAAAAAGCTAAAACTTGACTGTAAATGGAATGAATGGCTAACAAACCTGCTGTTTGACAAACATTCTAAGCCTAGATATTTCTGTTCAAGATATTTGGACACATACCGGGAGGGGCTCCACATAGAGGATTAGGAAGTGAAGGGACATGGAGAGGCAGATGGCACCCAGTAGCCACACGTTCTCCCAGGGGGGCATACGCAGCAGAGACTGGTTCTCAGACACACTGAAACCAGTAAAAAACACAATCAAATCAGTCAGATAGAAAAGAGGAATGTTGGTAATGAAGAAAGGTATTCAGACTGATATGGGGATGCTGGATCACTCTGAATTAAATTAACATTTAAACAGCTTCTGGAGTTTCAAAAAGCTACAGCACTCCAGATTTTATTGCTTTCCTTTACTGCCTTCCCGAACATCTAATTAACGTTACATTTTGGCAGTTGGCAAGTCCTCTAATCTAGAGTGACTAACAGTTGAACCTTGTTACAGAGGAATGCAGTGTGAGGAGTCTAAAAGACTCATAACTGACCTGACCTTTATGACCTGAACTAGGTGTGCTACAGCAAAGGAGATATTAAACTGTAACCTGCACTGCTGTAACCTTCCTGGTTTGATTCCCAAGTTCTAAAACACATGTGCACTCCCTGTACTGACCTGTTAAGGGCATTGCACATCTCGATGGTGACCAGCACAGACAGAGCCATGGTCATGGGATATGGCGACTCAAACACCTCACACACAACATTTTCAAACTCAGGGTTTTCAGGTCCACACTGGAGGAAGTGACTCTGGAGGAAGAAATCAAAGCAACTTCAGATGTTGCCTATGCGCTTACACATGGTGTACAGGTTAGCAATCTTTGCGGTAACTGAATGACTGGTCTTCATTACTGAGAATATGGTTTAGGCTTGGCAAGAGTAGCTGCAACATATGGATTATGGTGAAAGAACCTGAGTAGTGTTGCAAAAGTGCTGCATGCATCTGCAAAAGAAATGGAAAGCACTCACGAGCTGGTAGAAGGTGACTCTGGGCCCATCATCAGCAGCAATGAACCACCATGCAGCAGCACCAACTGTGGCTGCACCGACATAGCCTGCGAAACAGAGACAAACTCGTCACCACATACAAAACCTTCAATACACCACCCAAGTCTCCAAGCCTGTCTCTTCAGAGCTGCCTTCTGCTAATGCATCAGCAGTAAGGTATTTTGTAGTGGAAGATGCATCCATTCCTGCCTCTTAGCCGACTGGTAGAATAAACAGCAGAAGAGCTCATTAACCTTAAACGGTTTTGTATTCCGAGAGATACAGAATCTTTGCCAGGCGGAGGAGCAATGAGTGGGTAGTAAACTTTAAGAAGCAGCCTGGGTAAAGAGTTCATATCATTTGACAAAACATGTCATTTGACCAGGGTATTTAAACTTTTATGAAGGACTGTGAATCTATTCCCTAAATGGAAACGAACAAAAGTCAAATTGTAAGAAAGAGAATGGGCAGAGAAGAACATGACAATGGATTAATTCTCATGTTAATTTTCTAGTTCTTGTCCATTTAAAGACTAAATCATTAGTCATGGTGTACTCACAGCCAATGGCCAGGTATCTGAAAAAGAGCCAGCCGGAGATGAGGGGCTCGCGAGCATTGCGTGGAGGCTTGTTCATGATGTCCAAATCAGGTGGGTTGAAGCCCAGAGCAGTAGCAGGCAGGCCGTCTGTCACCAAGTTCACCCACAGGAGCTGCACTGGGATCAAAGCCTCAGGGAAGCCCAGCGCTGCAGTCAGGAAAATACTGCAACATAGAAAAACATAGATGAATACATATTCTCTGCATGAGCTTCATAGACATGACACAAAACAGTGCTCTGAGGGGTAACTGTGCCTATATTGTACCTAAAGAAGAGACTGAATCTTGCTAAGCAGTCTTTAATGCATCTTATGCATTAATTATGCATTTTTTGTATGCATATTAAGTTACTTCTGTTTTCATCCAATGTTAAGCGCTTTGAGCTTTTGGGGAAAGAGATGTACAAATAAATTAATAAGTAAAAAAAACAAAATAAATAAACAAAAACAAATTTAATAATAATAATAATAATAACTAGAAAAGTGCATTTCCTGAGGGAAACGCGGGATGGTTGCGCAGCTTGCTCAGTGAGGAACGAGTAAACGAGTGCGGGTCGGTATGACTGTGGTTTGGCTTCTGGGGGCCTGCCCTTACTTTGGTGGCTCTCGAGCGAACGACAGCATTACTGCTTGGTTTGGCTCAAAAATGACTGGGTCTCTATCAGGAAACGAGGGATGAATAAACGAGTGCGGGTCAGTATGACTGTGGATTAGCATCTGGGGGCCTGCCCTTAGTGAGTATGTCTCGAGCGAAGGCAAGCATTACTGCTTGGTTTGGGTCGAAAATGACTGGGACTCTATGGGAGAAACAAGGGATGAATAAACGCGGCAAGAGCGGCACACGTTTTTTGACCCCATTCATTCTCTATGGGAAAAAATTCCAGAAAAATTCCTTCCTACTCGGAATTCTTACATCCGATCCAAAAGCTGTATACAAGTCCACATCAGCGCATAATACTGGACAACCTGGAGTTGGAACGAGTCGATATCTCGAAAACTGCGGGGCGAGTTAATCAGCGAAGAAATGGCAGAAAAATAGTAAGAAGAAGAATATAAATCGAATAACAGTATAGTTGCATGCATAGCAAGCATAATGATAATATCTTATTATTAATATTACTTAATTGTTTTTTAATTATGTACACTTGAGGACAATACATATTGGCATGATCTGACCTCAAAGAATTCTTTAAGTGTGTCCTGTGATAACTCCTTCTAAAGCATATGATGGAATAAAGACACAACTCACAAAGAATAATAAGTTGAGGAATTTACAGTTTTTAGTTTATCATAGTAGGTAAATGCTGCTGAAACACACTTTGTAAGAACTGTACGAAATGACACAGCAGATTCAGATGAAGCTAGAAACACTAAGAAACAGCTGCAACAATTACATTATGCTACCTCGCCACACAAAACTAGTCCTGTCCCAATAGTCCCAATACTTCCCATAACAGAGCTCGCGCATGCCCTTGAGACTGTTGGTGGTGTTTCTCCGCAAAGAGTTAAACATTAATGCTCTTACCAGACCACTTCTCCAACGTTGGAAGAGATGAGGTAGCGGATGAACTGTTTCATGTTGTTGTAGATGGCTCGGCCCTCCTCGACCGCCGCAACAATGGTGGCAAAGTTATCATCAGCCAGCACCATCTCGGAGGCCGTCTTGGCCACAGCGGTGCCAGAGCCCATGGCAATGCCGATCTCAGCCTTCTTCAGTGCAGGGGCATCGTTCACACCATCACCAGTCTGGAGCAGAGCAACAGCAGAACAATAAAAGACACAGAAATCTGTTAGGTAAGCAATACCGCTGACTAATTTGCATAATAACGAACCGGCTCCCGCAGATAAAAAGATCAATAATTAGCACAAACAACTTTAACCCTTGTTAGCTTGCGGGTCCTGAAAGCTCTAAAGATCTTTGGGTTTGTAAAGAGATACGCAAGGTCAATACAGGCAAAACAATGTGAAAATGTAAAAAAGGCTCAGTCATTAAGTTAGCTCAGAGGCCAGAAACGAGACTTTAGTTACTGTATTTGGTTTGCAGTAATATTTATAGCTGTGTGACTCATAATTCAAATTGGGCTCACTAGACCATAAAGAGAACAAGACCCGTTACCATGGCTGTGATCTCGTCATAGGACTGCAAGTACTCCACGATCTTGGATTTGTGTGATGGCTCGACACGGGCAAAGCAGCGGGCAGTCAGCACAGCCTCCCTCTGTGCAGCAGGAGTCAGGTCATCGAACTCCCGACCCGTATAAGCCATGTGCGAGACATCATCATTCTCGCCGAAGATGCCAATGCGCCTGCAAATGGCTACAGCCGTGCCCTTGTTATCACCGGTGATCATGATGACCCTGATTCCTGCCAGACGACACAGCTTCACGGAGGCAGCCACTTCAGCCCTGGGGGGGTCCAGCATGCCCACACAGCCCACAAAGGTCAGATCGGTCTGCAGGGGAATAATTGAATCAATTAATTTTCGGTTTTTTTCATTGCACTCGTTTATTGCATGTCATTTTTCCCTTGCTCTAGAACATGTGACTCACTAAGGGCTTTATTAAGCATGTTCAAACAGGTCTCTGCAGCAGTTCGATCTTGCCAGCATATTTTAGGGACTTTCCTGCTCAAACACATACATCAAAAGTACTGTAGGTGTATTAGAGCAGGGAAATCATCAACCCCAGCTGGATTCTGACCCTTCTGAACTGCCACTCTACAGAGAATCGGAGATCTCAAGATGAATATTTAACACCAATAGATTCAAGAGCTTCAATCTGTGCGGTTTGGCTTCAGAGTACGCTCAGGGAACAGAGCACTGAAGCTTTTTAGGACGGTGTGGATTATCTGACCTCGTACTCCACAAAGCGGGCTGAGTCCTCCAGCACCAGGTCTTCTTTGCTGATGGGGTTGTCCCGTGTTGCCAGAGCCAGGCACCTTAGAGTGTCCCTTCCTGTCCCATATTCGCGAATCACAGACAAGATCTTCTCCTTGATGCCTGGTGTCAGTGGGACCTTGTTACTGCCTACACGGATGTGTGTACACCTGTCAATCACTCCCTCTGGAGCACCCTAAACAAACAGACAAAATGGAGAGCGAGATTAATAATAGCATAAATACAGACTGTTGTAATCATAAAACCAGAACAGGATTTGCTCCTGTTTCGAAAAGACTGTGGAGAAAGTAGATTTTCATGACCCTTAATTTCTATTACACCTTCAGATTGGGAGCTGGATGCTCTTACCTTGACGAACATCTTGCCAATGGAGGATCGAGCTTTGTTGGGTGTGCAGTACACTGACATGGACTTCCTGTCCCGCGAAAACTCCAGTGTAAACTCTTTCTTCATCAGCTGCTTAATTACCTGAATAAAAGATGCAGAAGCATTACAAGCTGACTACAGGACTAATAACAGTTAAGACGAGGGATTAGCATCGCCTCTCATCAGCGGAGGTGGTGACGGCCGAGTTGTCTGACTTACAGAGTTGCAGGCATTGGCTCGTTCGATCTTGGAAAGGTCTTGGAGTTTGTTGTCAAACACATTCATCTTCTCCACCAGGCATGTGAGGGCGGTTTCTGTGGCCTCTCCAACTTTCTCATAGACTCCTTTGGTCTACGGACAGACACACGTAGGAAAGGTCTCATCAGAGGAACAGCCAGACACTAAAGGAAGCTGTTACTTGTTGCAGATTACTGTAGAAACTATTTTTGACAATGACTTAAAAAAAATGACAAATACGATTTTCAGTGATTATAATAAACCTTTATTACTGAAATGTAAACAGTCATTCAGAGCGGTGTGATCTGAAACGCTCCACTCTACAGCTATGTTTCCCAACTCTGGTCCTGGAGGCCCACTGCCCTAAACATTTTTCCTGCCAGCTCAACTCAATAATGGGCTGTTAATGAGCTGATTAGTTGGATCAGGTGTGTTAAAAGCAGAGAGAAACACTAAAAGGCGCAGGGCAGTGGGTCTCCAAGACCAGGGTTGAGAAACACTACTCTAGAGAATCTTGCCAAGCTGGAATTGTTCAAGGTAGTGGTGACAGGAGCCAGACGTCTAAAGAATGTAATGCCTCTGAAAGCTCCCTCACAGAAAGGAAACACAAGTAATGGTTATGAATACACTCCCAGACACCCGGGACATCATTTATTGTAAGTTTTTAGAATGTTTTAGCCCAAAAAGTATATACTTTTTAAACCACTCATGGTGGAGAGGTACATGCAGGGAAATACAAGATCCCAAAGAAAACTGTATTTTCAGATTTTCACCATTTACTATCTTAATTACACTAAAACCCATGTAGGTTTAGTGTAGTATCCATCACCACAAAAGTACACTACAAAACATCTACAAAAGTAGATAACAGTGAGCAAAACCGATGCTGTTCCAGCCACATGAACCAGCTGGCCTGAAACCGTGGAACCCATGCGCAAGTGGCAAAAGGCAGTGGCGTTGCTGTCACCATGAAAGTTGTTGATGCCGCCATTTTCCGAAACCAAAAACAGGAAAAAGAATGAAGGAACAGGAAACAGGAAATGAACAAGCAGCAAAAAAACAAAACAAAACAAACAAACAAACAAACAAAAAAAACACATGCAGATAAGTAATCGCTTAGCTCTCAAACAAGTGGAAAAGGGGGCACGTTCTTAATGGGTTTGATAGAACCCAAAAACCCGCACCAGCTCTGGCATGAGCATTGGAACTTTTGGTGGAAAAAGAGTCTGCATGTTTCTCTTCAGTGAACCACTTCACAGCAAACCACTCTGAATTACTGTTTACATCTCAATGGCATGAACAACTACCAACTAATCATTACTGATTCATCAAAAAGTCAGAAATAAATTAACAAAATATCTAAATAAATAGACATTTTTTTCTTCTTATTGTTATACTTTCCATTTAATATGTAACAATTTCAGTCACATACCTCATTGTAGTCCAGTGATGAGTCATTGCACAGTGCACAGATTGTTGCCATCTCAACAAGAGCATCATATTTGGAGCATTTCACTGGATTACCATCCAGGTACCTGAGCAGCAGTGAGGAGAGAGTGGTCAGCATAAGAAGGCCATTAAACAAAGTGTATATGAGGGAAAAAGACAAAAAAAAGAAAAACACTCACACTTCTCCTTCAGGTGCATACGTGGACCCTGTAACAGTGAACTCTCTGAGTGTGCAGCTGTCTCCCTCCACCTGGTTAATGATGAACATCTGAAACACATGCACCAATTGTCACTAACCAATCGTCAGCAGGGGGCACACTCCCCACAAAGACATGCGGTTTCTAAGAGGACCCTGCAATACCTGGCCCGAGAACACCAACACCAACAGAGAATGTAAACACTGTAAGACACTTATTTAGAGGTAACAGCGGGGTCAGTAACCACAGGCAGAGACTGAAAAGAAGAAAACCGTCATGAATTACAGCCAAGCAGACAGTGGGTGTTCCCTGTCTTTCACAGTGAGGAAGAACAGGACCATGAAGTACGACAATAACGTAACGACAGAAATACGACCGAAAGAGGGTAAGGACAGTGTGCGAGCAAAAGAGAGCGATGGAGGAAAGAGAGGAAATGAGAGAGCACTGTGTAAAAGAAACAAAAGAGAGAGAAAAAGCAACGGAGACGGGTCTCAGCTGGTACTTTACAGGACTCATCTTGAGTGGCGCCATGATCTGCACTCCAGAGTGCAGAAAGATCTAAATAAAAGCACCATTTGGTGCCTTTTTCTCCCCCTACAGCTCTTAGAGACCATCACTGTGAAATCAAACGACTCTGACGTCACAGCCAGGAGTGGGTGAATGGAAAACGTGGGTGAGGTTACAAAGATAATATAAAATAGATTACGTTCTTTCAGAAGAACCAAGAGCTATTTTAGAAGCAACCGTTTTATAGTTTCATATAGAATCACTCTGGGGACACAGGGCAGCTGTGTGTTCACGAGCAAACTACTATAACAATAAGTTTTTAATCATGCATTATGTAAATCGCTGCAGGTACAAGCGGATAAATGTCCATTTCAATTATCAAAGCCCTCTAGAATGTCCCAGACCAGAATCTAGTAACATTATCATGCATGAAAGCTATGCAGGAACCTGACCATAAACTAGGAATGTTCAGATTAAGTCGTTTTCGCAGAGTGATTTCATCCAAGTATCTCCTGATATGGAGTCTCGATCTGATACTTGGCTGTGCACACTTCAAGTACATAACAGTTAAAAATAGGTATGCATTCAGTAAAGAAACACAAACCCCAATTTTTCAACATTGCTATAAAATAGTGACCAGTGTGGAGTGAGGTGCTCTCACAGACATGGAGGCTGTTTTTTTTATTTGCTACCTTATTTAAGTTATATTATGCTTTTGTTGGTGTGTCTGCTGGTGTGTCTGTTGGGACAAAATGTCTGGTGTTATAAATGTTCAGTGTTCAGTAAGTATGTTTAAACTGCAGTTTAGGTAATATTTTTTTTTCTTTGAAAACCAAGACACAAAAACATGTAGCCCATTTAATTTATGTAACTGTTGGCAAATTGGCAAAAATGAACAAAACACTGAAAAACTGTTCTGTAATCGGCCTTCAACCAAATGTTTCATTTAGTTCAGTTTCAGATTTGGCCAAATAATTTAATTTCAGTTCATATCTATTTCAAATCAATGCAATGTGAATGCGTGACAACCAAATAGCTCTGCAGAGACCAACAAGTTACTTACACCTGTTCTGTTACATAGCCCTATAAAGCCTTATATAGATGCCATAGGACAGTGTCTGAAACGCTGTGTCGAGAAGGCAGGACGTACTGTGGCACTAAACGCCCGTATTTACTACCACAGTGGTAGGGTGGTTATCCAAAGCAATGAATGTAGTGACCACCTCTGTAATACGTCTGACTGTGGAGAAAGTATCTGTTCCTTTCAAAGTGTCCTTAGCAGGTGCAGCCTTGCATGAGGTACCTGAGCAAACTTTTTTTATTAAACTGTATTCCGCTGAGGGTGTATGTTTTAGGTGACGGATCAAACATCAGTGTAACCACGGACATAAAACAAAGGATCAGGCTCAGGTTGTGATAGGACAGGTTTTCCGTAACTGTCTCTTTGAATGCTCTACCTTGTGGCAACCGAATGGTCTGAGGAGATGGTACACTATCTAATAAGTGAGCTTGAGGCAATGTTAAGCTTGCTATCTACTAGCTAGCTAGAACGCTTAAAGCTCATGTACGGAACCTATGCCGCCCATTTTGGATTCACCGTTTCTGTGATGTCACAAAACGGGCTCTCATCCACCTACTCAGCTAACAGCAGATAAGCCCCATCCATACCCTATGAAGATCGAATGAACGAGATCCAATATATCACAGCCAATCAGAAGGAGCACTAATGTACATCAAAGAAGCTAAAGCAACAAAAAACAGCATGGGCTATATCTTTTGTTATGCTAAATATTATAAATGTGAATGTGATAAACAACAAGATGATATGAACTATAATTTCTGAGCCCAGTTGATAGTCATACTTCACTGAGAGAAGACTGATCATGTTTAATTGAACGTTTGAGGCACCAAACCTGCTCTGTCATGTCCACAGCATGAGGCATTAAACATCTTCTCTCCACTTCTGCTAAAGCTTTCTTACAGCAGTGAAGAGCACCCTGCAAAGTGCATATAAGAATGTGTGCAGCCTCCAGCCACTGCGCTGAGGATCAGAGGCAGATCCTAAACACAAGGTCAGTTATGCAACACTACTGCAAGTAACTGACTACTGCATACTGATCAGCACTCCCGGTGGATTTGCACTGGCAGAGAGAGAGAGAGAGAGGCAGAGAGAGAGAGAGAGAGAGGCAGAGAGAGAGAGAGAGAGAGAGAGAGAGAGAGAGAGAGAGAGAGAGAGAGAGATAAGGCTTTACGGAGAGAGAGAAGAGACGAAGCGATGAGAGAGAGAGAGAGAGAGAGAGAGAGAGAGAGAGAGAGAGAGAGAGAGAGAGAGAGAGAGAGAGAGAGAGAGAGAGAGAGAGAGAGAGAGAGAGAGGAATGCTGTGTTGTATTACATCAGCAATATCCTTTCATCATTGCCCTCTGCACTTTGTCCCTATAGGCACAAATGACCAAGCACTTATGGAAGCACGGCATCAAGAACCTGGCCTTTACGATCTAAAGGAAAAGTGAAATGGACCCTAAATGGGTCTTAATGTGTCTAAAATTACAGTCACAGACACTTGAACAGAAATAGGACTGGGTTATTTAACCTGTTCTATTTATTAATGTTGGATCATGTCTAAACGAATCCAAACACCCACTAAAGCCCTTATTAGGAAGGTCTGAGCTGAGACCCAATGATCAAAGTGCTGATAAGAGAATGATGGGCCCATGCCATGCTTATCTTCCTGGGTCGCAGGAGGTGCTGAAGCCTCTCTCAGCATTCAGTGGGCAAACGGCAGGAAACACTAGTCAGGCTGCCAGTCCATCCCAGGGCAGACACACACTCACACCTAGATGGGCAATTCAGCATCTCCTATTCACCTGACTGCATATCTTTGGACTGTGTGAGGAAACTAGAGCACCTGGAGAAGGAAACCCACACAGACGCAGGGAGAACATGCACACTCCAGACAGACAGGACCCTGGCCAGCAATTGACATCCGATATTTCTCCTATCTACCAGTGAACACCAACACCTCAATTTGAAATATCAGACAAATGTAAATATCTATTCAATACCGATACTCCCCTATCCAAGTAATCATCTGCTGATACCAAAGCGATTCTGAGCATCCCTATTGGGATTTTTTTGTAAAGAGTCTTGGCAGTATAATGCAGCCTTAGGCAATGTCAGTTTTGCAAATGATATTACTGCTAATTTAAATAAGTGTTATGCCATATAGTCTTAAATGATCTACTCATGTTGCATCCATGAATGCATTTTCATAGCAACCATTGTTTGTTTAGACATTGCTACAGTCACAAGAAAACATCACGTCTCCAAAAGAGGAATTTTACAGGAACAGAAAAATGAATTCTTTACTTACAATGCCTTTTTAGTCGATTCTATGGGTCCATTCAAGAGGTAATGTGAACATATTGTAAAGGACAGTTGGTGCTTAAATTCTTAACAGACACCACTGGTATGGACTGCTGTGCTATAGCTTTTAGATCTAAGCACACTGGACAGATCTAAACACCAGCATAAGCCTTATATGACAGTATGAATATACATTAGCGCTGTTTACTGTTTACAGAACCTGGGGGTATGATGTGTCATGATACAAGGGTTGAAATTCAGCAGACTGTAATATACTGAGATTCTTAACTCTATTTTAAGATGACTGTTAAAGTATGAAAACACACCACTATATGTTCAGGTTTGCTAATGCTCACATTAGCGGTGCACCTTGTTTACGGTGGAGTGGAAGAGCCTAGTGATGAGAGATTTTAACACCGCTCTCTGCCACCAATCCTTACATGTAAACTATAGATTTAAACTCAATACTGTGTTTGAGAATGGACACAGTATTACAGATAATAATATAGTCAATTTTCTTATACCTGTAAATCTGAAATGAGTTACTCTCCAAGTTCCGATATTCTGATATAAAAACAGTTATGGGCTATGAGCATTTATGAGCGAATCATAGATTTGGTCCTTACCCGGCAAACTGACATCTGGTTGGTTGTGAGGGTGCCAGTCTTGTCTGAGCAGATGACCGAGGTGCAGCCCAGCGTCTCCACAGAGGGTAGGGACCGGACGATGGCGTTCTTCTTGGCCATTCGTCGGGTGCCCAGAGCTAGGCAGGTGGTGATAACTGCTGGTAGCCCCTCAGGGATGGCAGCTACTGCCAGCGCAACAGCAATCTTGAAGTAGTAGACAGCTCCGCGAATCCAGGAGCCACCGTGAACGGGGTCGTTGAAGTGGCCGATGTTGATAATCCACACAGCAATGCAGATGAGGGAGATAACCTTGGAAAGCTGCTCTCCGAACTCATCCAGCTTCTGCTGCAGTGGCGTGCGCTCCTGCTCTGTGGATGCCATCTCATCCCTGATCTTCCCAATCTCTGTGTTCACACCTGAGGCCACCACTACTCCCACAGCCTTACCTGCTGCAATGTTTGTGCCCTGTAACACAAAAACCAAAAGAAAGGAGTTCTTCATAGACTGTTGGGCCTGAAGTGATGGACTGGCCAAAAATATTTATTTACACCAATTTTAGTTCACAGGTCCATTAGGGATTAATCATGGTCATGGAATGTAGAGCAGTCTAGGATTGGAACAAATGAAAAAAGGCCAATTTGGTGTCAAAACTTTTATTAACAGATTTGACAGTGAAGCTATGAGGCTTATGTACCCAAGGGGGGGGCGGGGATCAAACCATGTTGAGTTGTTAATCTCGAACAGAAGGGCTTAACAGATTTTAATATCAACATTATATTGAAAGGGTTCAAATTTCAAATTATGGCCTAATAACACAGAGCTTGTAAACTGCCAGTCTACCATTCAGCATTCAAGCCTCAAGCCCGAGAAAGTAATTTGCTGGTCTTCTTGCCAAGAAAGAAAAAAAATATAAAAGAAGCCAAAGAAATTAATTTGGAGAAAATTCACATTTTTATTTGATTAGTAAAAAGAGAAGCAAAGGGCAATTTGAAATCTGATTGAGAATCTAGACTGAAAATCTTACAAAAAAAAGAAAGTCGGAACTAAGCCACTGACAGTGTGGGTGTCTAAGTGAACCTCCGTGTTAATGACCTCTACAAGAGCTAATCTGGCTAATAGGCGTTTCAGGTGTTGTCCACACATATATGGGTATTCATTTTTAAAAAACTGTGGTTTTCCTTCTTTGTTTTTAAAAACAAAAACACTTAAACGTGCTGTCAGGTGCTTTCAAGAACAGCCAAGCCAGCAGGCAGAGATATCGCCCTAAAAGTAAAGCTATGTTGGCCAATCAGAAGCCTGGCTGCATCCCAAACTACACCTTATATACTTCAAATGCTCTACTAATTAATGCACTTTTAACAGCGCTGCACTGCTTTACACACTATGCAGTGCTGTAGTGTGCAATGCGGGGCACAGACTCTTCCTGATGGAAGTGCTGGATATAGTAGTGTCCTCCGTAGCGTATTCTGACATCTCTGTTCTTTACTATAGTGTAAGACTAACTGTATGTTTATGTGGAAACATGTAAGAAGTCCCGTCGTGATGTTAAAACTAACACTATGTTGGCTGACACCTCTGCACAAACTATGCAAAGCTCTGTGTTCCCTGTCTACATGACAACACTGAAAACAAGTTTTCTGAAAAATTCAAGTGACCTAAAATGAATGCTGTTTGTGTGTGGATGAAACATCCACGCTACGCTTTTAAAAAGTATCTGTGTACATGTGGACAGGAAGTGCGGGTTCCAAGGTTCTTTGTCCAGAGAATAAAGGCAGCTCACAAAGCCTGCTTAATGACAAACTTGCTCTTCCCTAGAAAGGATAGTGTAAAACAATTTTCAGCAGACCTCAGAAGATGTGTTTGAGACACAAAGTTTAAAAAGGCTACAAAAGCATTGCTAAACAATCATCTGTACAGCAATCCACACTCAGACAAATTACCTGATGGAGAACAGGACTGTTGCTGCTCCCATTAGGACATTGTAATCATATAAGTAATTAATGCAGAAATCCAGAGAATTCCCAAGGCTTCACTAATCACCATCATCACATAACTGCTTTAATGCCTGAATTTTACCCATATGTTTACCCATTTTTGGCTTTGTTTACATCCCCATTATTTATGGGGAAAGTTTACTTTCTGGCAGAATGATGAAGTGATTGTGGAGTCCATGTTCTCATAACAAAGGAGCTTTATGTTTAGTTAAAACAGAGATATTTAAAGCTCTGCAACTGCATGAAGTAGCTGATATACAGCAAGTCATATGGGGTGAAAACACACTTACAGAGAACAGCATGTTCTTCTTGTCCTGGTTGACAGCACGCGGATCTGGGACTGGGTCTGTATGTTTAATGACAGACACAGACTCTCCTGCAGAGAAAAAAAAAAAAAAAAAAAGAGGTAGAGAGTCAGCAAACGTCAAGACGAAAACACCACCATGTGAGCTCCTGTTGCTCATGTGAGCCAGTCTGGCTTAAATGGTCCAGGTATGCCTGTTAAACTATGAAGTTAATCCCTGCCAAGCATCAGTGCTTATTAGACTCTGGCGTCTGGCCTCTTCAACTGTTCACGTACCAATGATGTACTCCGATCTTGTAAGTGCAGCTTAACGATAATGTGATCATGTACTTTAGAAGATCTGATCATGCATTACTTTCCAGATAACTTTCAGTACTTCAGTCAAACTGCACTCATTGTTAAAAATAGCTGAATCCAGAAGGATTGGCAGATGGCTGCATGACGCAGGACTACATGCATACAGACTGTTACTACCCTTCCTCGACACCACGTCAACGTCACCAAGGACTGCAATAATGTGATGCCAGACTATCATGAAGTGACAGTGGGTCATCTTCAGTGACAAGTCCGGCTTTTGTCTCAGTGGAGACGACCAACGAATCCGTGTGTGAAGACACCATGGTCAGCACCAAGATGAATGGATTTTTGTTACATGTCACATGTCCAGAAGGCCTGGTGTCACTTCATCTTCACCCCTACCACACCATCTGCAGGAACTGTGTGACAATATTCGAGCTGCATGGGATCGATCATCACAGGACAACATTAGGAACCTCTACAACTCCATGCTGAGATGTCTGGCATGTTGTGTTAGTAATACTTATTTGTTGTTTGAGCCTTAGTTTAACTCCTAATCACTAACAGAGACTTCTGATATGCTATAATCCAGTGCCTTACTGTGTCTCTCTCAGCCCAAGGCTGCCATACACACCAAAGCCAAGTGTGTGAACAGAACTCACTCATGTAGCAAAGCCACCAGCAACTACATGACTGCAGTCAGCATCTCAAAAAAAGTTACTATATTAGTAATAAGATTAATGGCTTTACCCTCATGATTTGATTGTTGTTTATATTGCTTAAATGTTTAAAGACCTGGAACTGTCACAAGCAGCTGCTAGAAACTAAAGATTTGCAGCTCACTGCTTAAATAGTGAAAGGGGATTAAGTGTTGAACAAGCAACATCGCCATACCAAAGCACACTGCACTGCTTCATAAAAGCTTTTCAACCTCATAGAGCAAAGATATAGAGCAGACAGAGATCATTAGTAATGGTCTGAATGGCCATTTCAGCAATACAGCAGAAAATAGCCAAGGATGGAGAGGCTAAACCCACTGACTGGAACCTCCTGGTAACCTCATCTGTTACCAATTAAGGCAGTGGAGCAAGATGCGAGTCCCACAGTAAAGTTTCCTCTCGTTCTCATCCTAATTCCCCAGCTTTTCAGCGACTGCTGACCTCCATTTAAGATCAGGGGGTCATGGATATATTTTGGGAAGAGAGGGGGGGGTTGCATGTAGGCTACACTAGAGTTTATGCATTCATGCCACCCGTCAACATGTATATAAACCATCAGCATGAGTGATGTGGCGCAGATTATGTTAGAAACACAGATCAGAAGATTTATGATTGAATATGCCACCATTTGATCAGGATTCCGTGGTTCTGAATCACTTTGGTTTTAGTCCCTTTGGTGGTACATTGTGCCACATTTGCAACAAAAGTTCACTGTGTTATGCTCCTAGCATTATGGGATATGTGATATTCTTTAGCAATTGTTTTGGAGAGCTATTCAACATATTCAGTAGCCAATCATAGCCTGTCCCTAGTTGACTGACTATGTAAAAGTCAGAAGGTTTCAGGCACCCCTGTGAAGACCATAAGTATACAGATAACAATCAGTTGTCATACAAATAACTGCACCTAACACAACGCAGAAGCCTAAAGAAGATAACCTGAGTGAATAAATATTTTGCTGCCTACCAGTCTGTTTTGTAGACAACACATTTACCTAACAAACTCTAACCCAGTTAGGGAAATGGTTTATGTTTGTTAGGTAAATGTGTTGTACAGGGGGCTTAGACCCCGGTTCCATTCCTTAAGTCTACACATGGACTAAAAAGCGCTCAACATTTATTTGTATAGCGCTTTTTAGTCCATGTGTAGACTTAAGGAATGGAACCGGGGTCTAAGCCCGCTGTGAGCAAGCCAGAGGTGACAGTGGCAAGGAAATCGCTCTCTTCAAGTAAGAGATCTCAAGATGAGATCTCTTCCTCTTACTCAAGAGCCCAGGCTCTAGGGAGGAACCCACCCTTCTAAAGTCAATGCCAAATGAAGAGAGATAGACCGAGCTAATGAGACTGTATGATACAATATGCAAAAAAGGAGCATTCAGAGATTTAAAGATTTCAGAACGGTAAAGACGACACCTACACTATTGCATTTGCTTAAATAAGGAAACAAAAATTAAATAAATAACAAAGATAGCACTATATTTTATTTAGAATAGATTATCAGTGGAAACCAGGAAAAAGACAGTAATATAATTATGTTACAGTAAAGTCAAATTCTTGTAACCACATTAACTGATCTATGATAACCAGACATACTTGAAACTTGTTATGAACCTTTATGGCTACTACCTTAGTTTTCAGTGCCATGTTCATATATGCTAGGCTACTGCTAATGTCATAGCATGTTATATTTCTCTTTGCACAGTTCTACATGTTTTCAGTACGGTTACTTCTCTATCAATTCCAGATAGCAGTCTATAAGGAGGAGTGATGCTCATGAGTAATACTATCACAGTTTGAGAGAAGAAATAAGTAATCTGCTAAAGACTACTACTGTGTACTACCCCAGGCACGCACACACGCACGCACACGCACATGCACACATACGTTGCCGTAATGGTCTCACCTGTCAGAATGGACTGGTCCACTCTTAGTGTGGTGGATTTGATAGAAGTCAGGCGGATATCTGCAGGAACTTTATCACCCACTGGAAAGGAAACAGAAAGCATGCTGTCAGAGATAAGTTTAACAGACTGCGAGGGAAACAACTGTATTAGGGTGATTTAAAATGAAGGCTGTATGCTCATACAGTGTTAAACAAACTTAATAACGAGTGTAATAACTGAGGCTCCAGTAACTTTGGCTCTGCTTCAGTATTAGCATAGTATTAGTATAAAAAGAAACAGGGCCTCGTCCATAGGGGTGCGATAGATGATGCCGGGAAGAAATCATCCAAGGATGGTCCTTGGCAAAGCATGATACATGGCTACCAAGAGACCATAAATCTTAAAGACACATTAACAAAAACAGGCAGTTTTTTTTTTGTTTTAAGGGATACCAAGACAATGTTAAATGGTCATGCAAGAACTACAAATATTTTGTACCACATAAATGTTATCAAATGTAAGACATGAGCCCTTTGAAGAATGTAACAATGACCCTCATACACTATAAATACAATAATATTACATTACATTACACAAGCCAGGGCATTCAAACTGCTTAAACACGGCTAGTTATGCTCCTTCTATGCATACCGCAATGTTATATCACAAAAATAAATAATCAAAACTTTTTATCCAGCCCTGTTTAATCTATTAGAGCATTTAAAGTCTTTGCAGCCTTGAAGCACTTCAATTACAAAACCAGTAGAGGAACATGCTTCCAAACACAACAGTTGTATCGCTATGCGTCTCCACACATCACTTCCATGCTGATCCAGATGCCATCACAAGTTCAACAGCCACTCCAAAACCATCACAAACCGAAAAACATCACGTCACAAGCAATCACACCTTCAGCCCAACAAGTTCTCAGACGCTCCCTCTAAAAAATTATGGAGGAGAAGAGCGACTGTGTTAATATACGTTCTTAAGCAGCTAATAGAAAGTAAGACGTAAAGCTGCACCTAAAGTATTTATCAGGACCGGAGCGAAAGGAAAAAAAAGAAAAGCATAAATTCACGCAAAGGTGTTTGTGCGTGTCAAGTACCAGAACAAAATGGGAATTAAAAAAAAAAACCATTCCAGAGCACTCAGAGAAGCTTTCACTGTGCACCAGTTAGAGCCGGAGAATTGTGCTCTGGCAAATTTCTCTCATATTTCTAGAAATACACAAATCACTACCATTTGTCTTGCAGAAGAACAAGATATATGAAAAAGCGTTCCTGTGTTTTCTGGCAAATGATAAAAATAGACTGTGCATCATTCTTTCCACAAACTGGGGGGGAAGGTGGGGGTGCTGAAAGGGGGGGAAAAAAGGAGGAAAAAAAGGCTAATGTAAACAATTATTTCTTTCCCAAACAAATCTTTGAATCAGAGAGGAAGTGGACACATGAGCCTTCTAAAACTCCTGACATTTAGTAGTGGCATGGGAGTGTATTCGCCTCAACCCGTCCACTTCAGATGTGTAAATTTTGGGTTGAAGTGAAGAACGCTTCATTGACAACAGCTTTTACTTTTCTGTTTGCCAGGACAAACGTTCAGCCTGGATCTGGCCTAAGGCCTGTTTAAGGACTCCACAAAGACTCCACGTGCGGAAAGGAGAGGATTGTGGTCATCCAGAACATCAAGGTCTGGACACATCTCCTTTTCAGGACCATGTTGCTGCTAGATGTTTAAATCTGCCGATAAGCCTCATTACCCCTGTGCGTGGAAAGGAGGGATAGTCTGAGTATTTCTGGAGTATTGCTTCTAAAAAAGAACACCAAGTCCAAAAATGGGAGAACTATTTTGATATGATCCATGGTGTGTAGATGAGGGAGCTGACTGAGTTCCTTCTGAAAGCCGGGGTAGAGTGGAAATGCCAGAGCGTAAAAGTCAATGTTCTGACCTTTCAGACGCTTTGTTTGGCTCTAACCCAAGCAGTCACAATAAGTTATTCCCATCTGCTCAATTTTCACCACCAAAACACTCTGCTATCTAAATTGGAGTGGAAGTTGAGGCCAAGTGTTACGATGGTCACTATTTGCATGAGCAAGGACAAAACATGCCATCAAAATGAGAAAAGGAATCGCTCAAGACCGCTATACTGACCACCACACGCCAAAGTATCAGGAACACAGTCCCACTCTAGCAAAGCTTTTCTGATTTGATTCTGACCTTTTAAGTTTAAGTTCTTCGATGTAAGACTGGCACTAATAAAATGTATTTAGGTCTATACTTACATGTTTCTATGTGAACAGTATTACTGTTGCATGCTTGAAAAATGTAAATGCATTGTGTGCGTCTTCTAGTTGACTTGCACCAACACCTGCATCAGCTGAATGCACAACACTGAATGCGACCAAGTTTACACCCCGTACACCATCATAAACTCAACAAGAAATCATCCACCAAGTCACCTCATAATCTATTATGGTAAACACTTTTTTTCCAGTGTTGGTGTGTGCACGCATGTGTTTACATATATAAAATTTTTAACTACAAACAAACATTCAAGGGATCCTGCTGGTGTGGGTTTCTTTCATTTCAATAATCACAAAAAGCTCATAGCTCTGAATTTTCAGACTCCTGCACTTGGCTTTATTATGGCCAGTGGAGACCATAATGGCCACCTTTAATAATAAAATGAAATGGGGGAGCGGGGAAAAAAATAAAATAAAATAACCACACACGCACACACACGAAAACATCCGTCCTTATATGTCGGAAACAAACTCCAACAAATCAGTGTTGAGTACAGACTGTAGAGACAGCAGGGCTGACATTATATTACTTATAGAAACGACTTTCCCCTCATGAGCTGATTGATAAAAATAAACACGGTCGTCTAAATGCCCCTAAACCAAACCAACGAATGTGGAACATGAACCTGATATACAGCAGAAGTTAGAAAAAGGTCAGATGGTAGGGTAACCTACTTTACGTAGACAAGGAGAAAAAAAAATAAAGCCCTACAAGAATAGCTCTCCTTGAAAGATCTTCAGCTGTATTTCAAACTGAACCCATTAAAAGCAGATATGGATTAAGTTCCACAGTACAGTGCAAGCCAAGTAATGGTGATCTTACCACTGTTCCTATGGTAAGCAGGGCCGGATATGGCATACGGAATGTGGCACATATCTTATTTTGAGCAGAGTTTCCTTAAACATCTGTCGGACAATGTCAAACACAGCAGAGTTCAGTGTTTGCTTTGCTAGCGCACCCATTCGTGTAGGGTTTGATAACTAGCACATGGGTTTGAACAAATGCTAAATCAGTGAAAATGATAATCCAGAGCTCAAGGCTTATTTTCTCAAGAACCACCTTCCATCAACAACCTTCCTATGTCTACAGCCTAAACACCTCAGGCCAAGCCTCCCAGACGCTGCTATTTGCTTTTGCTAACGAACTCTGGCCAATGTTTGTTGGTAAATGCTGGTCCAAAGATAGACCAAGAAACAGGCACAGAAAATGAAGTGTGGGATTGCAGTGCTATTGCACAGGAAGATAAAGGTTACCATTGCCATTTCTCATGATGTCAAACCTACCCACCAAGTTTCATTCCTGTCAGTCGATTCCTTCTGGGTGCAGCTATTCTATTGTGATGATGAGTGTATATAAAAAGATGTATGTGAGTCCCAATTACATTATAATCTCATAACACAGATCAGTCAAAATATCAAAACAAAGCTTGTAAGGAACCAATATATGCCAATTGCCCAATCATGCACCCTAGTAGGGAGCAACTGTAACAGCGAATAAGTAAGACAGAGAGAGCAAAGCCTATATCTGGTCCATCTGAGGAGAAGACAGAAACCTCACACTAGAGCTCTGGTGGTCCAGAAGACGATGAGACAGACAACGTTCAGTCATAATTGAAACTGACTTTCAAAACACACAAAAATGAGAAAAAAAAAAGAAGAGAAAAAACAAAACAAAACAAAAAAAAAAAACACAATGTGGCTGACGTTAGTTTGACGATCCTGAAAAGAGACTTATACCCTGTAAATAGCTCTTTCACACTGCAAAGTGTCCCAATACGCAGCTCCAGCTGAGCTCGCTGGACAATTTGTACACAGTTCTGTCTGTCGTTCTCTCTCAGGGACTCTTCGCAAAGAACAGCTCTGACCCCAGAGCATACGAAAATGCAGCAGCGGATGCAATCGTGGTCATTCGGACACCTTGTCCTCCGGGTCTGATCAGGTCAGTGCCGGCAGGGCTGGAGTGCTGCCCGAGGAGAACAGCAAGCGAGGACAAAGTGCAGAGTATCCCTCCCCAAAGACTATGAGGGAGGAGAGATCAGCCATCTGCTATGCTAATTACTTATCTCCTCATACGTAGCTCGATTGATACATCACATCCTTCCTGTGCACATTATCTACCTGCAGTGGTTTTCTGCCACAGGGCTGTGGCGGGGTCATCTTACCGCTTTTTACATGACTGTTACACAATTTAAATAAATAAATAAATAAATAAATAAATAAAAGCCAGATATGGCATACAAGCTGCTCCATCTTGTTCCAGTGGCCATCTAACATGCAGCATTAGTGCAATCAAATTTCTGTAACTGACACGTACCTAATAGCATGTAATACCTCTAACCTTATTGACAACTGGGGTCCATGCCACACATGAACCACAACCTGAAAATTTGTACTGTGACTCCACATGGTGTCTTCTAGGGTGGGTGTTCCCACTGAGGTTACACCACTTTATGATCAGTTTACACACTCCCTTTTGGTATGCCAGTCATACCTTAAATATGAAACAACATTTATGCTTCACTCAAATCGTCTAGATAAAGTCACTCAGAGTGGTTTTGTGAGGAAAGCTCCATTCTAGGGACAGTTGCTGAATTAGAATTGCTCACAGTGAGGGGCGATGGGAACCAGACATCCGAAATGTTTAATGCCACTAAAGGTTCCGAGACAGCAATTACCTGCAATAGCTACAAATGTACTGCCTGACGCCCAAGACATTTTTTCCTGAGGTGTTTTATGGTGTGTCTTTTCAACCTATCTATGCTGCAGGGGTCCATGCAGTACACTGTACAGCAATATATAACTTAAGGAAACCTTTGTTAGAATATGCCAACACTTTACTATCATCACCACATTTAATAAACCAGCAGCATGTGTGTAGCATATCTTCTTCCTCCATAGATGGCCCCAAACCATTAAGGGCTGACCCTGCTTTGCTATACTCACTCCAATGTTGCAAGCTGTCAAAAGTTCATTATTGAGTCAATATAAAGCAGGCCAATCTTTTCCCAAGACACATTATTAATGCACCAATATACAGCAATATAAACCCAGTAATAGCATTTTATCCAGCCTGCCCTGTCATGAACTTGATGACCAGGTAAACAGCCCGTGGGAAGAAGAGTGGGCTAATGAGACTAATTTGGGAATTTTAGCCAGCTGGTAAAGATGCTCAAGAACGCTTTATAAAGCAGAGGGGTCGCTCATGTTTCCTCCTCTGGGGCTCAGAAGGATTACTGGGTGCACTGAAGCGGTGAGCAGGTGCCAAAGGCAGCCATCTACTGTTTCCAGCAGTTTCTGTGCCCCGTTTTAAGGTCAATAATCCTTCTGCAGCTAGCATCAGCATTGTGCTCCTGTGTACACAGCATCCCTGTGGGCCAGCAGGGAACTGTCAGCACCCCCTGCAGATTCCCTCCTGTCACCAGTCTCTTAAGGCTAATGTTGCACAGCAGACTTCCTTGAGGTCGAAAGCACAATCCACAAAGTAACCAGGTCAGCAGGAAACCTGACAAGCTCCATATCAACTTGACACTTTTTCCTTCAAAGAGATGGTTTGGTGAACTGGCAGGAATGTTGACAGACCCACTTCATTCATAATGTAACTCGGTTAAAAAAAAGACTCAAACTGTGCACATTTAGAGCTACTGGAATCCAGTTGGCGCTCCAGTATGGCCAGTTCACTCCAAAGTGGTTTACTGATCAGGTAAGAGGCACATTAGAAGATTTTTAAGGGAATAACTGATGCTTGTACATTTTCGCTTTAGATTTCTCATGGCAATAGGAAAACTGATTAGAGAGCAGATGTTTATTAAGAAAGCAGCGGCCCACTACACACTCAAATGATCACACGTCGTCAATGTCTGTGAGGAGGATGGATGGTAGAATGGCTTCCCGGATGAAAGATGAGATGAAATAGTGACTGCTAAACGCTCAATAATGGCAGTCGCTTTACAGATGACAGCAGACACTCTCCAGGCCAAACAGTGGATCAGGTGTAAGGAACTCAAGCTAAAAGGACTGGCATCGCTTTACAGGGCAACAGTAAGCAGGTGCTACAGAGAGGAACCAAAACACAGTGGGAGGTTCGCACTGGGGGTGGGGGTCAGCAAGGCCCTGCAAGGTCAAATGCCACAGAGAAGACTGGATACAAAAACTGCAGCCCAGTCTACAGACTATGACTCATTCTCTTGGAGTAGGAGGGATGGGCGAAACAGAAAGAGTGCTGCTGTTTTTTATTCCAGCTATTCAGAGCAATCACGCCTTTGCCGTAAGCTGCTGCTGCTACTGCTGCTGGATGAAAGGCTGCATTACGCTGCTTCACAGATATCCCCCCTTTGAAGAGCCATAATGCAGCACTACAGGATGGGAAGACTGCAGACAAGGAAGATTCAGGAACAGCTTATTTATGTTTGATGACATTTCTGCTTTTAAATATCTGTTAATAACAGGGCTGTATAGTGGCACAGGTCTGTCACTAAAAGGATAAATCTGTGCAAAGATAAGCCTGTGTGTGCATGGCTATTACTGACATTTCCTCACAGAGCACTAGTGAGCTCTAGAGCTACCTTTACCTTTTGTGATAATGGCACTAACAACATGGAAACCTCAGAAGACTTTGAGGTAAGCATCTCTGAAGGCTAGTAATGGGAGGGCTCGTTGGAAAGGGCATATAATGCTCCACTGACTTGTTGAGTTTGGATTTGACCAACCATTTCTATTCTGAACCACAGAGCCTTAGAAATCAGATACGGAATGCCGGCATCCAGTGGCTGATACGTACCTATTAGGGTGCATTATCTTACAGACAATATAACAGCTATGACTGGATTTGGCATGGACTGGACAATTTTCTAGATGCAGACCACATCATGTTCAGACACTCTTGCCTCAAAGAACTGTGCAGTTGGTCCAAGTCACAAGACTTGGTGAATGTCTTCTTTAAATTGTGCCAGGTGGAAATTGCCTGTAGGCTGGGATTTTAGCCACTGCTGGTAGACCCGTATGATCGCATGCTTCCATACACCTGCAGATTCAGCTACTTCCTTCACACTATGGTCTTTGGCACGCCAAAATGCAGTCACTTCTTTTAGCCAATCATTAGCATCTGCTTTGAAGCCATTTACCACACATGGAACGAGACATTCATTGGCCATTGCACCACCTCTTACAGGGATCCCATCACTCATTCCTCGCAGGTATTTTATAGCCCCATTATCCTCGTGCAGCAACACCTGTAGTTCCTACAACCTGCAACATGCAAGGTGATTCGGGGAGATCATTTGGACTGTGTGAGGAAACAGGAGACACAAGGAGAACATGCAAATTCCATAAAGAAACGACTCTGGTCTGGGGAAATGAACACAGGCCCTTCTGGACAGGACAGATGTTGCCCTATAATGATATACATCACAAATTTGATTGTATTAGGCTCATTTAATTGTGAATAAATGTGGTTAATAAATCCGTAAGGCGAACAGCACTTAGCATTAAGCCAAAATTTGGAGCTTCAACTATTGTGCCAAACCCACAGATCGGTATGCCATGTGCGCACTGGACATTCATACATGTACAACCTAATTGGCGAAACGAAACTGATTCTGACTCAGAGCGAAGACGAAGAGAACCAGTTGTCCTTTCTGCCAGACAGGTTGCTGAGTTACGCAGAGTGACGCAGAAGCTCTGAGGGATAAAGTACAGAGAGTAGACTTCACCAGAATGAGAAAGGACACCGCAAGATCACCACTGTTTTAAAATCCCATGACACCATCTGCAGCAGGGTGGGTCACTGACCTCCAAGCTCAGCCTCAGACAGCACCTAAGAAATGTATACCGTCTGCTAGGAATCATGCTGAGTGCTCTGAAGCTTAGAAGCTTTTCAGGACAAAATGGGTATGTACACTTCTATATGTATACAGTTACATAACCCTACTGATTTAAGATCAGCTTCAGTTATTTGTACTGGAGTTAATTGGAATACAAGAGCAGATCCAAGAGAGCATTATGAGATGCACACCTTATAAGGCCAGAAGGAGCACCTCTACCAATTCTACCATATTCCTCTCTTTCCTTACCCCCGCCCCCCCTGCCCTGATTTTCCAAATTAGAGCCATCCAATTGCTTTGTCCTTATACCATATCCTCTGCAGCAGCCTCAGCCTGGAATGGCACGGGTTAATCCTTCCTCAGCTTCCAATCTCCTCTCCTCTCATCTCTCTTTTCCAAGGGGAAAAAAAACCAGTTCTCTCTGTCTCTCTCTCTCTCTCTTTCTCTGCAGACTGCGCTGGCAGTGACAGAGCAGGGATAAATGACGCAGGCAGGAGGTGGCCAATCCACATCTGAGAAGACTGATGAAGGGGGAGGGGGGGTTGGTGGAGGGTTTCCTTGAAAAGGACCAGAGATTTCAGCCTGAAGGGACTTTTTTTTTTCTTAGACTCTCCGCTGGCTGTGTGCTAAGCATCCCAGCCACCCACACTGTGTGTGGGGAGTTTTGCGGTTTGAATGACCCTGCATTCTTTTGTAGCCCTTCTGTAGCCTTACGCAACACACCTGGTGGTGTGTTACTGGGGTGGATTAGTCATTAGCCATCAGCGCGATAGCATCCTCCAACCCCCATCTTGCTGATTGAGGCTCTCCACATCCAGCAGCTCGCTGAAAGAACAGCCTGTTCCGGCTCACCATGACTAAGCACAGCCGTACTAGTACAATCGCACATGGGCTGGTGAATAAGCCTCCTCTGGCCTAAGCATGGCCTGCACAACTGTTCCTGCACCCACACAGAGTCTAGGAGCTCAAAAACAGCACAGCACCAAGATCCACTCACAAAGGGTCCTACGGGTATCCTCTGACAATTCTCATTACAGGTGCCTTCAATTCGATGGCATACACCAAATTCCTAATGGTATCTCCTGACAATAAACAAGCTGGAGAAATTCACCATGAAAAAGGAAACAACTAAAATGCCTCAAAGGCTGTGTTTTGTCCTGGTACCCACACTTGACAATATGCAGGACACCTGTAACACCATTTTCATCCCCATACAGTCACAAAAAGTTCAAAGCAGACTTTCCTGAATACAGGAATCACAAAGATGTGAGCTCTGTTCCAAAACCTAGACAGCAGATGAGAAAACACTGACGTCTGAAGGCTCCTTTATTGTGTTACGCCCGGGTCATGCTACAGAATTTAAGAACCTAACTGTGCTGAAAACGTGAGAGACCTCACACACACAACACCCCTAACAATTTTTTCTCTTCTTGATTGCTGGTGGTCATAAATGTCCCCCACACTACATGATTGGCCCTGAATAAAACACCACACACACTATCAGATTTCCACGCCTGACACAGAGCCGACCTTCCATACCTTGTAGGATTTTCTCACAAATTGTTACAACGCGATAGCAAGCAGGAGTCTCTAGCATAGTAGATGGAAACAAACACAGCGAATGACAGTTAAGTCAATGCTGTGCTAGTGGCAGGAGCTTTCTGCCTAGAAAAAGAGAGAAGGATGTGGACGAAGCTCACAACACACTTTAAAAGATGCACTTGTGTTGCTGACACAGCTCCACACGCATATTTTTGTCTCAGTCTCGCCATTTAGCCACCATGCTTTTAACTTCCACCATACACACTGACAAGTTTTGTTCAGCTTGGCTCTCAACGGCCGACAGTCATTTCAGGCATGACATGAACGTAGTGTTTCACACCAGAGGATCAGCATCCGCCCGTCCGGACCCGTGCTGCCAGCACTTTTCTAGAACTTTGTTCAGATGCATGCACAAGGATAGTAAGTGACAGATTATTTCAAAAGCATACGTCTGGTACCAACCTCAAATAATGTCATTGCAGGCTCATTTAATGTTTTAAATGGGGCTTCGGTATGTTAACACTTGCATTTTATGTAGCTTGGCCTCATCCAGACATATTTAGTTCACAGGATAATGTGGTAATATTTACTGAAAAATTTAAATAACTGAGCATATTGTGGACGCACAGTGCTGAAGTGTTTCGTGGTAACTTATTTGTTAAATGCATTTGAGGATGTTTACTCAACTGATATAAACACCACTCTGCCCCAAAGGAAGTAGGAGCATGCAACTATAAGATTAAACTGTATTGCTGTGAAGCTTTATTTATATGATGCACGGCTCTTTGATCAGTCCTCCTCTCACATCTAGGCACGTTTTATGGCAGCACCTTTATACAGGAACATGCACAACCCTCGCTGCTCAGTTAGGCTAACAGTGGGGGCAGTGTAAAACTACACCAAGGGGAACCCAACACCTCAAAACCCTGACAGACCATCTGGCTGGGGCAATGACAGCTGGCAATGCAACAGTAACCAGCTTTTGTTTCCACTGATGACGGCTCAGGACAATTCTGTGCTCTGGAATTTAATATCAAAAGGGTTTTAAATTAGACAAGTCTTACCAGCTACTTCCACAATGTCCCCAGGCACAATGTCTCTGGCTTTGATCCTCTGCACACTCTTCCTGTCTTGCCGATAGACTTTGCCCATCTCTGGCTCATACTCCTTGAGGGCTTCAATAGCATTTTCTGCATTTCGCTCCTAAAAACACAAATCAGGGGAGAAAAAAAAGAAAAAAAAATGAACAAAGGAAGAAAAACAATGTAAAAATGAGAACAGATAATCCGCAACAGTCCAGACGCTTAAGGAACTTTAGGCTGCTGCCATCATGTTTACAGATCCACAATGAATGCCAACAAAAGCAAAGTGCCAGAAAGTTAGACATTTAATTTAATTAGAGGGCATATCTTACAGTTGGTCAAACAGCGTTGGGCCAATCCCTCCAACTAAGAAATGTCACAGCGTGACATCAGATATGGCTTAGGATAATTTCACCACCACCCTACTCCACTCCACCCCTCCTTTCTCTGCCACAGAACTTAACAATCTGTTGGGAGTGACCTTTAGCTTGCACTGCAATCAATCCTTTGGGACGCACTTGCTGGTGGCAGCCGACCTGGCAGCACTTTTTGGCTGGAGGTTTCTGCTGGGCTCGCTTGTATGATGGGAACACAAAGCGTCCACAAACAGTTCTAAGATAGCCTGAGAGCAATGGAAAAGGGTCCGAACCTCTATGGATGACTGACACATAGCAGGATAGGATGTGCATTTTGACGAATTTTCAATACTCAAGCAACCACAATATTCAACGGAATCCGTTATTCAATAGACACTATTAGGTACCTCATTGAAATGATATATTCACTAGGTATTTCTACTGTTACTGACTGTATTCTGTTCCTCTGTATGCCTTGTAACCCTGTGCTTCAATGGTCAGGACCCCCACAGGCTCACCACAGAGCAGGTATTATGTAGGGGGTGTATCATTCTCAGCACTGCAGTGACACCAACATGGTGGTGTGCTGGTGTGTGTTGCGCTGGTGTGAGTGGATCAGACAAAGCAGTACACCTGAGTGTCACTGCTGGACTGAGAATCATCCACCAACCAAAACTATCCAACTCTCCAGCGTCCCGAGGGCACTGATGAAAGGAAGGAATGTCTAATACAGTGGACAGTGAGTGGACACAATGTATAAACACTCCAGCAGCACTGCAGTGTCTGATCCACTCACAGCACAACACACCACCTCCATGTCTGTGTCACTGCAGTGCTGCTGGAGTTTTTGAACACCTCAGTGACACTGTTCGACTGAGAATGGTCTACCAACCAACACTATCTGGGCAAGGCAATGTCCTGTGGGCAGCGTCCTGTGACCACTGATGAACTAGAGGATGACCAACACTACACTGTGCAGCATCAGATAAGATATCGTCATCAGCCCAGATATCAGTTTGCCAAGATCCATTTAAGCACAAGTCTGGTCTACAATGTTTGAGGTCACCATTTTCACATGTACATGTTTCCCCATTAGCTGTTGTCTCTAGATAAAAAGAAGTTGAGCCTCTCAATGAGACCAGAGACCAGAATAAATAAACACTGGTGCTGCCCTCCGTACAACCATGCATAAAAAGGAAACTGTCATTGACAAAAACCAACACTGGTTAGACAGAAAGGCTGTAATAAGCCCAAAACGAGAAAGGAAAAGAAGCTCTTTAGCTCTTGTTGCATAACAACTCAAAAGAGCATTAAGCTAAAAAAAGACCCAGAGCTCGCTGGGCTCCTTTCATTCAGCATTTTAAAGTGACACTGCCAAAAACAAAAAAAACAGTACATAAAAAAAAAAGATCCCAGCCATTATCTTCGAATCACAAGTGCCGTGGGCTCTCTCCAGTTGTGGCCGGATGTGGGTAAAAATGGCCAAGTGGACAGTTTTGTTTTTACAAGACGCAGGTCGACAGCCTCAGTATTTTCACATAATAAAAAGAGCTTGTGCATAACTGCTCTAGCAGGGCTGCGGTGAGCTGTGGTTTGGATACAGATCAGTACAAACATGATCAAGACAAAAATGCCAAGAGAGCCATTCACTAAAAAAGGACTGTACAGCATGAAAAGCAGAACCCACTGCTACGCTCACCAGAGCCTCTCAGCAAATAAGCCTTCCGATGCAAAACGGCACCATTATAACAGGAACCTTTGCCGTCTAAACATGTCCGGGAACTGATAGCCCGAGACCGCTGGCTGGTGAGTGTGTGACCATTTTACAGCCGGACCCTCTCTTTAATTAGAAAGTACAAGAAAATATTTAACTACTTCTTTACTTATATTTTAACCTAGTGTACTGCGTTCTCTGAGCTCCAGTAATGACATTCATATGTTTTTAAATGTACGATACTATCTGCATTGTATTGCTATTGGACTATTTTTGTGTCTATCAATCAAAAAATACTTCTTTACTTTTTGCAGAATGACAGATCTGACATGAGCGGTATTCCAAACCAAGATTCTGCAACATATGCAAAATGCCTTCTGTTTTTACTGCATTTGTAACCCTATAGGAATAAACCCCAGTTTCTACATTTTATGAATGTTTATACAGTATATGTATATACCACAGATCAACATCTCCATCCAATTGCCACACGAGTGTTTTAATTTCAGTTGGCACTCAACCTTTTACACTGACACTTAGCAGCATGAAAAACCCTCAGCATGTTGAGAGATGTTATAATCATATAATAACTTGTATAACAAATAATTAGATAAATACATAATTAAAATGTATATACAATTAATTATTAAATAAATAAATAAACAAACATCAGTACACCGCCTGGTTTTGTTGGTGTGCCTTTAAAACATCTATATGTAAATGATCTGTGTTCTGACTGGCTGACTTGTATTATTTATACATGTGTCAGTGAGCTAGGCTTTGTGTTGGTGGATTCTTTGTGTGGCCTACCAATACATGCGCACTTCTAAGTAATAAAATTAATTAATTAATAAATAACAGTACAAACTTATCCTTCTAAATTCTGTTATCAGGCAAAAAAAAGCCAACCCGGAAGCCAACTGATTTGATGCTGCCGCATTCTGGTGCTCATTGGAATGTTGTACAAACCAGATAGTTATCTAGTACTAGACTTGATTCCATTTGGATGCAAAAAGCAAAAACATCCAGGGAATAAATATACTGCTTTTTATTTGCTGTAAAAAGCACATACGTAAAGTGTGTGAGACACACTTGTCCACATTTACAGCCAGTTTCACGTTTTTTGCTTAAAAAGGGTTAAAGGCTGCAAAATATATCTTTTTATTATATCAGCTTGAATGTTCAGTTTACTAATTGTAAATATGACTTTGTTGGTCATTCAAGTGTAAAATTTGGTATTTTCTAGGGAAGTATCAAATGTTCACCAACTGACATTATTTATTTACTTTCAGTGTTCGGTCGAATAAAACAGAATTTATACCAAAAATTGACATTATTAATGATGTCATTACCCTTTTGTAGTTCCTGGATGTACACCCAGATTAGCTCCAGAGCTTTACTTGAGGCAAATACCCATTTTAACCCAGCCAAACGGAGCACCACACAATAAAATAAAGAACAGAGCTGCTACAGCGAGGCAGACAGACAGCAGCTAACTAGTGTGACTGTACCCATGCGTACACACTCACTCATGCTCAGTGCCTGTATCCTCCTTAAGGAAACACAAGCCCAAAATTTACAACTCTGCAATAAAATCATGGCCAGTGTGGAGCGAGGCGCTCTCTGTGAACGCAGCAGACATGTCAGCTGGGATGCATTTAGATCCTATAGTGCTTGTTGGTGTGTCTGCTGAGATTGTAAGATGTTCAGTAAGTATGTCTAACCTGCAGTTTAGTAAGTTGTTGGTTTTTTTGTTTTTTTTTTTTTACTTTGAAAGCAAAACAAAAATACATTTAGCCTGTTTCATTTAGCAATGGTGAAAAAAATTTAGTATTCTGCCATCAGCCAAATTTTGTTTGGTTTTATCAACAACCAAAACGTTCATTTTGTTTCCAACATCCGCCGAACACAGAATTAGCTAATGCAAGACTAGTTTGGATGCGTTACCACATGGTTCATGGGACAGCGTAACACTTCAGTGAGGTTAAGTACAGCACAGCCATTTAAAGCTACACTGACAGGGTTTAATAAAAGGCTCCAGACAAATCCTCTCCAGTTGTCCTGGGGATGATCAAAGTTGTTTATGGGATTATGTTAAATGTGCTTTGGATGTTTTCTGGATGATAAGGTTGCAAGTGTTAACACTAAAAACCTATATAATACACAGTCATAAAATTGCAAGAATGTCGGCCGTTACAGCTGGCCATTAAATGCTTAACTCAAAAACCATTAACCACAGAGCAGCTCACACAGACCAGCTCTGCTTAGAATCATATAAACAGTAACGAAAAAGGGAATCGGATGAACCATTAAACACGTGCTAAAGTCTTCTGCCAAACTTTTTGGAGACTTAAATAAAATAACATATATAATTTTGTATATAAAAAAATAAAATAAATCACACTTCTGATGCTCTGATTTCACAGTACGGTAACAGGAGGAACTCCAACAGAAGAAAAAAAATAAAATAAAGAAACGCTATTTAATATAGGATGATTTCACAAATTTAGACACATTATGGTACTTCCATTTCTCACAAAAACAGGAACCTAATCATAAATTTTAACTGGTCAGCTAATAGAAGTACTCAAAAGCACTCCTGATCATGAGTCACCCTTCAGTCTATGGCCCTCCATGAACACCGCCTCTGATAAAACATCACAAAGAACACTCCGTGCACACACCAGATAGGCCATGTGCAAGATCACCTTTGTCCCTTCACTGCTTCCTGGTTGCTGAGAAACAGTCATATATATTTATAGCAGGCACTTCTGGAAAACTCCAGACGCGGCTCTGGAGCAGGTGCCCAGAGAGGCATTCCCCGAGATGCAGTCGCTCACCTCTCAGGTCCAAAAGAACCAAAGGTGGATCCTCACAAAAGGAGGAAGATGTGCAGCCAAAGTCCAAACACAACCCACTGATGTGGTGTTTATATATTAGGCCTTCAAGGATCTCACCTCCACTGAACCGACCCTGAGAGGTAGCCAAGCCTGCACCCCGAACAAATGTGTTCACGTTGGACAAGGTTTACAGAACACAAACCAGAAAAGTCAATCAGCTTAACAGGAAGGAGGCAGAGATGCACAAGTTTCTGAATCATATCGTTATAGGCAGATGTTGTACACAGACACACACAGACTTATTTATTGCAGCTTCAGACAAGTTAAAATACAGATACTTCCTGATACACACCAAAGTATTTTGAAAAACTGACTAAGTAGTAGCTGCACATTTCTATACTGGCATCAAAGAAAGTGTTTTCACAAATTGTGCTGCACTAAATTAATTTAGGCTTACAGTAATGAAAAATGGTGCATCACACATCATATGGAACCGCCACCTAACAATGACTTTAACCCGGTTTTGCCAATAAATAAGCTTGACCAACCTAGCAACAGTTGCTACAAATGAAGGAAGCTGTGGACAGAGCACACTTGGCTATTAGGTGAGAACTTCTTATTAAGTGCACTTCATGCAGACTAAGACAATTTGGCTGTGCAGGGCAAAAACATTAAAGCTGAAGGACAAAAGCAAGACTGATGCATGAAAGGCTAGAAGCCTAGGGCCACACTGCAATGCCTTCTCCTTTAAGGAGCAGAACTGGCATTTTGGAGAGGTGAAGACTAGAGATTCTCAGGCCAGCCTGGGTAATGAATGGTGACTAAAATAAAATGATGGAGTGGAAACTGGGACACGGGTTTCAGGGCCACTGGGAGGTGCGGTAGAAAATAGGCCCTCGGCTCTACACTGGGCATCCACTGGGAAGCCAGGGCTATCTTAAGACGAACAGAAAGGAGGCATCCACGTGTTTTCGTTTCCATAACAAGGCTAATTTCATTAGGAAAAAAGGAACATGTACGTATAAACCCCCCACATCCAGTCTACACTAAGGATGACCGCAAAAAGAGGCTCAAAGTAGCCCACAGAACAAGGCTTCTGCAAAGGTGGAGGACTATGAGTATGAGCTATACAAGCAACCTAGATCTGTACTCCACATTTTATATGCTGCACTAAATCCAAATAAACACAACTAAAATAAACGCAGAACACAATTTCTATAGATATGGTAAATTCAGCCTTAAATTTGCTGAAGTGTGTTTACTGTGGAGCGTGTGTTAATCTATGTCCTACTCACCTATGTACAATAAAGACCAGTTTTTACACCGTTATTACAACAGTTTTAGGAGCGTTTCAGGAAAAGGTTGGTCTTAATGCATTACCACTAACTAAATGACCTGTTTAATTCCAAATGATTTTTTAAAAACAGTCACATTAAAAAGGTATGACTTTTCCATGATTTAAATTAGCATTTTCACCATTCATTTTCATTTCAGCGCTCATGTTAACAGGTCAGGACGTCAGCACACCCAGGCTGTGTGAGCAGAGCATCCCAGAGGCAGCGCTGAAGTGGCACTGTACTTTAGGGAAGTGACCAGAAGCCGACTTCTTTCCCAATGTGCTGTGCACATCACGCACCAAAATACACTGAAATAAGCCATGTAAATTAATAAAAACAAAATTGTAACGTAATTTAACTCACAAACATCAATATTGCCCTGCACTCAGCATTCCCATCTGATCCAGCAGGCTTAAAATGATCAATCAGAAATAAGGGTGCTGTTGAAGGTAAACAACCTATCTGTTCAATGAGCAGAGTGACTGATCTGGCTATTCACCAATCTGGAACAGAGAACTTCTGTCTAACTCTCTCAATGCTCCACACAAATGCTGCTTGTATAAAAGACCAGAGTGGAACCATGCTGCACCATTGCTCACGACATGCACAGGTGGCACGTGTGAATCAGGCATAACAGTAAATACTGACACATTAGCTAGCCGTGCTACTCGTGGTGTGCGCCAACGGCCAACTAATGGCTGACAAGAATGGCAATTACATACTTCCACACAACCACATCAAGGCCCAATCACATTACACCCCTCGGCCCTATCACTTAGCTGTCCCTATTGTTGTTGAGATGGAGAAGTAAGGCGAAGTGTAAGGCCCTTCAAATGCTTCAAACAGAGATTTTTCAGAGGCCCATCCCAAACGGAGTGTTATGAGAAAATTCCCAGAATGCCCTGCAAATCATCAGCAAGATGGCTGCACAAGCGACCAGAGACCCAATTTCTGGCACTCGCTGTGAAATTTCTTCATTACACGTGTAAACATCACTAGTAATATGCTGACGTCTCTGTCCCTACCTAGTGGAATTGCCCATTCCTCCTAAAATGGTGCCCATCTTAAAAGGGGAAATTCAATAATAAAACTGGAGAATGAAAAGATAAGTTCAACTTGATATCACAAATTGTTTTGTTTTCTTCCAGCTTATTTTAACTATGATTGAAAACATTGAAGACGTCTTCGTTTTCTTGCATTTACACAATTTGCAGCTGACAATTGCAATTAGATGCCTCGAGCCGACACAAGTGAGATCAGAACAGCTGGAGGCATATTGGAAATCTTGGAAAACCTTGTCTCATCTGTTTACATAAAAAGTCGCTGACGACAACTGATGTATCCGGCTTTTGAAGGGTTGTCCTCTTTCTTAGGGTGAAGATATCAACCACTACCCCTTGTAACTTGTTTATAAGAATAAGAAAGGAGAATGGGCCCAAGTCTTCTGAACTTAAGAGGCTTAGTCTTTGTGTCAAGCTGCAAGACCAGATAATGAACACAGAGTATGGCTCTGAAGCCGAATTTCTTGCTGGCTCATCAGACCATATACTTATACCTGTTTTAGGCCCATCACCGGTTACACTTGTGAAGACAAACCTGAGGAAAGAGAGTTACACTCACCTGCCAGACTCCTACGATGGCGTTGGCTATAAGAATTAGCAATATTACAAAAGGCTCCACAAAAGCCGTAATGGTCTCTTCTCCCTCTTCGAACCAAGCCAGTACCTAGAGAGAGAAGGAAAAAGGGGGGGGTGGAAATTAGAAGAAAATCTGGCAAACACTGATTAAATTATGGCCTCTAGTTTCTTATATGATTACACGCTCATTTTCAGCTCCAAAGCTTCAAGCTAAATTTATATGCAAAGATCATTACAAGGTCAGTGCGACATTCAGCAGCAGAGCAATCTAGCAGGGAGACAACAGGGGCCGAAAACGTGTTAGGACGATCAGTAGGCCTGCTACATCACAGATTTTGTACCTTGGCCATGTCGCCCTTTATCAAGAAGCACGGCTGTGGTCTCCGCAAGCCTGCTGTCAGCTATCTAATGAGGCGAGTTATGTTTAATGCATGCTCTCCTGCTGGCCAACGCAAGACAACGCAGGCACTCTATCCAGCTGGACAGTCGTTTGATATTACGTGGACATTGAGGCTCATTACGTATCCCCCATTAAAGAAGGAGGGACTGAGCTTTTCTTGAGAAAGCAGGCTGGTCACTCGAAATGCCGCAGTACAGTTATCCGTGTCCAGTGGGCCAGCAATCACAGCTAATCCTGTACAATGCAGCTACTTTGACTTGGGGGGTTGGTGTGCTCATCGAGGCAGTGTACACTGGACAACATTGCATATGCTTTGTTTTCATGTTGAGTGTCAAGTCTGGTGTCAATTCAAGGGTTGCCTAATGTTCCTGAGCATTAGCACATCTAAGACAACATGTGTAAATTAAAGTAGGTTTTAACGGAGTTAGAACCAGTTTTTTATACATATATAATTTCTGTAAAATTAAATAATTAAAATTTGTGAGTCATTTACAGTGGTTTGGCATGACATGCTCTGCTCTAGAGAAACTAACTGAGCCTGAATTGTTCACAGTGGTGGTGAATGGAACCAGACGACCAACGTATATGAGGGGCATTGTGAGATAAAAGACTTTTTCCAACTTTATTTTCCGCTATTTTACCATCAGCATTCCACATACAAGCTCAAAAGATGCGTAGGTTCACTTGTGGTTTGGATAGTAAATAAAATATGTCTAAGTTTCTCTACAACAAAGCATTTTAATATCAAAGGGGAGCTCACTAAATAGAGGGGTGTCTGGTTACTTTTGGACATGCTGATATGCTATATTTATGCTCCTTTGTACTAACAATATTTTAAGGCTCCTCTATTATTAAAAACAGAATGCGCATGACACCAACACAGATAAACCAAACATGTGAAACTTCCCTACATGCCAATACAGGCAACACTGATACCATTACAGTTTGATAACGTCTTTTTAGGATGATCAAACAGGTCACCATGTAGCCTAGCTGTAAAGCAGTTAAAACAATGACCTTACACAACAGCTAATCTCATTGTCATTACAAGGCATGGTCATTGGCCTCAACCCCAAAGGTAAGACACTCTTCTACCAAATAATCATCAAAGATGTACCAACGGCAGCTAATTAATTTAAGAACAACAGTAATACATTCTAGAAGATTAGCACCACAATCTACACTACACATTATCTATACGCCTGGTGTTAATCACCACTGATACACAGTTAGCATTCACTGTGGACTAAACGTTCACAGATGGATTATTACTCAACGTTAGCAGCAAACTTGCACTTCAGTATGTGCGAGTATCTGACTTTACAGCAACAATCTAGGCCACTCTACAACTATGTCACATAGTATTCCCCTATGGCAGCTGCCTATAACCTACTTCAAGGTCCAAAGTCACACAATAACACTAATTTGGTTTTTTTTTTGTTTGTTTGTTTTTTGGATGTACAGATCTCCACTGTGCTCAGGCACTGTTACACTAACAAGTGCACCTAATCTGGTATTTTGGTTTTCTAAATTTTATGCGACCAAGAAAGTCTGGGGCATCAAATATAGACCTGTTAAAGGTGGAAGGCTGAATGTTTGAACCCTGAAGGGCCAACAAACGGGTTCAGACATGATTTATCAATACTTAATGAACACTATGTTCTTAAAAAGCATACGGCCTAAATTTACCCCCACTTTAGATTATCTTAACTCTTTATTACCTTCAACATTCAGTAAATCTGGCATGCTGTAGGCAGGGAACACCACAGAGGTTCACAAGCCCAGCATGAAAACCACACATTAGGCTATGAATGAGTGGATATAGATTGTTTATTTCAAAGGCATTGAATTATACGCAATTGTTAAACTGGACTTTAATTTAATTTCAGCTTTTTTGTGTAGCTTTTCCAGAACCTCGTGTCATTCTTGCAGTCTGTGGCTCATGCTGGGCCGATGCTGATCTGATTATTAAAAACTACATATCTTTACATCTTGGACATGCAAGACAACTAGTCTGTGAAGAGGAAGTAAACTGATGCCAATGCATATTAAATTATGCTGAACACTTTATTACCTTTAATTTGTACAGGTAGAGTTTAATAATGTACCTGAACCTAGCCAGCATTACACGACATGATCCCCTGAAGATGCTGATCAGCCTGTTGAGTAGCTTGTTGCAGGTTTTAGCTGTACTGCACATTAACAGTGTTCTTTCAGCAGTCAATAAATGAGTCATCAAATATTTGAAATATCATCAAATATTACATCTGAAATAGCCACCAAATCTAAGCATTGGCCCAATGCAGATTGTTTGTAAAAATGCAATTATTACTCATTCTGCATCCCTACAAAGGGCTGTATATCGGATTGGGTGAGCATGTCTTAACAATAAACAGTTACCGTACTGCTGTTGCAGCTCCACTGAGTATACTCTGCATTCACGTGGTTTACAGTTCTATATCCACCAAAAAAAAAAAGCAACATTAACTGAGATCTAACTGGTGTGGGTTCATGCCAGTTTCCTTCCTTTCAACAATGACAACAAAAACTGAGTTGCCTACAGCTCCTCCTAGTAGAGAATCCTTTCCTTGCTGAATATATATATATTATTCATTCATAAATTAGAATAAAATTCATAATAAAAAAAAATCGTCACCCTGAAAAGGGCGGGGGAAATAAATGAATAAAAAAAATATTATATATATATATATATATATATATATATATATATATATATATATATATATATATATATATATATATATATATATATATATATATATATATATACACACACACACACACATACATACATACACCCACACTCACACAGGTCAGCCTCATACAGAATGTTAATGCTAATTTTGTATTTGAACCAACATTTCAGACCCAATTAAAGCTCAACAGCAAGCACTAAACAAGACTGAACCACAGACATGATTGAGTCATCCATTAAATGAGATGCCACTCCAGCCATCCCATGGACTTTGATTATAAACGATCGCGATCAGGAGATCTCTCATGGGACCTGTACTCACACATCTCTTTAGGAACCGCAGTAAGCAGCAACAGGACACAAAGTGCTGACTGAATACCTCCCTTGAGATAACTAGCAGGAAAGGAACACCAGAGGAACAGTGAGTGAGGGTAGGACCCTACGACGGATTTACAGGCCAGATTCCAGGCTATCATCACACAGCTCACTGCCAGAGATATCTGTGCTGCGGGACGCTACAGCGAGTGCCAAGCCGGGAGGAAGAGAAGGAGGTCACTGAGGTTAAACTCTAGACTCGTCATTATAACCCGGTCGATCCTTTTCCCCCTGTTTATTTATGTCTTGTCAATGCATTCATTATGATCATCAACCCAGTGTTGTTGTAACACACACTGCAGTTGGAAAGGGGCTAGTAGAGTTGCAACAGGAAGCTTGTAGGACAAACAGATAGTGGCAGTGTAGGGTTACTTGGTGAGTAACAGCCTAATCTCATATGCTGTTCACACCATTCCAGGCCGGGCTGGCTTCCTAAGCCCTCTTAAACTCACACCATGCCTCCCATTCCAAAAGGGTAACTTACACCGGAACAAGCAGGAGCTAAAGAGCTCGTTTACATTGCCAAACATGTGCTGTGCAGTGGCTGTGTAGCAGCTTAGCCACACAGCTTCACTATCTTATAAATATTAGGAAGTTATTAGCTCACTAGGCTACATTCAGAACACACCGCCTGCCTGCTTGCTTGCCTGAAATAGACTATCAGGTTACCTCGCAGGACAAGTGTTTTTGCACATCAGCGTTATTCAGTTTATGAAGCAAACATATCACCTAGTTCAGGGGCTAAACACCTGTCGGATGTTTGCAAATAAACCCCACATTGTGGAAACCCTCACACAACTGTATTTAAAGCCTAAACACGTCATGCTTCTGTTTGTTTATGGTCTGCAGGAGTAAGGCTACGACTCTAACAGTCATAAAAAATTAGGGGTGTGGAACATACTAGTAACCACAGCACACAGCACTAAGCACTTTCTGCATTCAAACATCCTTGTTTCTTCTTGTTTTAAAACTGACGAATACTCGATTGTCCGAAGAGCTTGCATTGTATACCTCCATCAGATATTAATTTGGCTTCCTAGACAGTTTAAGCATGATAAAGACTGCAGTGGGCCTGGATGATCAGTCAGTGTAATGGAGGACCGTCAACGATAGACAAGTAATCCAATGGCCATGCGTACAGAGTTCACATTTGTTAACAAAGTGGTTGTTAATACTCTCTGCTGTGCACCATTAGTGCACAGCTCTACATCTTTTAATTTGGTTTACCTTAAGCACATAACCTTAAGCACCAGAATTAGACAATAAAGTCAATAATCATTGTTTTTTTGTTAAATACAATGCCAATTATTTTTAGATATCATCCAGCCCTGGACTACACATATACAGAATAACACCGTTAAGATGTACCATGCATATTCAGTAATAGACTAAAAACATTGCATCAACTAACACAATATCGTTAGGTTTGCATGATACTGATATCAGACCAACAGAAATGGCCCAAAACTGCTTGGAAAAAGGTCTGGTTCCATTGACTCAAATTAGATGAGGTTTTTGGCCTCTCCTGTAAAGTTGCCATATTGGAGATACTTGTTTTTCTTTGTACAGCGACGCTATATCATTTACCAGATGACTTGAACATCAATATTTACATAGCATTACTCATTTTAAAAATAACTGGAGTGAAAAACGATACAAAAGCAGAGAACCGACTCGTGATCGTGAACCAGCTTTTCTGGAACTTTAATATTTTATAATCGGTTTCAGTGCACCTAAAACTCTACTACTAACACCTGACTACTCTTCTCAGAGCTGGCTGCTGAGGTGGGTGGCTATGTCAGTGGTTGCACCTGTGCCATCAGCCTCCCAATGACCAGACCAAACCACCTGTCTGTCAGACTGTCTTAAAAACTATTAATGCCCCCAGGTTTTTGGTACATTTATCTTTTCTCCTGTTGTTGGGGTAGGGAGGTAGGCTGAATGTTGTGTTGTTTGGTTACATTGAGTTAAGCAGGGTGTTTTTTTCAATAGGGCATTAGTTTATCCCCTGCAGTTTTTCCTTTCCCATCTATGAGATCCAATAATGTACTTGACCAGTTTAAGACTAGACTCATTAGCTATATACTCTTATTTGAAGTGCCTCAATTGCCGTTTATAAGACAATGCCTTCAGCTTGAATAAGCTAACACAAATAAATTCCAGTGTTTTTCTTACTCACTTTCTGAATTATGGAGATTCGGTCTGGCAGTTGGGTTGCCGCTGACATGTCTTTATGTACAGCCCTCAACCCTAGATGATGTTGCCTAGACGCTGTAGCATCACGGGTGTCATTTAATTTGTCTTACTCCACACTGCGCATCTTGAGATGCTAGTGTTGCACATGAGCACACAGCAATGACTAGATATATTGTTTAGCCCTAGGGTCACACCACTCATGTGATCTGAGAGAGCATTTATAGTGGTGAATGGATGAGTGAACATGTGTATTTAGGAATTTACCAGCAATCTCTCGTGCCAGCGTACACATACGTTTATACGTTTTAAAACATCGACTTTGTCGATGATTCTACCTTACTGTCTCACATTTCACAGGATCTTTAAAGTTGAATTGAAAGTACTTAACATTAAGCTACCTACACAAGCGGTTCTGCTCAGAAATCAGCTTCAGTGTGATATAAATCAGAATTAGTCAACTTCAAGCCATCCATCAGTCAAGAATAAAATAAAAAAACCTATTAGGCTCTATATTTGTCTTTTACACCCACTACAGATGCAGTACTTACAAAAGATATGCATGCTGCTAGAAGAAGAATCCTGACTAAGAGATCCTCAAACTGTTCAAGAACAAGCTCCCACAGTGATTTTCCTGTCAGACAAAGAGACACGATTGCATAAGAACAGATAGCAGAACTGCCACAAATAAGCATATGAATAGTCAGGACCAACACAAAAGACTTCGGCCTACCTTCTTCTGCTGGTAATTCTGTGGGGTGGGGGTGGGAGAAAGAGAGAGAACCATTAAGAGATACCATCATGTTCAGGTTATAAACTATTTTTTTAAATGACTGTTTATTACAATAAATGATTAGATTAAAAAATATACAGTCAAATGTATTACACAGATCCAGCAACGTTCCATCGAACACGGACTAAGACTTTCACACAAAGGTAAAAGTCAATATGAGCAACATCAGGGCCGACTGTGAAATGGGCAAGAACGTGGCAATACGATACATATGATTCAATACCCTGCGATAATATTGAGATACTGTAATTCAGGCGACTATACTAATAATTTCAGGAAAGCTCTCATAGAATAAAAATATCCCACCATGGGTAGGGAAACAAATTATACAGCACTTTCTCACATATTTTGCATGGCAATTTTGTATCCATACATGGATACCACGGTTTGATGTTTTATTGCATAAATGAAGTGCAATATAGTAAGACTTATGATTATGTTAGCATTTTGTTGCAATAAAAAATACTGTCATGATATGAAGAGACAAGGTCTTCATTAAGGGACAATTTTTTTTTTTTTTAAATGTGTGTGTGTGAGAGTGATCGCATTATAGACATTATAATTCAACATTTTTAAACCACAGTAATATCATATTGATCATGAGCCCCAACCCTTTAAAGAAAGGGTTGGATAGTAATAAAGGAAAACTCAAGACTATATTTACGGATAAATTACAACGCGGCTATTTAGCAGTTGGGGGAGATACAGCATCACAGAACATAATGTGACATTCAACCATATTGATGCTTACACGCCTAGGGCTTATTCCACTCAATACCATTCATACAAATGAATGAATGAATGTGAGGGTGGGGGGGGGAGAGGACGATTTGGAAAAAAATCTTTTCGCAGTTTTGTTTGGACTAATATGGCAATTGTGATTATTATGATTTCTTATTATTTTATTTATTTATATATTTAAAAAAAAAAAGAACAGACGAAAGGAAGATCCCTGAACATATAGCCAGCAAACGCCACCAGATACAGGGTTGGTTGCCCCTGATTGATCTAACCCATCTTCTAGAAGTGTACAAGCCTATGTATTAATACATGTTTAATTCCCCCCATTAAAACAGGACACAAACACGTCGACTATGAAGACTAAAATTATAGCGACAGATAGATGCATTCATAGACACATAGAGGAACAGATAGATCAAAGAGAGAGATTTATGTTTGAGTTTTACGTTGTTCCAGAGTTCGAGCACTGTAGTGACGTCACACTTTAATTTCTCCACTTTTCTTTCCTCACTCTCTCGCGGCACACAGGCCTCGCAGCTAAACGTTAGCCAACCCGGCTAATTACACAGCAACGCTTCTTCCCTATTCAGCTCCTCAAACAACCTCCGCAACGCACATTTACGGCAGGAGGAGCCCATGACTCACTCCTGTTCCCCTCACATGGGCTCGTTTCGTTAGATTAAAGTGAGTTTACCGCAGCGAAAACACTGAAATGTGCCGAACACGAGGTTTATGAAGAGCTAGATTGGGAAAGAGTGGAATTACACAATGGCACGCGCCGCTCCAGCCACTCCACACGTTAGTTAGCATTAGCTCAGCTAGCTAAGCAGCTAACCAGGCCGGCTCAGGTGACTCACCGTTTGGTCCCCATTTCTCCTTCTGACGCTTCACCTGGTCGAGGCTGAGTCCGGTGCTCTCGTTGACGCTAAAATAGCTGTAAACTTCCTCCACCGTTTTCGTGTGCGCGTTCTCCATCGCTGGACGGTGTTTTAAGACCCTCAAAAAACCGCCCGGTCTTTCCTTTAGCGGCTCCCAGATCCGAGGAAAAGGAGCGAAACCACCAGAACAAACTTCAGCTAACGGTAGCGTGAACGGCGGCAGCGGGCTGCTGGGAAATAACGGCGAGTCTGATTCAACACGCAATTACACAACCGGCAAAAGCAGATATCGGTAGCTAGCTAGCTAACGTAAGTTTGAGCTAATAAGCGCTGTCATTGAGGGTCCAAGGCAGCTATTTTGTCTTCAAAGACTCGGCAACGCGTCTTCTTCTCGAGTCGTCCTCCGCCACCGTTGTCGTTTAGTTTGAGCAGTGAAGCACCGGGTGGATCACTGGTTGGTTAGTTAGTACAACCAGCAGCAGCAGCTCCGGTCGCTTTCTCGCTCTCTCCTCCTCCACCGATCCCGCAAGCGCTGTTTCAGTGTCCGCATGTGGAAAGCGCTCATTGGCTGCCTTCCCCGCACCACGTTGCTTCCAGGGCACTTTGATTCAATCATTCAAATCATCAAACCGATTCCTTCGAACGGATCTTTTCGATGAATCCTACGTTTGATTCAGTGATTCACGTGTGCCTCCATGTTTAGCAGCCAACTTGAGCCTTCTTCGTCGTTTACCGTTTAAGATGGAAGGGACAGTTGAAATAAGAAACTGGCTAGTAGGAAACCAACATCAGCCTGGTTAGTAGCTCATCTGCTAGCCATTTAAGATGGAACGGAGGGTTGGAATGACTCTGAACAGAGAGTTTAAATAAGTCTAATGGAAGTTTACTTCTGTCTGCTTACATGCCTACCAGTTAAGGTGGAACAGAGAAGCTGACCAATAGGAAACCAAGCATAGTCTGCTTCCATTTAAGGTGGAAATGAGAAGCTGGCCAATTTAAGTTTTATGCTTTAGTAAAGACAATGGCTCTGTGTAGCATTATATGGTTCTTTGCCTACTGAATTGGCTCTTCTGATTGATGGACGATGTGTCATGTATATTTCTGAATCTTTTTTGGTTAAATATTGTGCCAAAATTGGGTTCTTTATTTGTGACAAACTTGACATTGTCACAATATTAGAACCTATTTTCCAAAAGGTTATATAAAAAACATATACAGCACATTCGCCATTAATCTCAAGAACCATTTGAGCGTGCAAAACCCTGTTATCTATAAAATGCTAACTTTACAGGAGAATGTAAAAAACATACTTGAATTGTAATGTAAGTCAAAGGATTTGGAGTAATTTTTTCAGGTACATTTTCATGGAATTTACACACAATATAAAGGATAACAGGCACACATTTTGTTTAAAACTGATTATTTACAAAAAAAAGAGTCTTCCGACAGCAGCGAAGTGGTTCTCCAAGTGTTATTGGTTCTATATAAAGTATACATAAGCTCACTAGACAAAAAAAGAGTCTCCTGTGATTGAAACATACCTAATAGTGTGTAATACCTCTACAGACACCAGTATCAGCTGTGACTGGATTTGGCATGTACTGGACAAGTCTCCGAATGTATGCCACATCAATGTTCAGACACTCTTGCATTAAAGAATTGCACAGTTGGACCAGATCTGGTGGCACAATTCCGAGGAGAATTCCATGTAGACTGGGATTTTAGCCACTTTTGTAGACCCTTATGACCGTACACTTCCATGCAACAAAAATTGAGCAAAAGTTCAATCAATTCAAACATGTGAATCACTTCATTTGACTCACTTAAAAGAGTCATTCAAACAGTTGGGTCAAGGTTGCCGAGTTATAGCGCTGAGTGTGAGCATAGGTTAATATGTGTGTTAAAGTAACATGGCTGAAGGGGTGTACAGAAGTGGACCTGCACTCTCTGGAGTGATTGAGCTCCATCCAGTACCTTTAGGATAAGTTAGTGATCCAGAACTAATCATCCAACATCAGTATCTGCCCTCACTAATGTTCTTGTGAATGCTGAATCCAATCAAATCCTCACAGCAATGTTCCAACATCTAGAGTAAATCCTTCCCAAAATAGACTACAGACTGTCACTACAGGAACTCCCTTTTAATACCTTTAACTTTAGAAGCAGCATTGGAGGAGCAGATTTCTACAAACCTTGGCCACATCAAAGTTCAGATAGTCATGCATCAAAGAACTGCCCTGTTGATCTAGATTTGGTGGATGTCTTACCTGGCACAATTCTGAGGACAATTACCTGTAGACTGGGATTTTAGCCACTGCTGGTGGACCTGTATGACCATACGGTTCCATACACCTGCAGATTCAGCTACTTCCTGCACACAATGGTATTTGGCATGCCCAAAGGCAGTCACTGCTTTTAGCCAATCATTAATATCTGCTTTGGAGCCATTTTACACACATGGATCTAGATATTCACTATACTGCACCACCTTTTCCCAACCTATAAATCCCGTCACCCACATCCCGCAGGTAATTATAGACCCATCATCCTTGTGCAGCGCCATCTGCATGGAGATACTTGTTGTGAACAGCGACGATTTACATCGTTGCAACAGTCAGCTGTGACTTGTGAAGTTTAGGCAGTGCTGTAGGCCACATGCCGCAGAAAAGACACGTGGAACTGTCACATGGCTACGCTCACAGTAAGTGCCCTGTCAATTCCTAAAATGACAGACTCCTTCTCTCAAGGTCAGAGCAAACCAGCTCCATAAACTTCAGGAGATTCATTTTTAGTTCCTCAACAAGACCCCCCCCCCCCCCCCACCCCAATTTATTTTCTTAGAAGCTGATTCAGCATTTTCTGCTTACTTCCCACCATTCAAATAAACCCAATCACCAGACAAATTCAGCTCTGTTGAAGTTCTGAACTTCATTGTTCTGAGAACACCAGCAGCTTCTTTGTTTGATGTGTGTATCTCCTTTTTCTGTTTCTTAAACATCTACACATCCTTTTAGACCTCTATAGTATTGAGGTATTTTCTCACAGTGGAGGTTTGGACAGTAACACCTGTGTGCTTGTTGTCCTCTTTGCCAAAGATGAAAATGCTGTTTATTATGGGAACTGTGCTAGTGGGTCTAGCAGGTCTTTCAGGTGGTTGTTAGGAGTCCCATCTTCTATGTAGATTTTAAATCATTTTGAAACTTCAGTTTTTGATATTATCATTTACAACCCTAATCCAAAAAAAAAAGCTGGAAAAATAAGTGATAATAGTAAAAAACAGCTGAAGAAAAACTGGGCAGATTTTCACCACTCTACATAAACATTGCGTCTTAAACTGTGGAACACATTTATTACTCAACGTAATATTGCAAAGACGTTGGATGTGGTTGGTGTAGCTCAGCGGGTTTGAATCCTGATCTGGGTGACTATGCTGTGCTACACCAATAAGAGTCCTTGGGCAGGACTCCAAACTCCAAATACTCCAAAGGTATTGGCCTATCTGTAATATGACTTACCTTGTAAGTTGCCCTGGATAAGAGCGTCAGCTAAATGCCATATACGTATCCTACCATCTACAGTACATAATATCATCAAAAGATTTAGATAATCTGGAGAAAGAGACCAGGCAGACAATGATCTTCGGGCCCTCGGGTGACACTAAATTAAAACAGCCTGTACTGGAAAACACTCGATGTGCTCAGGAATACTTCCAGAAATTACTGCCTGAAAATCCACTAATTCCAGTTAAGAAGTCATATGTCAGCATGATCACCAATCGCCAGAAACGTCGCCATCTTCTTTAGTAAAAGCTCGTTTAAAATTAACTGAGGTAAAATGGAAAACTGTTCTGTGGTCAGATAAGCCAAAATGCAAAATTATTTTTAGAATCCACGGACACTGTGCCCTGCTGACTTAAAAGGAGAGGGACCATCCAGCTTGTTATCAGCACACAGGTTGCATTAGTGCCTATTAATGCTGAACAATATATAGAGGTGTTAGATCAGACACAGCAGTTCTGCTGGACACCTCAGTGTCCTGTGCTATGGTCTCTGACTGCACATCTACAAGGTGGACCAGCAAGGTAGAAGTGTCTAATAGAGTGGACAGTGAGTGGACACAGTGTTTACACACTCCAGCAGTACTGCTGTGTCTGATCCACTCACACCAGCACCACCACATCAGTGTCATTAATGTTTTTATGTGTATATTTCTATTTGTTTGGTCGCCTGTGAAATGAAATACTACCCCATAGCAGTAACTAACAGCTCGCCCACAGTGGGGACACGCAGAGGAGCGCTCTCTGCTTCTTACGGTCAGTTGGGAAGGAGATGAAGAAACTGGTTATATTTGGCTGCTGTGATAAGGCACCCGCTGTTCAGTGCACACAGTATCACTGATGAAAAGGAAGACTGCAGGAACAAATCACAAGATTGATTTAGAGCACAGGACTGCAGTCGCTCTGGTACACCACAAATACAGATATAAAAGGCTGGCTAAATTAGTTTTACCAGCTTCAGAGTTGTCATGGAGATACATGCAGCTACATTTCAGACTTTGTTGTTTAAGGCTGACTTAGTCGTGATCTGTGCGTGCATCTGAGTTATTACATGCAATCCTTCAATCAGTACCTTGGTGAGTGCCGCAGCTGTGCTGATACCAGGAAAACTGATAAAGAACAGCAAAAAGATCCAAAAAAGGCAACTAAGGATTTTTTTAGCTGGGTGGATTAAGGTGTTCTCCATCTCTTCTCCATGACTCAAATGAAGGAACCCTCAGATAAATACTGAATACCTCACTAACCCATAGAGCTTTCTAACAGTTGTTGAGGGTCTCCTGTTCCATTTCCATTTGCAGATAAACCAGTATCAATATGTATACGTATATGATTACGTTACTGGGATGCAGAAGGAAGTGTGGGATTGCAGTGTTATTGGGAAGTAAGATAAAAGTTACCAGCAACAATAAATGATGATAAATTTAGACTGATATGGACAATATTTATTTACCTACAGAGGTAGTGTCTCTCAGTATGGCTCAGTATGCTAATGCAACATGCTCGTTATGAGGTTGTAGAGGTTCCTAATGGTGTCCTGTGATAATCCATCCCATGCAGCTTGAATATTCTCACGCAGATTTTGCGATGTGGTCGGGGTGGAGTGACACCAGGGTTTCTGCCAAAGTGACTCATGGAGGACATCACTGCTTGCTAAACATCTGCAATTGTGGCTGTTGGGTCAGTTAGGTACAGTGATAAGGCCCATCTCTGCTTATGTCATGTGCTTGGCCGAGCATGAAACTTAAATCATTTCGTCTCACAATGTCAATGCTACCCACGACGTTTCATTCCTGTCATTTGATTCCTTCTGGATGAAGCCATTTGTGCCACTACTCTTTTGACGATGAGTGTATTATAAGGGCAGTCACTTGTATTTTTATTGATTGCATCACCTACCTTACATGTATAACCTGCACAAAGAACCCTAAAGCACCGTAATGTCAATAAGACAACAGAACAATATTGCCTTTAGCTAAACAAAGCAAAGGGTAAGAAGTCTCCTGGTTCTACTGCATATATCTCTCTCACCCAAAGACCACTTGAGCCATTTATAGACCATTTATCACTGACTCAGTGACTGACACATTAATTGCAACCAGAGCGAAAACCCCAGTCAGCAGTTCAGTAAGGTGAAGCATTCAAACAGCTGACCATTTGCCCAAAGCTTGGTAAACGTGTGGTGGGATTATACTCTTTCTAGAGTGTGTACGTGGGGAGCGGTTCATTTCTACTGGAATTTAAAACATGACCTTGAACAAATACTAATGTAAATATGAAAGTTAAAGGTGTAGTATATTCTGGAGAGCGATTCTCTGAATTTTCAATCAACACCAAAACAAATACACCACTCACCTTGAGGGCTCTTACAGAACTCGCCCGCCCACCCCACTTCTTTTTCCTGTTCCACCTAAGGTGCACAAACACAAACATCCACATTTACTAGTTTCCTGGAGGAGCATTGTGATGCTCAACCCGAGTCACTTTGTCAATTTTCCATTTACAGAGCCATTTGCGCACAAAGAATGGACAGCTAGTGGATTTTCACTAACTTTGACAGAAACGCAACATGCCAGGCATCTCGGCATGAAGTTGTAGAGGTTCCTAATGTCTGTGGTGTCTCACACAGTTCCTACAGATGGTGCAGATTCAGGCCTTCTGGATGTATGATGCGTGACAGAAAAACATTTATCTTGGTGCTGACCACAGAGCCTCCACACGCGGATACATTGGTACATCGAGTACATCGTCCATCAAGACAAAAGCGGGCCTTGTCACTGAGGATGACCCGCTACCATTCCAAGTAACTTCATGATAGTCTGGCATGGCACCATTGCAGTCTTTGGCGACGTTGAGGGCAGACTTTGTGACGGTCTGCATGTATGTAGTCCTGTGTGGTGCAGCCGTCTGCCAATGGTGCTGGCACTAACAGGATGATTTATGGAGGACATCACTGCTTGCTGAATGTCTATAGTTGTGGCTGTTGGGTCAGTCTGACACAGCGATAAGGCCCATCCCTACTTATGTCATGTGTGGCCGAGAAATTTGAATAATTTCTCATGATGTCAAACCTACAAGTTTTTATTCGTGTGGGTTGATTCTTTTCGTCAGCTATATGTGCAACTATTGTATGTAGACTATGTATGTAGACTTCCCTGTAGTGTGCCTCTTTCAGAAAGCAGTTCAGGATGAAACTATAACTTCAGCGAGAATAGGTGAAGATTGCTGTTGGCTGAATATGTGGATATACGTCAAATAACACTGTTTTCCTACTTCATCAGATGCTTTAATACCACAAATAGTGAAAGTAATTCAGTTTTCTATGTCACATGACCCTAATGCATTGACCGTAAAAGCAGAATGGCTAATTAATTGCTACAATTAACGTAATTTCTACATCCTATGTCTTTTTCCACTTACACTGAGGTTAAAAGGGTTCAAAGGTCTATTTACATTGCTGAGATGCTTGATGGCACAAGGTCCTGGATCTCCACAACAAACGGCATATTCAGAGCTATTAGCTTTCTAGATGATGGCGCGGCACCAATCACAAGGTGACACTATCCAGATAAAAACCTCTCAGACACACAGCCACCAAGACCACACTTTGTCACCTGAGTCCCGCTGCGACGTCCAGAAAAACCACCCTAATGTTTGGGCTTCATGGATGAGGAATGTGACCGCTACCAACCCTTTCCCATATTAAGGCTATGTTTGGTATCACTCTCTGGGCACAGAGCCACGTGTCTCCCTTATACGGTTCTGTAAAAAAGCCAATGTAAGAATCTGGCATGTCATGCAGATAATAAAGCTCTCAAGATAGAAAATAGGATAGAAGGACAGTGTGTAGGCTTATGCAAATATGTCCCATAGATCGCCTTCAAGACAAATGCGGCTAAACAGCCCAACTTCAATAACCCCATACACAGTGATACAGCTCAAATTAGTAGTACTGTGTACAAGTCTCCATCTGTGGTTAACACCTAGCATACTTTGGGTGAACCTTGACTTGGTGCTGGTTCAACAGGCCTGGAATTCAACATGTAACTTGTGCACCATCTAGTGGCTCTTTATAACTATTACATCTGATTTTCACTAAGGATCGTGGTTAATGGCATTTTTGGATCTGGTAGTGCCAGCCTTCCCCTCCAAGATGCCCTCGTCCACTTGGCTGTACTTGGGGAATCCCCCGTGCCATCTCAAGGACCGTACGATTACATTATTGGCTCAACTGAAGTGTGTTAGGCCCAGTTTCAAATCCCTTTTTAACTTGGCCACTTTGACTCACCATGCGGATGTGCCTCAAACCTATGTTACACAAGGTTCCACTTGTGGCAGAAGGAATGGAGGGGACAGCAAGAAATAGGTTATTTAAACAGAATGCACTCCCCCTCACCTCTGTGGGCTTCTTATTGACCACCTTAAATTGTGCGGCAGTTATGTTCCAGTGTCTCAGCTTTTTCTGTGAATTTACCATTCCACCTTAATTGATGCAAAAGTTTCAGTCTGCTTGTCCAGATACTTGTTAAAACTGTTAAAAGTGGCAGCAGTTATGTTCCATTGTCTCTGTTTCTTGATTGAGTTTGCCAGTCCACCTTAAATGTTCCATGCTGGCACCTCAGTTTGCCTGTCCGGCTTCTTGGTCAAAATTTCCTGTTCCACCTTAAATGGTGCTCTTGTTTGACCTTTCCTGTGTGTTTAAGGTGAAATGGAACAATCTGAACAAGAAGGTGGCTTCTAAGGTCTCCCCACTGTTAAAAGACACCACCAGTGAGCTAATCGGCTAGTTAGCACCTGGTACCCATGTAGCCTGTAGCTAACAGCTAATGCTAATGTTTCAGCTAACAGATTAAAGTGATGAAGCTGTGTCAGGAGTCATGTCTAAAGCTGGAGTATTTTTCCCATACAAGAAACTTCTTAGACCCGGAATTCCTTATATAGTCATGCTGCTGTCTGCAGAATGACTCCAAACGTCTGTAGTGTTATTGCCAGTCATTAAAGTCTTCCTGCATTTGTAAACACCTTTGTGATGCTAAAAGTCAGACCCAGTAAATGTAAAAGTTTATAATCAAGAGCCTTTACACGGGCATTAAATGGACTACCATAAACAGTCTGTTTAGTACAGTAACTCTAACTGGATCAGATGTATTAGAGCAGGAAAACACCAAACTGTTCTGGGCATCGTGTCCCAGGACTGACGACACCGCTCTAATACCTAACTGGATTACTGGGAGAACGTCCTGTTTGCTCACACTCCACGCGTATGTCACTGTTCACTGTAGTCCAATAAATCTGCCCTCTAAAACAACCTGGTAATCAGATTCATGGAGCATACTTAACCCTACAAGGGAAGATCTCACAGAACCTGTTCTGATTGGTCTACAGTGATCACATCTTGCATAATTACATCAGATAACAGAACACATTTCATATTTCTTTTTGGGGTACATGTGATTTTTGTAGTTTCATCTCCTAGCAAAAAGGTCCAGGGGGTCCTTTCTGGACGGAGCTGGACTCGTCCGGATGCTCTGGTTTCCTCTCACAGTCCAAAGACATGCAGCCAGATGAACTGGAGATGCTAAATTCCAGCACCCCTGTGACCCTGAAGGATAAGCGGCTTAGAAGAGGAATGAATTTCTTGTTATATGCTGAATCGAACATAATGGGGAAAAGCAACATCACCACCAGCATCTTATCATCACTGTTAAAAAAAAAACTCCATTGTTCTTCCTCACTTTTCTACTTTCATATATGTTAGTGTAGCTTTTAAAGTCTCCTGTTTTTAACATTGTATTCCATAATGAATGAACTAACGAAGGGCTTTATAATCTGTTCATGGTCTGATTATCAGATATGTATTATATATTATATCAGATATGTATTTGTCATATACATAAACTCACTCATATTCACAGAGCTCTAAGGTCAAACTTAATTCCCTTTACACATCTATAGACAACAGGGCTTTCCACAAAGCAGGATGTGAAATGTTCAGGATGTTAGCCAATTTTAATACTAAAGACAAACATAGTGAAGGAACCCACTGGATAGTCCATCTTTGGATTCACGTTATCTGACTAGCTGAAAAATCCTGCCTAATGGAATACCTCTAACATGGCAGATGCTGAATATTACTGTTGGTAATCATTGCCTTCTGCCTTAACCCTGTGTTATATGTATGGTGTAGTATAATAAATAAGGACCAAATAGTGCCCAAATTTAATGCAGTTCGTGTATATCCTGCACTTAATTTTCTTTCCTTTTAAAAGAAAAATCATAATTAAATTATTGTTTTACCTTTTTTACTCTTTATGTCGCGAAAAAAAACTGCAGATTTAATAAATGAGAAAAAAAAAAAGGATAACCGGTGGGAACTGCGCATGCGCGAAGCTTCCAGCCAGCAGCACGCAGATTAAGTGTTCAGAGCCGTTACTTCTGAGCTTCTTTTTTTTGGTGTTTTTGTCTATTGTTATTTGCTGTAATTGGCTGAATATCATGACAGAGCAGTCTTCTCTTCTTCTTAGAAAACAACTAGCTGGTAATACAGTTATTTACGTGTTAACTCTACTTATTTGGGCTGTTGACAAGCTATAGGGTAGCGGCTAACCCCTAGCCTGCTAACCTTTTTAGCCAGAACTGGCTAACAACATTAAAGCGCTCATTGGTATTTCAAAGACAAATATTTATCAGCTTTAGAATTTACTTTTGACTCGTTTTGACAGGGTAAGTTTAGCAAAACTGTCCATTAGACAACTATGTAGTTTGTATTGCTAGGTGGGTAAGGCTGGGATAGGTAGCTAAATAGGTCAGGAAGCTATTAGCTAAGCGAGGTTTAGGCTAGGTTAGCGAACTTTCGGCTTTGGAGTTTGTTTGTTTTTTTTGGTTCCGTTAGTGTCGGTTTTTAGCTGTACGTTCAGCTAGCTGATCCTGTAGATGCGAAGCTCTGTTCCCAATACTTGACGAAGCTGAAGTTAGCGTCTTATTCGCATTTCCCCGTTACACCTTATGCTGCAGCATTTAAGGTGGAAATCCAGCTTCGTTTTACATCAGCGTATCAAGTACACGTGTTGCGTTCTGGCCTGGTTTCCGAAAGCCACAGGTTTATAGAATACAAACAGGAAATCCATTCATATATAATGATATATGTGCACCTTGTTGATCCTCTGTTGAGAAACGATGTTGGACAATGTGAGTGTAATCTTTTGACAGCCAAGAGTGCCAACCCATTGCGCAATCGAGCTGGAAGTTCTGGGTGGTATTGCACAAAGCAGAAGTACTTGGGTTATCCAGATTACCTAAACCTATCCAATTGGAAAAACACTGGCGAACATTCCTTTTGGATAGTCCTTATGTTTGGGTTCAGGTTTTTCAGCTAACCTGAGAAACCCTGCTGTATGAAGTGCACCTCTGATAGGTTTGGGGAGGTGAGGAACTGCCTATGTATTCCTAATATAAAAATAAACCTTGTTTCTCACAGAACTCAACAAAAACCCAGTTGAGGGCTTTTCAGCCGGGCTGATTGATGATGACGACATCTATCAGTGGGAGGTTGTCGTAATTGGGCCGCCAGACACATTTTTGTAAGTAAACTGTCAAAAATCTAGCACCATGACTTAAAGCATATCCACTGATGGCTGTATTTGTGTTGTAGATATAGTAACACCTGGTTCAAATTACTGTGAATAACTAGGTTTCTTCACAGTTAACCATTTCATGTCAAACCACTCTAAATGGCTTTCTACATCTTTTGTAAGATTAAATTATGCAGAAATATCAGTAGACTTAGTCATTAGAATCATTATTGTAAAAAGTACAACATTGAAATTGTTTACAAGTGGTGGAAACCAGATGTCCACTTTTCGTGGTTATTAATGTGCTGAGTATGAATATGCTGCTGAAGGAAGTTTTTCTTTTACAGTGATTTTGTGATAGATAGAATTAGTCTAGGGCAGTGTAATTTAAGCAATTCAGTAATAACTGGATCTTCTTTTATAGTGAGGGTGGATTTTTTAAAGCAAACCTCACCTTTCCTCATGACTACCCTCTTCGACCCCCGAAGATGAAATTTATTACTGAAATTTGGCACCCAAATGGTAAGTGTAGTACATTCAGCCAGAACTGTCAACATGTATATATTTATTTTCAGATTCATGCCTGAAAGAGTTTTAATGTATGTTCTAAGTGGTTTAAATAACCCCAAGACATATCTCGCTGGTTTACATGCGTTTATGCACTTACACCCACTGACCACTTTTAGATACGTTTCCTGATACACCTCCTGTTATCTACACTTTTTGTTCCTGTTATCAGCTCCACTGACCATATAGGAGCACTCTGTATAGTGTTAGTGTGTTTTGAGCTGGTGTGAGTGGATCAGACACAGCAGTGCTGCTGGAGTGTTTTAACACTGTGTCTAGTCACTGTCCACTTTACTAAGACACTCCTACCATGCTGGTCCACCTTGTAGATGTACAGTCAGAGACGATAGCTCATCTGCTGCTGCACAGTGCAGTGTTGGTCACCCTCTAGTCCTTCATCAGTGGTCACGATGCTGTTGGCTGGACAAGTTTGGTTGGTGCATAATTCTGAGGTGTCCAGCAGCACTGCTGTGTCTAATTCACTCACACCAGCACAACACACACTAACATGCCACCACCATGTCAGTGTCACTACAGCGCTGAGAATGATCTACCACCCACATAATGCCTGCTCTGTGGTGGTCCTCTGGGGGTCCTGACTATTAAAGAACAGGGTAATAAACTATACAGAGAAACAGATGTACTACAGTCTGTAACTGTAGAACTACAGAGTGCTCCTATATGGTCAGTGGAGCTGATAAAATAGACAGTAACAAGAAGGTGGTTTTGATGTAATGGCTGATCAGGGTATATGGAGATGTGTAAGGAGTAATATCATACTTGTAATCTTAACTGCCATTAAAGGACCTCTGTTCTGCTGTATGCTAATTGTCTTGCCTGTTATTTTCCTCATGTGTTTTCAATCAGCAGTACTGTTTTTAGTAACACTAGAGTGATCTTGCTTACATGCCTGGATTGTACTGCTGGATCCTGGGATGCAACCTTTTCTGGTCTTGTACCCACAGTTGCAAAGAATGGAGATGTATGCATTTCAATCTTACACGAACCAGGAGAGGATAAATTTGGTTATGAGAAGCCTGAAGAGCGTTGGCTGCCGATCCACACTGTTGAGACAATCATGATCAGCGTAATTTCCATGCTGGCTGACCCAAACAGCGACTCGCCTGCTAATGTGGATGCAGCTGTAAGTCCAGCTACCATACCGAGTTGCATCTAAAACTAAGATTTTAAAATCACAGTTTATAAATTGTAAAAGCTTTATTTTTTAATTCACAGCGTACAAGATCACTTATGTTCAAATTAAAAATGTAAATTTGTGCATTGTTTATGGAACCTGCTTAGTTTCTGTGCACATTTGTGTTTATTCTACAGAAAGAGTGGAGAGAGGATCCCAATGAATTTAAGAGGAAGGTAGCCCGCTGCGTGAGGAAAAGTCAGGAGATGGCATTTGACTAGGCCCTCCCATCAGTGCAAGTGGCAAGTTCCTACACAGTATCTATTTTCCTTGTTTTAACACATGCCTTGATGAACAGGCACCTGAATGTACTGCACTTTCAATGCAAAATTAAGCTTTGAATCTGATTTGTTGAGAGTTTGACAGCTTGTATAATACCGTCTTTTTAATATCTTTGTATTTTTCAGTATTATTACCAAAAATGGGAATTTTAGGTCAGTACTTGGTCAACGGTCCATGCTAATATATATATGCATTATAGAGGGGGCTAGATACACCTGGTTACCATTAAAGAGTAATTACAGATCTTCACAAATGCAGTACAGGGAACCAATTGCAGATATTGTCTCACAGAGTAGCCCAGTAAGAATACAGTAGTGCATGGTCAAATATTAATTAAAAAAATTAGCCAAAGCTCCTCCATCACTTGTCCCCACCATGCCAATAAAACTGATTTGTTATCTGCGACGTGGGTCTGATATTGTTGCGATTCACTGCTGATGTGTCATGTACCATATTGATCATAATCAGGATCATAATCTTTTCCCCTTCTCCTTCACAGACGGCGGAGTTAAACTACAGGTGACGTGCATCTGCCACTACGCAATCAACCGTTGTACCAGTTTTCCGCTAATATGGAGATGAAAGCAAACCCAGCCATTTTGAACATTAGGATTTTCCTCTGAGTGTGTGAGAATAGAATTATGGTTTGAAAATGACGGTTTTCCCCAACCTGTGTGTGTATGGTAGAGCGAGCGAGAGATTGATTTATTTATTGTCTGGATTATGATGACGTGTAATGCATGACATTTAGATTTGACTTGCTTTTTTCTTTTTATCCTGCCTCTGAGCCATCAACTTCAAATCCAGTCTCTTATGCAATTCTGGAGTTTTCCTTGCATTTGTGGCAACAGAGGTTGACAGTAAAATGCTGATTACCCCACCCAACGTAATCATAGAGAACCCTACTCCCTTGGAAAAGCATACCACAAATGTCTCTCATCAAGGAGTCAATGTGCTCTCTGCTGCCTTAATTTGTTTTCCTATATGGAAGGAATTTGAGTTCATTGATGTCAGGATGTTTGTTTGTGAGCAAGAATCCTCATTTTTTGGACAAACCAAAAAGTTAGATATTTGCATGAGACAGAGAATATTTTTTTGTATAAGCTCAAAAATAGTATTTTTTGGTGTATGTAAATATGATGTACCATAGCCATGTCTATCAAACCATGTGTTTTGTCCTGGTTTTTCTTTGTGAATTTCATACGTGGCTTAGTGTCAAGGCTATTGGCAGTCCATTCCCCTCCTGGACTCAATCGTACTCCTCACTCAGGCTAGCCCTGGCCTGCTGTAGCCCAGTATTTTGTTGTACCCTCCAACATCCCCCACACCCCTTCCCCTTCCCCAAAATGTTCCCTCCTTTCCCCAAGTTGCCTCACTTTAATGCTCATTAAAACAGTCTTTGTGTGCTGTACCTAGAAGTTTGTCTTGTGTGTTCCCATCACCTCATTCATGCTGTAGATTTATGTAGCTTTATGCATGCAAAAGAAAGGTTCGTTTAATTAACCTTCATAAGTGCTTATGGTTCCAGGTAACCTCTTTGCATATGTGAGAAACATTTGTGGTTTTCTCCTGCAAGTGTGGAGTTTTGATTCTAAACAGGATCATAAACATAAAAGCAATAAGTAGATAAGAAGGTGCTATATGTAGGAATTACACATTAAATAAACTTGCTAGGCCAAATGGCTTGTATATTGGGGGTGGGAACTGGTCTAATGGAGATGTTTTTAGAAATCTGTTGGTTTTGTTTACCGTTTGCTGTGGAAGCAGATTTTAATTATGAAAACTAAGCTTTTGGTGGGTGATAATGCAATGAATGCACTGATGCAACTTGAAGATCTTAAATCCTATTGATAGTAATTTTTGGGGGGATTTATTGTGTTGGTAGGCTTTAAAAAAGCTCATTTGACAATGATTAGCTGAGGCAACAAAAAAACACTGACAACCTCATTAAACCTTGACCTCAGAACAAGAAAACGGGTCAAAACGCATGTCTTTTTTTATTCTACACAGAGTGACGTAGTAGTAGTCTAACCATGTTTCCACTTGCTAATCTATTCCTACATGCAGCAATAAATTATGTACTTTAAGCTGTCAGTGACAGATTTGGTGTACCTGTATGACGGTTTCTCAGGTGCACCATATAAACACATTTTAAAGAATGTATTTGAAGCTAAGAAATCATATTTGCACCTATAATCCTAATTTCTGCAAATTCATCCTAAAAAAGATGAATAAAACACCCTTCCCATGCAGCACATGTGGAAAGTGTGTTACTATGCCCAAACAAAAACACAAAAAACACCTTTTCTTTAATATTTTATTTGATCACCTTGAGTTTTGCATACATGATGTATGGTTGTAGAAAGGATCAAATATGATGGACTTTGCAAATCTGCAGTATAAAATTAATCTCAAATCAGATCTCCAATAGCCAAGCCAAACACCCCTCCCCCCCACAAAAAAAAAAAAAAAAAAAAAGACAACAAACGCTGGAAAAATAATCCCATCCACGCTCCACGTAAAAGTACCAAGAAAAAAATCTCAGTCATTGCCTACTGACCAGGTGCAGACAGGCTCTTGTTCATGAACTGCTTCTTTACAAAGCACACCCACCACTGTGGAAAAGAAATGGAGATTTACACGATTAACGCCAACATCTTTTCAATTATGCATTTAAATGTAGAAATCCTAGAATACTACCAAAGGTGGACAAGGTACAGGAGTTTTGTACTTTGAGTAACAGCAGATGTAATAGTAATGGAATACAAAGTAAATAATTGTAAAATATATTTCTAACCAGTGAAGGTAGAAACCTAAACTTAAAAAAAAAAAAATTATATCAGTGCTGACTTTTTTTTATATATATATTTTGTTCATCAACAAAGTCCTTTTTTACGAGTAGGGTGTTAATTTTCTGGTACTCGAGACATGAAAAACACAGTTTACACGTTACCTTGGTAATACTCAAATTAAAATAATAGCAAGTACTTTTTTAGAGTACTTGTAGATTTTTGATCATGATCATATAGACCCATACATGCTGATTGTGTTACTAGGACCGTACTGGGTCATTCCCAGCCCATCTAGCTGCTGTCCATGCCACACACTGTGTTTACTCTGGATATTAGGTGATCATGATAATGTGACTCGATTGTGTAGATAGAACATATTTTACTTTAATTTATTTCATTCAACATTATACTTTTACTCAAGTAATATTTTACTATATTATTTAATATATATTACCCCTGTATATTGCAATATCTATGCTAATCAGTGCGACTTACCTTGCTCGGCTTGTCTGTCTGTGGGTCAAACACTCTGTCACAAAGTCTCAGGCCTGTCTCCTGACGAATCTGCTGCAGGTAAGCCCTCATAGTCTCTGCCATGTACAAACAACAATCACCTTGGTCAACATCACAAAGGGAGTGGACACTGATATGAACATGTTTCAACGGACTGACTTGTTATGCAGGAAGGCAGAGGTTACAAGGTTACATTCCAATACGAAGTTTATCTAATTAACACATCTCTGAATGAAATCAAGCTGCTGAATGAACTGCTAAAAATGTAATGCAAAGTCTGTAGTGCAGCAAGAAGACAGGAACCAAACCTGTCTTACTCTAACTGGGCTCTTTATAACTTAACAACATTTTTATTTTGCTTTAGTATATTTATAGTGATTTGTATTGATTCTTGAGTGCCTAAAGCTTCTGCACAGCACTGTAAACAAACACCAGCGGCTTAGATAAACAGTTTTTCCACATATAACATTTTTTTGATTGCGCTTTCATTCATTTTTTTGCTTTGTTCTGTGTAATGCATGTTACTAAACTGAGTAGGGTTGGGAAATATGTCATAAATACTATATATCACAATACCTCAAGACATTTTTATGATATACAGCAAGGTTTCATATTTCTAAAACTTAAACTGAAACAGACAACGTAGAACCTGTAGTGCTCCATATATACAGTATATATACACACAACTACTAACCTACTACTACAATATTTCATCTACTGCCAAGAAGCACAATATGATCACAAATGTGTATAGTGACTTATGACCCTGTGTATGTGTGCTGATGTCTCTGCTGGTACCCTTAGTGGGACAGGTATGAGGTGCATTATTAGTGGGTAAAGCTGGGAGTAACTGGGACAGTAAGGTATGCAAGGGGCATATATTCAAGATCTGGAGTAAACTCTCAGGAAGATTTTGGACTTTAGCTTTCTGAGAATAGCTTGGATCGGAAATGATCTCTTCTATGGTCTGTTAGACATTAAAAAGTCTTACTCATATACAGCCACAAGCATAAAGACAATGACATCACATCCTCAGACTGTGACATTCAAATATAGATATAAATAAAGCCATTTATATACATATTCAAGACCTTCAATTAACCACAGATGAAAGAGACGCACAGAAACGTGTTTCTGAAATCTGAGGGGTCATTTCTGAACACCGACTGATTACAAAAAGCATCATATAATTTTGAACACATGTACTGTATATTGAAATTATACTAAAGTTAAGGGAGAGGAATGCGACAAACCTTCTTCCTGTTTGCTGGAGGGTTTGGCATACATGGCGTTCAGTGGGAATCCAGGCTCTCCGGGGATGGGAAAATTGGTGATTCCCAGTGTGTACATCTCCTTCTCCCCTTGCCCCCTTGAGCTACACTGTAGGACATAAACAAGACAATGATCAGTAAACACAACATTATTACAAAACTGGAATAGCATAATGAGTCCCTTTTAAAAACTACACGCACACTTACCTTCTGTAGCTTTTTGAGGCACTCAGAGATATACAGGGTGACGTAGATCAATGTTCGATCAGCTTCATTCTAAAAGACAGGATTTAGTAAATATAATGTCTAGACTGGACTAGATAAGAATCAGGAGGAGTCATTCCAAAGCAGTATGTGCATGAAGATAGCAGGAAACTTACATGCATGGTAAAAATATATATATGTAAGTTCACTGTAGACAACGTAAAGGGCCTACATAGAAGTCCCGCCCTTTCTCAAAATGTACCCATAATTAACATCCCCAGAACACAGCACGTCACACTAAACCACTCAGAGTAACCATAGCGACACCATGACCACTAAATGCTATGTCTGTAGCACCGACGACATTGGCACTTAAATGCTGTACCGGTATTGGCAACAGACAGACACCATTAAACAAGACAAAACAAAAAAGTCTGTATGGACTCATTTATAATATTGGTAACTAAGCGTGTGGGATAACAAGTAAAACAACTAATGCTCATGGCTCAATCAGTAAGGGCAGCATCTGGTGGAAAAAACACGCTAACTGGAGCCTCTCACCTAAATGTCTCTGCTGCTGTGTAGCACTTACAGACTGAATTACATTTACATAATTTAGCTGACGCTTTTATCCAGAGTGACTTACAAGGTCAATCATATTACAGGTAGGCCAATGTAGTCTTAGGACACAGACTCTTATTGGGGTAGCACAGCGAAGTCACCCAGACCAGGAATGAAAGACAAGATTTAGTAACTTAAACCTCTAGACTGGACTAGATAACATTCAGGAGGAGTCATTGCATGGCAAAAAAAAAAAAAGGCAAGTTCTCTGTATAGGGTGATTTTGAGCATCAACGTTACACGTAGGCAGCATAAATAAGACGGCCACACCAACCATTAATGAATTAATGTTAGCCAACATTGTTATTAAAGCAGTGGGGGTGAAACACTGCACTCTCAACATAACGATACCCTGCAGCCTTGATGTAGTCTTTAGCTAGCATAGTAGACCACTAGTGTCCACTAGCTGCGCCTCTGTCAGTCAGCTATATCACTCAACCGAGCGTCTCACAGAGTCGGACCCTCACACAGATGATTCAGGAAATTCGGATGTGAAACAACACTTAGTTCTGTTTTTGCGGAGCCATTATCAAAAGTACAGATGTGCAAATAGCTGCACCCAGAAGGAATCAACAGACAGGAATGAAACCTGGTGGGTAGGTTTGACATTGCGTGTAAACTGACTGACCCAACAACCATGACTGCAGACATCCACGAGTCATCCTGTTAGTGCCAGCACCATTGGCAGACGGCTGCATGATGCAGGATTACATGCATACAGGCCATTACGACGACTGCTCCTAACACCATGTTAATGTCACCAAAGACTGAAATGCTGTCGTGCCAGACTCTCATGGAGTGACTCAGAATGTCATCTTCAGATAAGCTTTTGTCTTGGTGGACAAAACGAAAGAATCAATGTGTGGAGACACCGTTGTCAGCACCAAGACGAACAGTTTGTTGTCACATGTCACACGTCATGAAGGGCTGGTGTCACTCCACCTCCACGCCTACTGCACAATCTGCAGGAACTGTGTGAGAATATTCAAGCTGCATGGGATGGATTATCACAGGACACCATTAGGAACCTCTGCAACTCCATGCCGTGACATCTTCTGTATGTGTGACTTAATAAATAATTTCCCATAGCAGTCTGAATTTATCATCATTTATCGCTACTCCTGGTAACCTTTATCTTTCTTTGAAACAGCATTGCTATCCAACACTTCCTTCTGGGTGGAATTTTTCTTTTGATGTGTGTGTGTGTATATATATATATATATATAAATAAATATATATTGATGTTGCATTTGTAACTCAAAAAATAAATAAATTCCTTTGCTAAGAAAATATGTTGGTAAGGAATTTTGGCATTATTCCTCTTTAAGCAACCACCAATGCAGACTCAGTTGAGAGAAGAATGCAGGTTGAGGCATGAGCGCATTTTTGTGCAGCCCTCGGCCACTTCCTGAGTAGGCTGACTGCAAACTACGATGGTCTTACCTTAATCTCGTAGTTCTTGAAGAATACGTTGGCTTTGAAATAATAGATCGCCTCATCAATGATATCTTGGTCTTTGGCTGGTGGTGGAGGAGGAGGGGGTGGGAGGATAAGAAAACAGGAACATGGTGAAGATGATGTAGGTTTGCGACCATTTAAGGAAGTAATGCAGAGCTCTGGTGTGAACACATGACACTTCCACGTTAAATATAAACACTACACATTCCTACATGCACACAAACTGTGAAGCATCTTACTTTCTTTTGGAGCAGGGCCTTTAAACTGTGTTTTGAGGGGCAGTAATGCCATGTTGCCCACCAGCTTGGTGTCAGCATCCATCAGACTTGAGTGATAAGCCTGAGCCCCCCCAGAAAGACAAGAACACAAGACAATAAAATGACAGGTTTTCAGGTTAATCTGGTTCTAAAACGTAGCTGAAGTTGGCTTCGTTATTGGAACTTTCCATTCTACCTTAAATGGTGCAGGCGCCAGAATAAAACTGATGTACCATTTAAGGTGGAACGCACAATTCCAGAAAGAAGCTAAGCTAAGCTGAGCTTCGTCCACACCTACATGGCTTAAATATGTAGATATTACGTGGTTTAAATACTTACACACAGTAATAGCTCCACATCGTGAGTCTCAAAACAACATTTAGTGACATTTCTGACCTTTTTAAACCCATTAACAACATTTGAGTGTCCGAAAAAGTGATGACTAGATTAGCCGTGTAGCTAACCGTGAGCTAGCTAGATAAGTTAGCTGCTGCTAAAGTCGGAAACTAAAGCTCTAACTTCATAAGACATATTTTTCAAACGTTATCTATTCACAAAAGAGGGGTGTGTAGGTTTTCTTACCGGCATTTTGGTAAAAATTTAGGTCGAATTTGGCAGGGGAAAAACGGATGGGTGTCAGAGCTGCTGCAAAACGCCGCTTCCGCTGTCTGACCCACCCAACACCGATACAGGAAGAAGCTGTAATGCAATTCCCATATTGTCCAAAAGCGGGCAGAAGATCTTCACGTGTTAAAGACATAAAGACATAAATATAAAAAGGAAATTAAATATGAAATTAACACCGGAATATATAGAATAAACTCGAGATACTCTTTAGGTACCAGCACTGGCCCTTTGTTCGGGCATCATGAGCTCATGGTGAGTTTTAGGCTCTTACCTTCCTGTACTGGCTGGAATATGATCCAATGGAATACTAAGCACGGTTGTAAGTCGCTCTGGATAAGAGCGTCTGCTAAATGCCTTAAATGTAAATGTATGGAATTAAACTTGGGAATATGGAATGAAAGTCTGAGTATATAGAACATAAGTACAAATTTAAAAATATTGAATAAAACATATGGAATATGGAATAAAAATAAATACATGGAATGAAAGTATGAATATATGGAATGGAACTTGGAATTATAGAATGAAAGTAATATATGAAATTAAACTTGAGAATATGGAATAGAAGTCTGAATATACAGAATGAACATAGGAATATATGGAATAAAATTGAAATTATATAATGAAACTTGAGAATATGAAATGAAAGTCATGTATGGAATGAAACTTGAGAATATTGAATAAAAGTCTCAATATGGAATATGAGAATAAGAAACTTGAAAATATGGAATGAATATCTGAATATCTGAAATGAAATTTGGGAATATGTAATGAAAGTCTGAAAATATAGAATGAAACATGCAAATATCGCTTAAAAGTCATATACGGAATGAAACTTTAGAATATGGAATGAATATCTGAATATATGAAATACAATTTGTGAATAGGGAACGAAAGTCTGATTATATGGAATAAAAGTCTTAATATACGAAATGAAATTTGGGATTATAGATTGGGAAAAGGTGGTACAGTGCAGTAAATGTTAATGATTGGTTAAAAGGAAAGACTGCATTTGGACGTGCCGGTAACCATAGTAAAGGAAGTAGCTGAATCTGCAGGGATATGGAAGCGTACGGCAATCCGGGTCTACCAGCTGTGACTACATTCCCAGTCTACACGAAATTTTCTTCGGAATTGTGCCAGGGATAACATTCACCAAATCTGGCCCAACTGCGCAATTAATTGATGCTAGAGTGTCTAAATGTTGATGTGGCCTACATCCAAAAACTTGCCCAGTTCATGCCAAATCCAATCCCAGCTGTTATTGGTGCTCATGGATGTATTACACACTATTAGGTACATTTCAGTCACATGAGACTCAGTATTTGTCTGGTAACAACACAGTCCTGTTAGTCCTACAGTCTGTATTTATTTATTTATTATTTATTTATTTATTAAACAAGGCCTTTATTGTGATGGAAAACGTTTTGTCTTCTTGAATTTTAGGATTTTAGGAACTAAAGGCATTAAGTACGTTGGGAAAACTGTCTCTACATTACTTACTCAAACTCTCTATGTAACTTACCTAAACTCTTTACGTAACTAAGCCAAACTGTTTATGTAATTCAGCCAAACTATCTATGTAATTTATCCAAACTGTCTCTGTAACTTACCCAAACTGTTTACTTAACTTACCCAAACTGTCTGTTACTTACCCAAACTGTCTGTATAACTTACTCAAACTCTCTATGTAACTTACCTAAACTCTTTACGTAACTGAGCAAAACTGTTTATGTAATTCACCCAAACTGTCTCTGTAACTTACCCAAACTGTTTACTTAACTTACCCAAACTGTCTGTTACTTACCCAAACTCTTTATGTTACTTATCCAAACTGTCTCTGAAATAAAAAAATAATAATTAATTTCTGTTTATTTATCTGCCAGGACTTGTTAATTGGGTGCAGTTATACTGGAGTTTTCATCTATAAAGGTCCTTAAATACAGCAAAAAACATTAAATAAATAAATAAATAAAGTGATATATTTGAGAACTAATGTGTGTGGACTAAATTAATTAATAAATACCAGTTCCATTAAAAAAGCTCATCCTTTTTAGTCTACACAAATTGCTACATTGTCTCTTGCTATTACTGAGTTTTTCTACACACATGGACAAAATTGTTGGTACCCCTCGGTTAATGAAAGAAAAACCCACGATGGTAACAAAAATAACTTTAATCTGACAAAAGTAAATTCTATAAATATAAATTCTATGAAAATGAACAAATGAAAGTCAGACATTGCTTTTCAACCATGCTTCAACAGAATTATTAAAAAAAAAACAAAAAAAACTCCTGAAACAGGACTGGACAGAAATGATGGTATCCCTGAAAAATGTGACCAAAGGGACGTGTTAAATCAAGGTGTGTTCACTAATTAGCATCACAGGTGTCTACAATCTTGTAATCAGTCAGTGGGCCTATATATAGGGCTACAGGTAGTCACTATGCTGTTTGGTGACAAGGTGTGTACCACACTCAACATGGACCAGAGGAAGCAAAGGAAAGAGTTGTCTCAGGACATCAGAAAGAGAATTATAGACATGCATGTTAAAGGTAAAGGTTATAAGACCGTCTCCAAGCAGCTTGATGTTCCTGTGACTACAGTTGCATATATTATTCAGAAATTTAAGATCCATGGGACTGTAGCCAACCTACCTGGACGTGAACACAGGAGGAAAATTGATGACTCATCAAAAATACGGATAATACGAATAGTAACAAAAGAGCCAAGAAAAACTTCTAAAGAGATTAAAGGTGAACTTTAAGCTCAAGGAACATCAGTGTCAGATCGCACCATGCGTCAATGTTTGAGCCAAAGTGGACTAAATGGGAGACGACCAAGGAGGACACCATTGTTGAAAACAAAACATAAAAAAGCCAGACTGGAATTTGCCAAACTACATGTTGACAAGCCACAACGCTTCTGGGACAGATGAGACAAAAATGGAACTTTTTGGCAAGGCACATCAGCTCTATGTTCACAGATGGAAAAATGAAGCATATCAAGAAAAGAACACTGTCCCTGCTGTGAAACATGGAGGAGGCTCTGTTATGTTCTGGGGCTGCTTTGCTGCATCTGGCACAGGGTGTCTTGAATCTGTGCAGGGTACAGTGAAATCTCAAGACTATCAAGGAATTCTAGAGAGAAATGTGCTGCCCAGTGTCAGAAAGCTTGGTCTCAGTTGCAGGTCATGGGTCTTGCAACAGGATAATGACCCAAAACACATCTAAAAACACCCAAGAATGGCTAAGAGGAAAACACTGGACTATTCTTCAGTGGCCTTCTATGAGCCCTGACCTAAATCCTATTGAGCATCTTTGGAAGGAGCTGAAACATGGCGTCTGGAAAAGGCACCCTTCAAAACCTAAGACAACCGGAGCAGATTGGTCATGAGGAGTGGGAATACCTGCTGAGAGTTGCAGAAGTCTCACTGACAGATACAGGAAGCGTTTGATTGCAGTGATTGCCTCAAAAGGTTGTGCAACAAAATATTAAGTACCATCATTTCTGTCCAGGCCTGTTCCAGGAGTTTATTTTTTTTTTTAAATAATTCTGTTGAAGCATGGTTGAAAAGCAATGTCTGACTTTTCATTGTTCATTTTCATAGATTTTTTTAAAATCTATTATTACTTTTGTCAGATTAAAGTTATTTCTGTTACCATTGTGGGGTTTTCTTTCATTAACCGAGGGGTACCAACAATTTTGTTCACGTGTGTATATTATAGTTATATATATATATATATAGTTTCTTATATATGTAACTGTATATTTGACAGACGTTGCGTGGTAGTAATAAAGCACAAACGCTGAGCTGAGGCGCGCAGAGTTTGAAAACGCTTTGTCGCCCGTTGTGGATGAGATTAAGTTGCGCAAACTTATAGTACGACTTGAAGTTGAACCCGAATTAGAAGTTAGACCCGATTCTTTGGCTTCAACACATCTGAGAAATCTGCACGACCGAGTCATGGGCATACCGTATATATAACAATGAAATAACCTCAACACAACAACAACAATAATAATATTTATTTATTTAATTTATACTGGCTGGAGAGAACTGCCCCAACACGTCAGCTCCTCTGTGGTAAAGCTCGGACATGGTCGGCCTCCAGCTTGTAAAGTCTGATACCTGTGACTCCTGATACCTGCTAAACAGCACAGGATCCCAGATTTCCCACTGAGTTTGAAACGAGCTGCAAGCTTTTCAGAGGTAACGATAGAAACCCGGTTGCCACTCGGGCCACTGTGACGTCACTTGGAAACGAATATTCCATAATTCCATAAGTTTCTCAGAGGAGAGTAAACTGAGCACAGGATACTGATCTACAAGCTCCGGGGGGGGACCTGTTGAAAGTGTTTCTGTTTGATTGTTTGTTGGTTTCTCCAACGACAGTCCGTCAGCTGGAGCCCAGCAGAACACGAGCCTGCGCTCGAGCTGACGTCCATCAGTCCCTGGACATGAACTAACTGTTTAACGAGCTTTGAGGTCAGTTTCTGATTCTTCTGTGCTCGAAACAGTTTCATGAGTTATATCCAAATGATTTCAGACTTCTGTAATTCTAGCTTTGGTCCCTCCTGGTAACAGCACAGCTTAGGAAGAGGTTCTCCTCTCTCAGAAGTAAGAAGCTTCATCAGTAAAGCTCCTGCTCAGGGCAGATACCGATAGCTGATCAGTGAATAAAGGATCAGACTGATAATCCATATACCAGGCCAGATCATTAATCATTGTGGGTTCAGTTTAATACTCAGCACTGTATCATATAAATTAGAGGAGATGTTTTGGGATGTGTGTGTGGGATGAATATCAGAGCTTATATATTCCAACACTGATTTAAACCCCAGCTTTCTGCTCCTTAACAGAGGATAGAGAGTCATCGGGCATGCACCAGGAAGAAGGCAAGGTAAGATAGAGCTGATTCCTTAATATTGTAGTGGTTTTTAATCAGGGTGGGCAGCTCCGGTTCTGGTGTGTCTGAGCTCTGCAACGGGTTCCTTCCTTGCTCAGACTCAGGATTCGAAGTTTTACTGTGCAGGTGCTTTCACCACACGGTTGGTTTGAGCGTCTTTCTCTTCTTCAGCAGCTTCTTCTGAATGGTTGAATGATGTTGGATCTGAGCTTCATCTGAACTGAGACAGCAGGAAAACCTAGAGGAGAAACATTCATGAACAAACTAAGTAGATCTGACAAAGATACAAACATAGGCTGTTTTTATTCCAGGTGTTTGCTAATTATTGTTAGCTCATAGGCTTGTGTTTAAGCAGAAATCAAGTTAAGTTGCTAGGAGGGTGTTTGGTAAGTTGTTTGGTATGGTATGACAGGTGGTTTGTTAAAAGTGTTGCATAGTCTGTTGGTATGGTATCCCAGATGGCTACTAAGGTGTTTCTGTGTTTATCATACGTGGTTGCTCAGATGTTTCTGGAATCACTACTATGGTAGCTTGCGTGGTTCACTATGTTTTCTAGGCCATTGTGCATGGTTATCCCAGGTGGTATGGTAAGGGTTTTCTGTGTTTATCCCAGGTGGTTGCTAAGATACTGCTGTTGGCAATTGCTGCTATGGTACCGTTGGGTGGTTGCTGTTGCTGTGTACCTTGCGGTGTCTAGGCTAAGTGGCTAATATATGTGTAATGTATACATATAACTGGCCACTTTATTAGGTACACCCTCCTTGTATCTACAACTCACTGTCCATCTTTATCAGCTCCACTGACTATATGGGAGGCACTCTGAAGCCCTAACAGTTACAGACTGAGAAGTCCCATCTTGTTTTCTCCCCCTATAGTTTTATTACCCTGATTTGTTTTATAGTCAGGAAGACCCAAAGGGTCGATTGGTGTGTGGTGTTTGGCCTCATTCCTCATCACTAACAGTGACACTGACGTGGTGGTGTGGGTGGTTAGTGTGTGTTGTGCTGGTGTTGCTTGGTGTGAAGTGGATTCTGACACAGCAGTGCTGCTGGAGTGTTTGTACTCAACTGTCCCTTTTTTAGACACTCCTACCTTGCTGGTCCACTCTTGTAGATGCTTAACAAACATAGTCCCTCTGTAGTCCTTCATCAGTGGTCAGCAGGCAAAAAACGCCCACAAGTCACCACTTTTGACTGGAAAGTGTTGGTGGATGATGGCAAAACATTGAGGAAAATGTTCACAGTGTATAATTACCTCTTCATCTCCTCTTCTGCAGCCCATCAACGAAGCTCCAACTGCTCAGACGCGCTCATGACATTACTGGATGGGTCAAATGATGTCGCTGGAAAGTAATTCTGCGGCCAGCTCTCAGCTATCAGCCGGAGCTAGAAGAAGCAGAAGGGAACAGAACATTAGGAGAGAGCATGGCTGAGCTTGATTCTGGCAGGACTCTGAGGACAATTGCCGTATTTCTTTCTTCCTCATCGGACGAATCCAGCACCTCCCTGCGCAAATGGCAGCAGTCTCTCCAATGGCCACTGCATCTCCTTTGATGGGACTTCTGTGAGAAACAGTGCCCCCTCTAATGTGTCCCATGAGCCATCACCGTGGTGAACGAAGGCCTCAGCCTGCTCAAGGCCTCAACACGGACAAGCTCTGATTACTGCAGAGAGCATCTTCACTGCAGTGGTACAAATGATTGCTCCCTTTCGGGACCACGAAGCTGCTCAGCTTCATTTTGGAAGCCGAGTTCAGAAATGAGTACCTGGTCTCCTCAAGAACAATGAAAAAGTTCATCATGCTGGGTCAGTCCTTCCTTTCATAAAGCATCTGGGACTAAACTGTGCATTCCCTGCCTGGAACACAGAACGCGTGGACGAACACGATCTGCTCGTCACTGCGCTCCTACTTTATTCCCAAAAAGTGGCAGCTTCGCGGAGATTGGCAGTGGGAGCTTCTTTGCAACGTGTCTTCCAATTTTGCGGATGAGGCCCTTCCTAGCTCTCTGCGTCGTACTGAAAGTTACACTTGCAGCACAGCTACGTCTGTCTCAGATGATGAAAGAGGAAGGTGATGGATCGTCTCTGTTGAACAGTAACCAGCACATGTGAAAAGACAGGAGTCGCTGTTACGTTGTGGCCAGCCACCACCGGAGGACCTGTAAGGCTGGCCAGCCTGTAGTATTTGATCTAAATATCCAAGTTCCCACTTCCCTGTTTGTTAGGGGGGGGGCTCATAACTTAGGAAGGAAGGGAGCGATCAATGGGATAATCTTTCACAGCCAATTGGGCGG
>JAMWET010006332.1:0-19988 GCA_024036415.1 Prochilodus magdalenae | reverse complement strand
AATTTCAATTTTAAAGGCTGGTCTGGTGTGCGGTGAAGGTTAATCATGTGTGGAAGAAGCTTAATGGGATTACAGGTTTCAAGTTTGTGTTTTTTAATTTTATCTTTTGTAATTTCCTAGTTGAAGTTAGCTCTGCTGTGTTTGTTACATTATACGAATTAAATCAACATGATTTCAGTACTAAGTAACATGAGACTAACTGAATTAATTCTTCTAAATCGAACTTTTGTTCTTCATCACTCAGTAAACATCAGAACCTAACATTCACCTCGAGATATCGGAAAGGAGTTCTGTAACTGACAGGAAACACGTAGTCGAACTCGCTGTACTGTAACACTTCCCCCTCAGTCCTGCTGGATGGGCGTAGTCTTGTCTGGTCCAAAATCCCACACATGAAGCCCTGAGAAGAAGACCACCACCAACATCTACACCATCAGCTCAGTTAGAGTCTCTGATGGAGGTCAGTACAGGTGCAGAGCTGGCAGAGGAAACCCAGTCTACTACACACACTACAGTGATGCACTCTGGGTAAACGTTACTGGTGAGTACAATATTTTTTGTTTGTTTGTATATGAATCTTACCTGCTTAATTTTAATAGCAGGTAGAACTGAAGGATTTATGTTACAAATGCATGCACATAAAGACAACACAAATCCAAGGGTTAGTTCATGTAACAGGTTGGGTCACTTCGTTTTACTTCTGGCTCATTTGCAATTATTTAAAACAATTTTAATGAGAATTTAACATACGACAAACAAAAAACTACAGTGATTTATGAAACTCATGAAAACTGATTTAAGTAATACAAATGGTCACTGGTATGGGACGAATTATCACAGGACACCATTTAGGAATCTCTACAACTCCATTAGCTAACATAGCAGCTCAACACCGTACTGAGACGTACTACTTCTGTATGTGTAGGTCAATAAATATTTGCCATATCCCATATAACATTTTTGGAAGCCCTTATCATCTTTCCAAATTGTATTACAATCAGATACTTCCTTCTATTGTTTTGATGATGGGTGTATAAATATTCTAGTAGCTGACAAATAATTAAAAGATTAATTAAAGAAGTGATCTCTCACCTTTGCATATTGCTGTATACCCCAAGAACATTGCATTTCATTTTAATAACAGTGTTGGGAACTGTGATTGTCTTACAGAGAGTAATAAAGCCATGGTGAACATAAAGCCTGATAAGCAGGTGTTTAAAGGAGAGCCGGTCACTCTGAGATGTGACATACAGGCAGGAGGAGACACTGAGTGGACTTACAGCTGGTATAAAGGCGACGGTTTGTACCCAAACAGAAGAACACAGGAGTTCACAATCAGCTCTGTTACAGAGTCTAACGCTGGTAAATACACCTGCAGAGGAGAAAGAACAAATGACCTTCAGAAATCAGAGATCAGTGATGCTGTTACACTGACTGTGTCTGGTGAGTCTGTGGATCAGTTTTAATCTTCTCATTAATTATACTGTATGTAATAATCTTATCACTGTGTAGAAACTTGATTTAGTCTGTTCTATTCTCCATCTTCTCTCCGTCAGATGTAGCTCAGGCAGTACTGAGTGTGTCTCCACAGAGCTGGCTGACTGAAGGAGACTCAGTGACTCTAAGCTGTGAGGTTACAGGCTCCTCTACAGGCTGGACATTCAGCTGGTACAGAGCTGTTCCCTACAGACAAGGCTTAAAGCAGATAAGAGACGCTCATGGCAATGTTATGTATGGTGTAGAGCTCCTGTCAGACAGCAGGAGAAAAGCTGGAGGCTCCTACACTCTCAGTCCTGCTGCTCTACATCACACAGGAGTTTATGTGTGCAGAGCAGAGAGAGGAGAACCAGCCTATCAGACACAGTACAGCTCTCCACAGCCTCTATGGATCACTGGTGAGGAGATATAGAAATGAACTAGTGTATATATCCTGTATTTATCAAATCCATTCTTTTAGTGATCAGTATATTTGTTTAGCATTAGCATTTAGCAACATGCTACATGTGTGTCTCCTGTGCATGTTCAGATACATCTCCTCCAGCCTCTCTGATCATCAGTCCCAGCAGATCTCAACACTTTAGTGGTCACTCTCTCTCACTGAGCTGTGAGGGACAGAGTGACTCTGCTGGATGGAGAGTGAGACGATACACACACAGTGGGGAGGTGTCAGATTGTTCATCAGTTACAGGATCTACATGCAACATCAGCTCCCTCTACACATCCCACACTGGAGTTTACTGGTGTCAGTCTGAATCTGGAGGAGGAAGTGATCCTCTTAACATCACAGTGCACAGTGAGTCTACATTATTCACTAACAGTGACTCTGACACATACAGGACATTGCATACAGGATAGTCAATCTAGTTTAAGCTTAAATAGTTCACTATCCAGACAGGAGAACTCTGCACACAATCCACTTTACCACACGGTCTCTAATATCTACTAATGATAGAGTTCTCTGTGTTCAGACCATCACTGTATTCTCCACTCTCTGTTTCTCTATGGTCTTACTCTCTCCTACAGATGGTGATGTGATTCTGGACAGTCCTGTCCATCCTGTGACTGAGGGAGACTCTCTGACTCTCCGCTGTTTATATCGCTCCACAAAGCCCTCAATCCTCACAGCTGATTTCTATAGAGATGGATCACTGCTCCAGACCCAGACTACAGGAGAGATGATCATCCATACTGTCTCAAAGTCAGATGCAGGTCTCTACCACTGTAAACACCCAGAGAAAGGAGAGTCACCAAAGAGCTGGCTCTCAGTCAGAGGTGAGAAGCAGCTTCATGTTATGTGGTACATGCTGTAACACTACAGTAACACCCTGTACATACACATCCACATCTTTCTCTCTCCAGCTGCAGGTTCTGGATCTACTGGTGTAGCAGTAGGAGTGGCAGTGGGACTGAGTGTAACCGTATTCCTCATTATCATACTGGGTCTGGTTTACTACTGCAGGAAGAGGACAGGTTTGAAAACATGCACTGTGTCTGTCCTGTATCAGTATATGCAGCTCAAACACAGATCTCTGTAGGTGCTGTTACTGACATCAAGGTATCTCAGTGTGTCTACTGGAAATCAGCAGAACACCCATCAAAGCCAGAATCTCTGAGGTCTCTCTCAGGAATCACACTGCTGCAGGCTGATACATTCTAGACTGCTGGCATGTAGTTTTTACACATCACATTTATCACCTATACATAGTATGTGATCATAAATAACAGTATCCCTGCTGTATTTCATCTCTTTGTTTGTTAATGCTAGGTTTTTAGTAAGATGTGGTGTGACTTCTTCTATTCCAGATGATTCTGCAACTCAGTACAGTGATGCAACATACACTGAGATTGTGACTAAAGAGAAACCGAAAGGAAACAGTAAGAACTGCATTTCTACAATAACAAAAGTATATTTTATCTTTGATCTTTATTAATCTACAGTATAATCTTAATTATTTCTGTATCAGATGGAGCAGTGACAAGACCAAATGATGTAATATATTCCGAAATTAGGATGGAAAACTTCAAAACTCACATAAAAGGTATGCATTACCTAATATATTTCTTTTTTATCCATATATATATATATACAAACCGGATTCCAAAAAAGTTGGGACACTAAACAAATTGTGAATAAAAACTGAATGCAATGATGTGGAGTTGCCAACATCTAATATTTTATTCAGAATAGAACACAAATCACAGATCAAAAGTTTAAACTGAGAGAATGCATCATTTTAAGGGAAAAATATGTTGTTTCAAAATTTCATGGCTTCAACAAATCCCAAAAAAGTTGGGACAAAGCCATTTTTACCACATTTTTACCCCCTTCTTCTTACAACACTCAACAGACGTCTGGGGACAGAGGAGATCAGTTTCTCAAGTTTAGAAATAGGAATGCTCTTCCATTCATGTCTAATACAGGCCTCTAACTGTTCAATCGTCTTGGGCCTTCTTTGTCGCACCTTCCTCTTTATGATGCGCCAAATGTTCTCTATAGGTGAAAGATCTGGACTGCAGGCTGGCCATTCCAGTACCCGGATCCTTCTCCTACGTAGCCATGATGTTGTGATTGCTGCAGAATGTGGTCTGGCATTATCTTGTTGAAAAATGCAGGGTCTTCCCTGAAAGAGATGACGTCTAGATGGGAGCATATGTTGTTTTAGAACCTGAACATAGTTCTCTGCATTAATGCTGCCTTTCCAGACATGCAAGCTGCCCATGCCACAAGCACTCATGCAACCCCATACCATCAGTGATGCAGGCTTCTGAACGGAGCGTTGATAACAACTTGGGTTATCCTTGTCCTCTCCGGTCCGGATGACATGGCGTCCCAGTGTTCCATAAGGAACTTCAAATCGTGACTCATCTGACCACAGAACAGTCTTCCATTTTGCCACACTCCATTTTAAAAGACCCCTGGCCCAGTGCAAACGTCTGAGCTTGTGGAGCTTGCTTAGAAATTGGCTTCCTTTTTGCACTGTAGAGTTTCAGCTGGCAACGGCGGATGGCACGGTGGATTGTGTTCACTGACAATGCTTTCTGGAAGTATTCCTGAGCCCATTCTGTTATTTCCTTGACAGTGGCATTCCTGTTTGAGGTGCAGTGACGTTTAAGGGCCCGGAGATCACGAACATCCAGTAGAGTTTTACGGCCTTGACCCTTACGCACAGCGATTGTTCCAGATTCTCTGAATCTTTTGAAGATGTTATGCACGGTTGATGATGATAACTTAAAAGTCTTTGCTATTTTACGCTGGGTAACACCATTCTGGTATTGCTGCACTATCTTTCTGCGCAACAATGGTGGAATTGGTGATCCTCTTACCATCTTGGCTTCAGAGAGACACTGACACTCTGAGAAGCTCTTTTTATACCCAGTCATGTTGTCAATTGACCTAATTAGTGTTAATTGGTCTTCCAGCTGTTTGTTATATGCTTAATTTCCTTTTTCCAGCCACTTATTGCTACTTGTCCCAACTTTTTTGGGATTTGTTGATGCCATGAAATTTTGAAACAACATTTTTTTCCCTTAAAATGATACATTCTCTCAGTTTAAACTTTTGATCTGTGATTTGTGTTCTATTCTGAATAAAATATTAGATGTTGGCACCTCCACATCATTGCATTCAGTTTTTATTCACAATTTGTTTAATGTCCCAACTTTTTTCCAGTTGTAATATCCCGGTTTGTATTTTGTATCCAAATTTGGATATAAATACCACACACATAGTATATATATATAATGGTCATATATATATATATATTATTAATACATATATATATATATCTATATATATGACCAAATGTTGTTAACAATGGTATAACACTGTAAAACACTGTAAATTAGGATTAATATAGAGTTTTTTACAATGCTGTTGAGGCCAAGTTATGCGCTTTAAACATGAACACGTATGGGCAGAGTTATATTAAAAAAAAGCCTTTTGAAAGGAAAGAAAGAAAAGATACTTACTCATAAAACATACAAAAAATAATTACTTAAAGTGTTTGTAATCATCTCATTTCATATAACACATATATACACAATTTTAATTATGTAAAATTATCAGCAGTGATGTGTAGTGGCTTCCAGAGGCCAGTATAGGCCTAAGTTAAATAATGAAAGGTATGGAAATGTTTGTGTCCCCTTACAGACAGTTTAAAAGATAGAATTTAAAAGTAATAGAAGAAACCTAAGCTTCTTCTAGTCCCCCTGTGATCTTAAGACTGCAAGAGAACAAAAAAAAATTGCATAGGTCCTTGAAACCCTGGAAAGATATGGAACAAGACATTTTATTCACATCAGGTTAATTTGCTCTGATGGCTCAGATTTTACAGATGCATAAACCATATACTGTTGTAAACATAGTGGATTATTTTAACACCAAAAAACAGCTGTTCATATTACCTTCACTAAACCCTGAGTTTGGTCAACTGTCAAATATACACAGATATCAGTTCATGAAGTGTGTTTCTCTTGTAGGTCTATGAAGAAATCGGTGCTGATGCAGAACTGAAAAGTGAGCATTTACTGAAACTCCGGGTTCAGTTTTAAGAATAGCAGACAGAAGAGGATCTGAACACACAGAGCCTTTCAGAACTAGTTTACACTCATCTAGTGAGAAAGAGATTTTAGTTTTTTCCATTTGGTGATTACTGTTCCATTCTAATATTTACTCTGCGTTTGGGAATGATCAGATATTCTGAACTTTGATTGGAGTCTTTCATGATAATGACAGAGTGTATTAGCCAGTAAAATTTAAGGATGTATTACTTTTAATGGCAATTTTAACGAAAAGGAAAAAAAAAAAAATGTAAAACTGGAACATCAGCACACCCCATCCTCTCTTTTTCATTTGCAGCCTAATCTTACCTATTTTACTATTGCTTATATGCCAATTGTACTCTTTTATGAGATGATTATTTAGCACAAAGACAAATCTTTTATTATTACAGTGAAATTGATAGAGAGAACCTGATTCAAGAATTTACACAAAAACACTTATGTAGTTTTTCATAAGTTTATGACAAAGTGATCCAAAATGAAATGTCTTTGTTGGTAAAAGTATGTAAACCAATTAATAATTAGGGTCAGGAGGTTCAGTTGATCGGATTATAATGATTGACCCTAGCCTGTTTAAAAAATATCACACTTCACCATTAAAGTACCAGACTTTACTCTACATTTGCCATTATATGCCATGTCTTAGTCAAATCAGATTTCTGAGATTTGTCAATTATTAGGCAGTAGAGCTTCCAAAACAATTTCTTACAAATCTGGACTTTACCAATCAACCCACCAGGCAAACCGTGTGCAAATTGAGGAAGTTCAATACCACTGTTACTCTGCCCTAGGAGTGGTCATTGTAACAGTAAGGTGTATAATATAATTATAATAAAGATCACAAAGAATTCAATAGTGTCAGTGTTCATGAATCCAGCAAACACTGAACATATGATGTATGGAACATATGAAATGATAACATGGAAAAGGCACTACTCTCCAGGAAAAAGATTTCTGCCCATTTAGTTTCTTAAAGACCACCAACATGAGCCAGAAGACTACAGCAGTAACTTTACTTGGACGTAATGGCAGAATTGTATTCATATGGCTTCATTGAAAAATGTGATATTTGGCAAAGCCTAACAACCCAGTCTGCAATTCAGCATAAGAACCTCATCATAACTTAAAACTTGGTTGTGGCCATATCATTCTTTGGTCATGTTTTGCTACTACTGAGCGAGAACAGTTACTGAAATCAACGGTTCACATACTTTTGCCAAAAACATAATTTGATGTTATATTATTAGTTCAATAAATAAATTGAGAACAATATGTTTTCTATGTTAATTGTTTTTTTTTCTTCTTTCTTTATCTATTGTTTGAAGATCTGATCATGCAGTATATAAGGGAAAATTTAAAAAATATATAAAGGTTAATTTTTTTTAAGCAGCACTGTGTCTTGCAATTGTTTGCGTTGAAATTAAATGTGTGCATAATCTGTGTAGTATATAATCACAGCTCTTTGTGATCAAGACATCTAACACACATCCTGCTCACTGGAGGTAGTAGTGGATTGAAGGTTAGGGAACTAGCTCTGTGACCGGAGGGTCACTGGTTTGATTCCCTGAACCATCAGTAATGACTAAAGAGGCTTTGAGAAAGGCACCTAACCCCTAATTGCTCCCCACGCACTGTGGATAAGACTACCCACTGCCACCATGTGTATGAAGCTGGGTGTCTTACTTTACAGATAGGTTAAATGCAGAAGACAAATTCCTCTGTGTATAAAACACAATACGGCAAGAAATGGCTCAACTGGCCTCTCCTAAATTAAGCTACATATAGCGCTGAGAATCCAATTCATCCCAGACTCAGAAATGATATCAAACCGTGAATATATTTATATAGTAAATTAAATATATACTGTCTTCATTACAGAGTTATACTGAAGTTGATTTGAGTTTAATACTGTTGTGAACTGTAATAGTACAGCAGCATAGAGCATTTATCATGCTGAATCCATTCAATGTAAGACACTTCATAACAATGTTAATGTTAATTTAAAACTATCATACTGCATGACAGATTTGGACACTGGCAGCTGTTTTTGTCTGGGTATTTCTATGATTATATATTTCCTGTTTTGATGTTAGTGTATTAGTCTGTTTATCATGATAAATGCATACATACATTTAATTAACTCAAACATGACTTCGTTTTATGACTGGCTTACAAATAAAGCTATATAATGAAAGTTGTATTTTATACATTTTGCTGATGCCTGAAATCAACACAAATAAATATTTCTTCTAACGACAACTTTTACACTCTGTTCTTTTTTCACAGAAAGGAATTAGCTTTTAACAAGTGGTAATTTACCAGTAGAGGGGAACATCAGACCCCCAGATTCTATGGCTTCAGAACGGGTCTAAACATTTCTGAGAACTGAAAAATACTGTAAATAATTTATTGTGTCTATAATTTTACTTCATTTTTAAAAATATAATCACTATGCTTGTTGAGATTGCAGACTCGACAATGTCTCCCGCTCAGTGCTACCTTGACCTTTAAGCAGCCCCAATACTGGCTCCCTGTCCTGATCCAGTGTCTTATTACCATGTTGTTGCTACTCCAGTGCAGGATCTCTGTGCATCTCCTGTCCTGACTCTATTTACATTCCAGTGCTGGCATCCCAAGCTGAGCCCTGTCCTTCTCCGTTGCTCCTCCTGTGCTGCTCCCAGAGCTGCTGCTACTCCTGTGCCAGGCCATTGGATGGCTTCAAATGTCTTCAAGAAGTTATAGTCTCTCATTTGGTAATTAGTAATCATTAAAACAGTTGCTAATTTGCAAATATAATAAATAATGACAGCCCTAAGATTATGTTTCATAAACAAAACTTATGACGATGTATGAGAATGGCCAGCAGTGAGCGGACACCAGCCTTCAATCATTTACAAATACTCAGAAAATAATGTAAACAGATGTTAATCAAAACCCAAAATGACCTGTAAAAGCATGCGTTGTTGCATTTGTAAACTATTATCTCATCATAATGCTCTTTTATTATTTGAAGTGAACTGCAAAATAAAGATTTCAGAAGAAGAAGTCAGGACAACCACATTCCACATGTGGAGCATTTATAATTTATTATATTCATTTTAAAATATTAGATTAAATAGGTTTTAGAAATGAATAGTGTGTGTGAAAATATGTGACAGTCTCAGAGGCCTGAGAACAGAGAAAGCAATGACATCATCAACCTGAAACTGTTTTTAGATCATGCTTGTTTCATCTGTTATGTAAGTAGAAGCTTTTTATTACAGGATGGAAAAATCATATAGATCTTGAATTTGTTCCCTTCATTCTTCTTCAGGTCTTGATGTGTCTAAGTATACCTGTTAGGCTGCTTTGCTTCTCAGTGTGAAATGAACTTTCCCCCTGTACTGCAGTTAGTTCTCACGGTCAGTTCTTTTTCTCTGTGGTCTGGAGACTCGTATCTACAGGTAGCGCCCAGGTCCACACCTTTCTGCTCTCATTCGCATTTATTTTTCAAGTCGACCACCAAAACCCCTCATTTACCGTGAAGACCCTGCTGTTGAACTTCATAACGGGTTAAAAGTCATGGCCGATTAGTTATCACCGCTCCTGGGTGCAGATGATGCGGTCATGCATGGGTATTAACCCCGCATGACCTCATCATCTGTTTAAGATGTGTTTAAACAATGTTTGTCATCAGGATTGTTTCTGTATGTGAAAAAAAGCATCCACAGAATACCGAGCTTTTCTGTACGCAGATCTGACTTCACTTATGCACATGTTTATAAATCAGGAGCAGATCTAATTCAGATGTGCTATGAAATCATTACAGTGACTTTGTAATATTATAAAGCTCTCTGTTCAGCAGAGTTAATTATATTTGGCCTATGGGAATATTATTAGCATTATTACTAGTGATTATCCTGAAACTATGACGTATGCACTCTACCTGCATCATTTCTGTCTAGCTTTTGCTTGTAAACTGTGCTGGCAACTCAACAGTTAATATAAATATCAGCATCTTAAGCTCTAAATCTCTGTCACTGTCTCTGTCTTTGTCTGTCTGTCTGTCTCTCTCTCTCTCTCTCTCTCTCTCTCTCTCTCTCTCTCTCTCTCTATGTGCTTTGTCTATAAGGGTAAAGGAAGTGTTTGAATCATTGGTCAGTCAGTGGTGGTTACTGTGGCAGTATGGAGCTCAGTCTTTTCTCTCTGATGCTCTGTAAGTAAAGATTCTCTTTATATCGCTATACTTGTATTGGTAATATGTAATATTTCACTGTAATTATTGTGCACATGAGGATATTAATCCTTCTCAGCAAACAGAATATAATTTTATAAAAAAAAACAGTTTTAAAGAAATCCTTCCAACACTGTTGATTTTAGATTCCAGGATTTTACATGTAATTATTTATTAGTTTCAGAATTTCATAAATTTGAGTTTAATCTGTGATGTTATAAAAGTGGGACAAAAACAACCCAGAATTTCTCAACAAAAATAACTACACTTCAAAATAGTCAACACAAAGTCAAGAAGGAGTCAAGACCTTGTGTTAGTGAAGTCAGAGTCAGCACCGAGACCAGATAAGCAGCTGGGGGCTAGGTGCCTTGTGGTGACTAATGTCTTGCTGACCATAGACCAAGATGTGCTTAGGATAATACATGGATAAGAACATGTATAAAAATGGCTATACATGTATACAGGACTCATTTTCAGTATGTTTTTTTTGTCTCATTATGTAGAAAACCAACTGGCTAGGGGACTACTGGTTACTGTGCTTGTGCTAGCTAAAAGTGGTTTTGGGCAATGTATTTTTCAGCTACACAATATATTCCCCAGCAATCCTCCAAGCACACTGTCAAATCTGGCAGAAATTATGTTGGAAATACAATTTGTAAAACTGAAAAAGAACACACATTTATCCAGGTATCTGTAAGAACTAAAAGATATCTATGGTACATCAACAAGCCTCATACACAATACACTCCGAAGCTGTGTGCCAAACCAAAGAAATCAATGTCACAAACACAAAAATAAAGACGTAAATAGTACAAGACTTATGAATAAAGCCGTTTTGTGTATTTTACAGGACAAGATTCCTAAATGCTCGCTCTGCAAGCCCTTGATAAACAACGCAAATTTACTGGCACTTCCTGTTCCAGTAGTGCAGTTATATGCTTTTGCCACTAAGAGGGGCTAAATAGGCCAAACAACAGAGCAAAGGCAAAAATCAACTATTGAATCCAATACATAAATAAAATAAATTCTGTTCAGTTGAATGTGCAGGACAGAATGTGATATACATGTTTGGTTTATATTCATTTGATTGTTGTCAATTATACTGAGTGGGTTTTTAGAACTTTTAGAAAACCTCACCATTATTTTTAATTCAATAAATATTTACACAGCTTATCCTCCTGGGTCCCTCACCATCATTTACTTTCAGTAGTGTAAAGGCTAAGCTAAATGCTATGCTGTCATACCTAAATGTGGTAAAGTGTGATTACTAAGGTGTTGTTAGGCTGGGATGTGTGTATAGTGTGTGTCTGTGTGTGGTGTGTGTGTGTGTTTGTGTGTGTGTGTGTGTCTGTGTGTGTGTGTTGTTTTTTAGTGTCTGTGTATATGTGGTGTATTGAGTGTGTAGTGTGTTTATTGTGTGAGATGGGTTTAGCATGTATGCCTGTGTGTTTGTGTGGTGTGTTGAGTGTCTATAGAGGTGTTTAAGCATGTGTGATTAAGGAGTATGTATGTGTGTTAGTGTGGTGTTTTGAGCCTGTGTTTAATGTGTGTGGTGTGTTTAGTGTGTGCATTCAGTGTTGAGTGTCTGAAGGTGCTTGAGCATGTGTGTGTTGAGTGTGTGATCCTGATATTAGAACAGCGTCCAGAATCTTTCAGCTACAGAGTGATTACTGACTGTGGTGTGATCCTGATATTAGAACAGCGTCCAGAGTCTTTCAGCTACAGAGTGATTACTGACTGTGGTGTGATCCTGATATTAGAACAGCGTCCAGAATCTTTCAGCTACAGAGTGTTTACTGACTGTGGTGTGATCCTGATATTAGAACAGTGTCCAGAATCTTTCAGCTACAGAGTGATTACTGACTGTGGTGTGATCCTGATATTAGAACAGCGTCCAGAGTCTTTCAGCTACAGAGTGATTACTGACTGTGGTGTGATCCTGATATTAGAACAGCGTCCAGAATCTTTCAGCTACAGAGTGATTACTGACTGTGGTGTGATCCTGATATTAGAACAGCGTCCAGAGTCTTTCAGCTACAGAGTGATTACTGACTGTGGTGTGTGATCCTGATATTAAAACAGCATCCAGAATCTTTCAGCTACAGAGTGTTTACTGACTGTGGTGTGTGATCCTGATATTAGAACAGCGTCCAGAATCTTTCAGCTACAGAGTGTTTACTGTGGTGTGATCCTGATATTAGAACAGCATCCAGAATCTTTCAGCTACAGAGTGTTTACTGACTGTGGTGTGTGATCCTGATATTAGAACAGTGTCCAGAATCTCTGTATTAATAATGTTAGAGGCATTTGGTTCTTATACAGTGGTGTGAAGAAGTGTTTGCCCCTAGACCCTATAACTGGTTGGGTATATATATATATATATCATAAAAAAAAAAAAAAAAAAAAAAAAAAAAAAAAATATATATATATATATATATATGAACACTAAATCATTATGTTTCCTAAGGAGTGATTTCGCAGCTCTGGCTTGTCGCTGACTGGTTGCTAATGTTTTGCTAAAAAAGAATAGGAGTGTGGGGAAGGAACAAATGATGAATAAATGTTCCATAAAGGAGTGGAGGTCAATTAGTTTAGACTGTGAATTGGTTTGAGTGAGTACTCCACTGCTGCTTTATGGCTTGCCAGTTACTCACCACCAGGATCGCTATACATTCATAACACAGAGTGTCAAAATAAAAGCATGATTCGCAACTATTTAATTTCCACCGGCACCACAAACCTAGCAGCCCTGTGTGACAGTGAGAGAACCCCTGAGTGAAAGACTTGTGGAAAACTGCACAGTGGTTTTGGTAGTGATCTTGCAGCCCAAAGTCCTCACTGTTAGACTCAACGCAAGATAAGAAATCCTTATCTGGTCTTGGTCTTGACTCGTCTCTAGTGGTCTTGACTTCAAAACTGAGTACAGCATTAGTGTTATCTTAAAAGGTGTTTCTGTAGTTCATGAAATGATGGTCACATGGTTTGAGTTATGTAAATTAAATAGTTTCAGATTACTCAGCTCATCAGTTCTACAGTCCCATTAACTCATCGTGTTCTCTGTTCCTTTCCTGCTTTAGTGCTGATTGTACTCATCTACTGTAGACAAACTCGAGGTGAATCATTCACTAACATTCACTAACTCAGTTATTTATATTCATGTACATAAGCATATAACATTATTATATTACATTAAACTGATTAAGATGAAGATCATGAATTTACTTCTTATACTGAGAAAAGCAGATCTGCTCACGCCATCATTTCATACCACCAGCACAACCCACACTGAAGGTGGAGCCTCAGAGCTCAGTCTATACTGGAGACACAGTTACTCTGACCTGTGAGCTGCCGAATTCTACTGGATGGGAGATTTTCTGGAAGAAAGACTATCAGAATGTAAAAGATTTTGATTACCAAAACCCAATCAATGTTACAGAGACTAATCCAGGAAAAGTAGAGTACCAGTGTGTGGCAAGAAAAGGTTTGGGCTATACAGAAATAAGCTATGCAGTCAAGATTGCAGTGAGAGGTATGTCACGTTTTCTTTTCTTTTTTCCTGATTATGTTAGAATAATTAAGAATATTTTAACACTTCATCATTCATCTTTAAAAAGTAAACATTTAAATAGTATTTATCATTTTCAAATAGAAATACCAAAGCTACAGTGAACGCCCAGCCAGCTGATTATGTACTAATGAGAGAGAGAGTCACTCTAACATGTGAAATAGAATGGCAATTCAGTTATGGCAAAATATCTAGTCATGTTAATCATTTACACAGCTAAGTATTACTAAGTAATAAAAAATGCTCAGAAAAAAACCCTAAAATTCAGAGCAGGAGCATTTGCAGAGTCTCTTAGAAGCAAAGATGGGCAGAAAACCTGGGTATAAAAAATGTGAAACAGTTTCAGAAAAAATGTTCCGTAATGTAAAATTGTGATGATTTTGGATATCACATCAACTACAATCCATAGTATCATCAGAAGATTCTGGAGAATCTGGAGAAATCCCTGTGCACGAAGGACAAGGCCCCCAGTCAATATTAGATGCTTGTGATCTTCAGGCAAACAGGCAGCACTGCATAAAAAACAGGCATGATTCTGTACTGGAAATCACTGCATGTGCTCAGGAACACTTCCAGAAATCATTGTCTGTGATCACAGCTTGTTGGGCAATCCACAAATACAAGTTAAAAACTGTATCATGCAAAGAAGGAGCCATATGTCTATATGATCCAGAAAAGCCACCATCTTCTCAGGGTCAAAGCTCATTTAAAATGGATCTGTGGTCAGATGTATCAAAATTTGAAAGTCCACACTAACACCGTGCCCTGCAAACACTAGAGGAGAGGGACCATCCAGCTTATCAGCGCACAGTTCAAAAGCCTGCATCTCTTACGGTATAGGATATGTGTTAGTGCTTATGGCATGGGCAGTTTACACAACTGGAAAGGTACTATGAGTGAGGAACAATATATGGAAGCTTTGGAAAAACATTTTATGCTATCCAGACAATATATTTTAGCAGGACAGCAAGACATATTGCATCAATCACAACAGCATGACTTTGCAGAAGAAGAATCTGGGTGCTGAATTGGCCTGGCTGGAGTCCTGACCTTTCACCTATTGTGAACAGAATAGATCTATGAGATTTGCAAACCATTTTACACAGCGTTCCATCGACTCATGTTGCAATTTATGACATAACATGCAAAATCGGAAGCATCAAATATGTGTCTGAATTCAGAACAGACTTAAATGCATTCCAAAACCCAACTGTACCTTACATCTTAAAATGTGATTAATTTTGTACACAAAAGCATCTGATGGCAATAGTTGACCTTTGTGTGAAATGTTCGTTAGAGTTTGCCCACAGAAAGATGCAGAAGAGTCATATTCTCTCTACAGACTAATAGAGAAGGAATGGTTTTGAAGACTGTGATTTATGCTCAGAGAGAGTGTATCAGATTTAACAGTACCTGTCTTCTTTAAACAGGGAGACCAACACCTACAGTGAAAGTCCAGCCAGCTGATCATGTACTGATGGGAGAGAGAGTCACTCTGACATGTGAAATAGAAAGTGGAGATGACTGGAATTATGAATGGTATAAGGATAATAATCTTCTCAGTGATGCTAAAAGGAAGGAATATGAAATCTCTAATGTTGGTCAGGATCATGCAGGTGTTTATACCTGTAAGGGAACACAGTCAACAGGCCGAATATATACCAGTGCAGCTGTTACACTGACTGTATCAGGTGAGTGTGGAGTCTTTCTCTCAGTATTTAACTTTGATGCTTGACACAGAATGTCAGCTTCTCGACAGTTCAGAATTTCCTATAGGCTGGGGTTTGTGCCACTGCTGTTAGACCCATATGACTGTACATTTCCAAATACCTGCAAATACAGTTGCTTCCTTCACACTATGGCCTTTGACACAGCCAAATGGAATCACTCCAATCATTAACATCTGCTTTGAACAATTTTCATAAGAAAACATTTTTAAAAAGTAAAAAATTATATATATATATAAAAAATATATATCAGTCACTGAGGTAAGTTTTTTTTGTTTCCACATCCATCAAACTTAGCAGTAAAATGACAATCAGCACAAAGGAAAGTGTAGAATCACACTGAACACAAACTATAATAAATAATTAACTTATATTAAAATGTATTGTAAAATGTAGGGTAGCATGAGGCCTTTTGGCAAATTTTAATAAAAGTTAATTATTTATTTTTACACATATCAGTTTATTCTTCTTATTATATAATTATTATTATTATTATTATTATTATTATTATTAATAATAATAATAATAATAATAATAATAATAATAATAATAATGTTTATATATTTATTGATAGAGCACATCCTGGTTTAGGCTCAAAGTGCGTAACTGAGAAGTGTTAACAGTAATAGAGAAAACAATAAAATAATGAAACAGTGAAATCACACAAGCCAATTACACACATCACAATGACACATTAAACGTGTGAACTGAGCTTGACTGTCTAATAAAGGTGGATCTGAGTTTCACAGTTTAGAAGTATAATACCTGAAACAGGTTTTCTGTATTTTACAGAAGGTTGCTGTTCAGTATCTGCAGATCTAAGATCACAAGGTGGATTATAAACAGACAGACATTCTATGATGTGAGCTGGAGTTGTAAGATCAGTTGCAGCTTTAAAAACGAGTAGCAGACCAGTAAACTCTATTCTAAATGATACAGGCAGCCAGTGCAGTTCTTTTAAATGAGGGTGATGTGTGCTCATTTTTGTTTTTGTCCGCTTTAAAGTGCATTACAGTGATGCAAAAACAGAGCTCAGAGTCTATCACACCCAGGTTTCCTATGTTAGGTTTGGTATACAGAGCTGAGGAACCAAGAATCAGTATTTCAGTTTATGTGACTTTTATTTTTCATGATTTAGTTTCCACCATTTCTTAGTCTATTCATTCTGACTAATTTACTGCGACCGCTTTACTTTTGATTTACTTCTGTTTCCTAAAAAAGTCAGTCTTGTTGGAAGGGTTTCATTCCTTAGTGTCGTGTTGTGAGTTAGCTCTGCTGTCTGTGTTACCGTAAACATTAAACCAACAAGTTACATTACTAAATAGAATAACTCTAACTGACTCAATTCTGTTTAACTTTGTTCTTCATCAACAGTAAAAGTCAGACCTACAATCACCTCAGGATATGAAAGAGCTGTACTGACAGGAAACACAGTGACTCTGTACTGTACACTTCCTCAGTCTGCTGGATGGACGTTCTACTGGTCCAAACACACACAGAGCCCTGAGAAGAAGACCACCACCAACACCTACACCATCAGCTCAGTTAGAGTCTCTGATGGAGGTCAGTACAGGTGCAGAGCTGGCAGAGGAAACCCAGTCTTCTACACACACTACAGTGATGCACTCTGGGTAAACGTTACGGGTGAGTAAGAGGTTATCTCTGAGTGATACTATATAGTCCTGAACTGTAACAGTATATGAGGCACTAAATGACATATTACATGTTTTTAAAGGCTTTAGAAATCTGAGGGTCTGTTCATATAGTAGTTTGTTCCCGATACATTGTTTTCCCATATGTTCAGTTTAAGTCTATCACCTCTACCATTCATAATACAGGGAAAAGATGCTGGAATATGGAGAAATCTAAGTCTATTATAGAATATTGATTTTAATAACAGTGTTGGGAACTGTGATTGTCTTGCAGAGAGTAATAAAGCCATGGTGAACATAAAGCCTCATAAGCAGGTGTTTAAAGGAGAGCTGGTTACTCTGAGATGTGACATACAGGCAGGAGGAGACACTGAGTGGACTTACAGCTGGTATAAAGATGACAGTTTGTACCCAAACAGAAGAACACAGGAGTTCACAATCAGCTCTGTTACAGAGTCTAACGCTGGTAAATACACCTGCAGAGGAGAAAGAACAAACGACCTTCAGAAATCAGAGATCAGTGATGCTGTTACACTGACTGTGTCTGGTGAGTCTGTGGATCAGTTTTAATCTTCTCATTAATTATACTGTATGTAATAATCTTATCACTGTGTATAAACTTGATTTAGTCTGTTCTAATCTCCATCTTCTCTCCGTCAGATGTAGCTCAGGCAGTACCGAGTGTGTCTCCACAGAGCTGGCTGACTGAAGGAGACTCAGTGACTCTAAGCTGTGAGGTTACAGGCTTCTCTACAGGCTGGACATTCAGCTGGTACAGAGCTGTTCCCTACAGACAAGGCTTAAAGCAGATAAGAGACTCTCATGGTAATGTTATGTATGATGTAGAGCTCCTGTCAGACAGCAGGAGAGAAGCTGGAGGCTCCTACACTCTCAGTCCTGCTGCTCTACATCACACAGGAGTTTATGTGTGCAGAGCAGAGAGAGGAAAACCAGCCTATCAGACACAGTACAGCTCTCCACAGCCTCTATGGATCACTGGTGAGGAGATATAGAAATGAACTGGTATATAAATATGCTGTATTTATCAAATCCATTCTTTTAGTGATCAGTATATTTGTTTAGCTTTAGCATTTAGCAACATGCTACATGTGTATCTTCTGTGCATGTTCAGGTACATCTCCTCCAGCCTCTCTGATCATCAGTCCCAGCAGATCTCAACACTTTAGTGGTCACTCTCTCTCACTGAGCTGTGAGGGACAGAGTGACTCTACTGGATGGAGAGTGAGACGATACACACACAGTGGGGAGGTGTCAGATTGTTCATCAGTTACAGGATCTACATGCAACATCAGCTCCCTCTACACATCCCACACTGGAGTTTACTGGTGTCAGTCTGAATCTGGAGGAGGAAGTGATCCTCTCAACATCACAGTGCACAGTGAGTCTATATTATTCATTGACAGGAACTCATACAGGGTTCTCTACAGTGTTTCTACTGTATGGCCAAAAAACGTATGATGTCATTTTTTGCTTCCATTAAAACCATTGGTGCTAGGACTGTCTTTCCCCTCTCTGTAAGTCATACTGATCTTGTTGTATCTGTTGTTTTACAGTAACTGTGGTATATTTGAGTTAAACTGTATATACTGTATTTGATTCAGTGGAAATGTAGTTAATGTGATCCAGCAGTGTTTAAGCAGCATCCTTCTATTCACTGTTGAGTAATTTAGCACAGCTAGATATAACATAAATAATTTAGAAATGTATGAAAGCATCCTTCCAGAATTTCTGTCAGATGACAGATGTAAAATCAGAGATGATAGCTCACTTAGATGTTAGACACAGGACACTGCCACTGTAGGCTGTTGGCTGAACAGTTTTGGTTGGCGGACTATTCTCAGTCCAGCAGTGACACTGAGGTGTTTAAAACTCCTACTGAGTCTGATCCACTCACACCAGCACAACACGCTAACACACCACCAACACATAAAAGCAGCGCTGAGACGGATCCACCATCCACATAATACCTGCCCTGGGGGGTTCTTTGGGGGTCCTGACCCTTGAGTAACAGGGTTGAGGATGGCTAGAAAAGTAGAACTGTAGAACTACAAAGTACATCTGATGAAAAGGACAGTGAGTTGTTGGTTGATGCATACGCCTAAACATATTTTTAGGAAACATATTTCATATTAAAAGATCTGATTATGAATTGATTATCAACAAGCTATTATTATGCACGAATGCACAATTGGTTTAACAGAGATATATGTATATGTGAGAAAATGAGTTGTAGAAGAATGTGGAACAGGTGAGATCCAGTATCATGCTAAATTGTAGCCAGTTTTTAACTTTGAATCGTTTCGGTTCAGTAAGTTCACTATCCAGACAGCAGAACACTGCATTCCATACACTTTACCACACGGTCTCTAATATCTACTAATGATAGAGTTCTCTGTGTTCAGATCATCACTGTATTCTCCACTCTCTGTTTCTCTATGGTCTTACTCTCTCCTACAGGTGGTGATGTGATTCTGGACAGTCCTGTCCATCCTGTGACTGAGGGAGACTCTCTGACTCTCCGCTGTTTATATCGCTCCACAAAGCCCTCAAACCTCACAGCTGATTTCTATAGAGATGGATCACTGCTCCAGACCCAGACTACAGGAGAGATGACCATCCGTACTGTCTCAAAGTCAGATGCAGGTCTCTACCACTGTAAACACCCAGAGAAAGGAGAGTCACCAAAGAGCTGGTACTCAGTCAGAGGTCTGCTGCAGTAAATATCTAATAATCATAATTCATATTTCCAT
>JAMWET010006331.1:0-29126 GCA_024036415.1 Prochilodus magdalenae | reverse complement strand
CTGGTCCTCTTGCCGTGTGCTGCTTAGCTAGTCACCAGAGAAAAGCACTAATTAGCATTTCCAGCTAATCAGCTTTTAATGTTCTACTAGTTTTCTATTTGCTACTATCAGTTATACAGTATTACCTCATGAACATATAGCATGCTGGTCAACCACCATGACCATGCAGGATGACCAGCTAAACCAGCACTACACCAGCAGAGACCAGCATGAATCTGTGTTGGCTTTCAGCACACTGGCTAACGTGCTAACGTTTCCCTCTGCATGCTAACGTTTCCCTCTGCATGCTAACGTTTCCCTCTGCATGCTAACGTTTCCCTCTGCATGATAACGTTTCCCTTTGCATGCTAGCATTTCCCTCTGCATGCTAACGTTTCCCTCTGCATGCTAACATTTCCCTCTGCATGCTAACGTTTCCCTCTGCATGCTAACGTTTCCCTCTGCATGCTAACGTTTCCCTCTGCATGCTAACGTTTCCGTCTGCATGCTAACGTTTCCCTCTGCATGCTAACGTTTCCCTCTGCATGCTAACGTTTCCCTCTGCATGCTAACGTTTCCCTCTGCATGCTAATGTTTCCCTTTGCATGCTAACGTTTCCCTCTGCATGCTAACGTTTTCCCTCTGCATGCTAACGTTTCTCGTCTGCATGCTAACGTTTCCCTCTGCATGCTAACGTTTCCCTCTGCATGCTAACATTTCCCTCTGCATGCTAACGTTTCCCTCTTGGTTTCCCTCTGCATGCTAACGTTTCCCTTTGCATGCTAATGTTTCCCTCTGCATGCTAACGTTTCTATCTGCATGCTAACGTTTCCCTCTGCATGCTAACGTTTCCGTCTGCATGCTAACGTTTCCCTCTGCATGCTAACGTTTCCCTCTGCATGCTAACGTTTCCCTCTGCAAGTTCCATTCAAACACCTTCTTGATATAAAGGGATATGCTAGAGACCATGCTAGTCTAAACCTGATCATGCTGGTTTATGCTTTATGTCTAGGTCTTGTGCTGTTTTAGCTGGTCACCCGTGTGAATGTCATGCTAGTTGACAAGCATACCAGCATCCAAAATATGACGTATGCTAGTTTTCGGTGTTATTTAGCACATCAGCTACTATTGATGCTAGCCTGAGCCCAAAAGCACGACATGCAAATCGTCGCAGTCCAAAGAAAAACAAGTATTCAAACAAAAACGGCAACTTTACAGGATGAGGACCAAAAACCTTTATTCAATTTTGATTGTAAATAAATACAAATCAATGGAACCAGATGTCTTTCCAAGCACTTTGGGGGCATTTTCCTGTTGGTCCATTCATCGTGCAATTCTCACACGGTGTAAACGGCAGCTGCTGTTTTTAAATGATGGATAAAAGTCAAAATGGACAAAAATGGAGATACATGTTTTTCATTGGACATTGGACGGAATGCTGGTTTTGGTAGTGATCGGCCATGGTGGTCCATGCCAGATAATAAGGGAATATATAATAACTGATATTGGAAAAAAGAAATCAGGTAGAAGCACATGTTAGCTAAAATGCTAACACTATATTTGATGGATAAAAGCATCGAGTAACAGGTTTTAGCTGAAAATGCTAATACACAGACATACCAGAAGGCACGGGATAGCGGAATATATATTGATTAAGTGGTGTTACCTCAGGGCATGGCTTGGAAACGCCCACACCTGTACAAGTTGTGAGGTGTTACCTTGTGAGGGAGGTTGAACACTGGCCAGTGGGCTCATGGGAAGATGATGTGAATTACCAGAGTTTGAACGAGGCATGATAGTTGGATGCATCTATTGGGGACACGTCGGGTGAACATGCAGGACATACCACAACTTTCCAGAATGATCCTCGAACTAGTTCTGGTCAGCTTGGACACAGTGGTGCGGTGCATCACCCTGCTGGAATATTCCATCAGTGTGTGGGTACATGCAGTCCATGAAGGGCTGCAAATGGTCATGGAGCAGTGGAGCATAGCGGGCACCAGTTTGGAACAAGTTGAGTAGTAACTGATTTTGGTAAACGTAATATTGGTAGATGCACATATTAGCTAAAATTCTAAAATGAATTGGTGCATAAAAGCATGAAGCAGCTGTTAGCGGCATGAGTTAGCTGAACATGCTAACACTGTGTGGGGTTAATAAAAGCTTGTAGAGGCCAGATCATGGTACTGTTGGGTTTTGGATGCAGGTAATGCTGGTCAACCAGCGTGGCCATACAGGGTGGCCAGCTAAACTAGCGCCAAACCAGAACAAGACTATCGTGACCCAACAGAAACTTCCCCAGTCATTCTCCACATAAGCTTTGCTCTACATGCACCTGCACTTTGCCTTTCAGCACTTTGGCACCAGTCATCACCAGGGGTCAAACACTTTGACCTCCTGAGTCATAGCCAGCTGGCGGCTCATGGGTATGTTTCCCATGCATCACCACCTTGCCATGCTAATCCTCACACCAGGTACAAGCAGGTACTTTGTTGACACACGTTGGCACTGCTTCCTTAGCCACACGTGTCTCACGTGCTAATCCGTTAGCAGGATGCTTGCATTCCTAAAATACCATCATCAGAGATGCCAGCAGCGTGCCTTACCCTCCCTCATCCCAGAAGGAGAATGTTAGCAGGGGGCATGCGGATGTGGAGCCGCCAGTCCTCGGGCATAACCTTGATTTGCGTTGATAGCGCGAGCGCTCTAGCTGTGAGCATGAATATTCACAGCCTCCTCTTGTTGCTGCCCGTCGTGAGATGGCTTAACATTGAGGTGCCCTTCAGCATCATCATCATCACTAGCTCTCGCTGAGACCAACACTGATGGAAATCTTTGCTTCTAAACAGTCTTTGAAGACAGACGGCACAGAGAGAGCCTTTATATGTCTAACGGGGAGATATTATCTGGTGTGGAGATAATATGTAATTATACACAACTGGGCCGAATCCGTCAATAAGTCATTCGAAAAGAGGAGAGCAGTTGAAGAAGACTGCATGCGTCTCGTTTTATTGTCCTGTATACATCCAGCTCCATAATTCTTGACCCAGAGTCCATGTACAGACGTAGGAAAGGAAGTCTTGGGTCCAGGACCCCTGTGAGCAAGCCAGAGGCGACAGTGGCGAGGTAAAACGCCCATAGAGTCAAAGGAAGAAACCTCCAGAGGAACCAGACTCGAGGGGGGAACCCATCCTCCTCAAGTCTTCTCCAATACGGCCTGATGAGATTGGGGAATGCAGAGCAACCGAGTGTTTCTACTGTTCTTGACAATTACTGTGCCCTTTTCCATCAACAGGGATACCAGCTTCTTCGGTGTCCACTTAGCCGAGGATCTTACTTGGACAATTAACACGTCACACATTGACAGGAAGGACCAACAACGCCTCCACTTTCTACAGAGGCTGAGGAGAGTCAACCTGCCACAGCATCTCCTCTGCAACATCTACAGATCCACCGTGGAGAGCATCCTGACAGGCTGCATCACTCGGTGGTATGGTAGTGCCACCTCTGCTGAGCACAAGGCCCTGCAGAGGGTGGTAATGACCGCACAGCACATCACCGCAACTACCCTCCCACCCATACGGGACATCTATGACAAGAGATGTCTGAGGAGACAGATGTCGGAGGAGTTCTTCCACTGTTCTTGAAAATAAGCCCTTTTCCATCATCGTGGAACGTTGAGTCTGTTCCCGTTCACATTTCCACCAAAAATGAAGTTCAGAACCAGAAAAGTTTGTGCCCAGCTAGAACCAAAGAACAGTAGCTTCTTCAGCACAACAAGATGACGCCCATGGGTGTGTCAGTTGTTGAGGAGGCAACAATGGCGACACCCAGTGGTCTGCTGGAGAACCGCGTCTACGTCTTCTTATCTCCAGTAGATGATCCGTGCTTGCTTTCTGGATATAAACAGACATCTGGAATAACAGCACACGCGCTCACGGGTCATCCACACGCTCCGCCATCTTGGTTCTACTGTTTACCACCTCTGTGCTGTCAAACAGGAAGACTCATGGAGGACAACACTGCTTGCCTGAATGTCCACATCGATGGCTGTTGGTTCACTCTCCACATATCAGACAACTTGCCAGTCTTCTCTCTTCGCGGGTTCCTGTAGGTCTTCCGGATCCTTCATGTCGGCGATGGGTGCCTTCTTCTATCCACTTCTGCGTGCTATAGAAGTATATGCACGGCCGGTGTGGCGCACAAGACCATCCCGCTTCCCGCCGGCCTTCGATGCGACCCCTTTCCAACTGTTTGCTTTCAAGATCGTCTCAGAGGCATACTTGGCTTGCAACGGATGCTAGCAGGTAGAGTGTCAGGTACCCGTCTTTGCTTACGTCACATGCACCCAAGCGTGAAACTTGAATCATTAGCATGTCTCAAGATATCATACCTACCCACCAAGTTTCTTCTGGGTGCAGCTATTTTTTGTTGACAAGTGTAAATTAAACGTAGCTCTGTATCGCAGTCCACATACTCAGCTGGAGCATCAACTGAAATGGCTGTTTTAACAGACAGTTCTAAACAACTTCTGGAGAGTTCCAGAAGCGACCTGAAGTCTACACAGCACAATACCATATTTGCAAACGCTCTGGAGAATAGAGAACCATTCAGAACATCGTTATCCCGACCACAAAAGCAAACGTTATGGGGACCAACAGCCATTTTCTGTACATTTTAGACCTAAGGAATCACGCTTAGGACCCGGGAACCAATAAGTACCAATCTGTAACCTAGTTTCATTTATATGGATGACTGATGACTGTTACGCAACGCCAAGCATCTAATCTGGAGTAAAAAAAAAAAAAAAGGATGGCAAGACCAGACAGGTTTTCTGGCTCAGCTATGCAGAGCACTACTGAAACAACAGCCGACACTGGCAGCAACCAACGTAATCCCATCCACATGATCCACACTGCATGGCCATGGAGCCTACTCCTGCTCTAATACACCCAATTACATCCAACCATCAATCCCCTCATGAGCTGAATCAAAGCGTCAGAGCAAAGACCCTAAACTACACAGGCTACATAAACTGAGACAGGTGCTACTTACGGTTTCACCCTGTTGGAGAAGCGGCGGCGTAATAGAACGACCACTGTGGAAAGCACCATTATGGTGGTGCACATGGTCTTGCCCCAACCGTGGCCCTACTAGGCTCGTCCACAGCACTGCCGGATCAGATACTCTCAGCCATGCCCAGCCCTCAGCAACAGAGGAGCAAGCTAGCTGAGTGAGCTAGCGCTATTCCTGTCCTCTTTCCCTTGTTCTCCTTGCCAAGATCCCAGATTAGCTGCGGGATTAGGGCAGAGGATGCACGGTTGAGGGGAAGCAAGGATAAGAATCATCTTAATGAATTCACTCATGCATAGCTAAGCCAATCTACCTAATGTCTCCAGGGATGCTAATCTATATGGCTGTGCGTAAGATGGCTAACAGTTACACCCTGCCTGCCCTTCCTAATATCCCGGGATTTCTCAAAGCAGCACAATGTTAACTTTTTGGAATGTTCTCCATGGAAATGAATGAATGTAACTTATCAAACTGCGCTGATAAATAAATATACCGATCCCAGTTTGGATAAATAAAACTGCTAACAGCAGTATTCCCTTTCCACCTCACAAAGTGGGTGGTGGACTTTGTCAGATTAGCTGCTAGCATAGTGTTAACCTCTGCTAGCATCCCTATGGGAATGTGTAGCGTTGTTAATGCCAAGGTGGCAGTACTTCATATCTTAAACGTGGGTATGTGAAGCTAATAGGTATGCAAGTAACATATGCAGTCGTTCTGTGACTATTCCAGAACATTCTTTTTGGGAAATTGGGCCAGTTTTCAGATTTACAGAAATGCTATGCCACATCGTAAACTGTTTCAGAGATAACCCGGCCATAGTTAATGTAGCTAGGCTATCTGTGGACCAGTTTGCTACAGCGCCACCCTATGGCAGAGCATGTAGCTTTAGCTAGTTAGGAAAGACAGAAGCTTACCAGTTATCGTAGAAGCAGCTACACAATGATAAAAAAATTAAAATAGTAATAATAAAAAGTAATAAAATTAAAAATAGTAATGAAAATTATTTTCTTGGCACAGAATTTTGAGGTTATTGAGGGCGCCCTGGAACCCTCTGAATTTCACACCTAGGGTAAATCCATGGTGTAGTGCATAATCCAATGCAGACGATTTTTCCAGATAGCTAAATTTATAGGGCCCGCTGACGGCACACATCCTTACTATTGGCCCGGTTCTGGCTGGGTCCTTGGCCCAAAAAACTGGCCCACATACTGTTAAACTATGAATGAGGCCCGGATCTGACCCACGTGATGTAAACTGATTATTACTAACTGATGTGGTCCAGATATGGCCCAAATCTTTAACGTCTGCCTGGAAGTCGCTAACGCTTGCAGATAAAAACCAGAATTGGTCTGTTACATACCCTGTATGTACCCCATTGAAATGAAGTCCCGGGACAAATTCTGACCTCGAAAGTTTCTTAAAACATGCTACACTGTTCCTCCAGTTATGAGGGAATTCCCTGCGGAATGTAACTGGAATGTAGTTTAGCTAAGTTGATATTTATGTAGACAATACTTTAACCCTTCTGAATAACCAGGAAGAAGTATGAACTAAAGTTGTCCTGAATGTTAATTAGGTTAAACTCAGAAAGTTTAGCATATAGGTTGTGAATTTCCACTTGTGGAAATCACCCGTCACTCGATTTCCAGCTTGGATTTGACATTTTGGAGTTAAACTTGGATTTTAATATATACTGGTTTTTGCCGCTGGGCTTCCATATCATGTGGGAATGTTTGAAACCTTGAAACTGCAGCTGCCTCCTGATTGGACGATGCTTTGCCTAGGTCAGATTCATTTGCATACAGTTCAGCCTTGCCACAGATTATATAAAAGGTAAACCAAGATGGTGCACTGCAGTTCAAATGAATAGGGAGAAAAGGGGGCTGGAGGTTAGGGAACCAGCCTTGTGAGCGGAGAGTTGCAGGTTCGATTCCCTGAACTGACGGTAACGACTGAGGTGCCCTTGAGCAAGGCACCTAACCCCTGGGCGCCATGGATAGGGCTGCCCACCGCTCCGAGTAAGTGTGCTCACTTCCCTAGTGTGTGTGTTTGTGGGTGTTTCACTTCATGGATGTGGGATCAAAAGGCGTCCAGGCGTCTTATTAAGTGGGTGTGCCATATGGGGATTTGGCTGGTTAGACCTGAAACAAGCTACTACAAGCTCATCAGAGGAATCCCCAAAATAGAAGTTTGGTGGAACACGTAGAATTCCTTGTTGGAGTGACTTGGACTCGGGTTTCCAATTGACTAGTTGAAGGGGAAATGTCTTCCCTCTCCTGCTCCTAGAAACCACTCCACGAAGCACGTGAACATGGTGACTCTCATGGAGGCTTCATGTATCCCAACTTGCCGGTGCCACATGTCCCTCCAACTCCATGTGTCAATCCCCCCATGCACAACACGGCTGCGTCTGACGGAGCCGACGGTTCCCATTGAAAATGAATGGGATACATTAAGGAGCGCTGAGGTGCCGAAGCAGCGTAGATACAGTGTCAGGAGTCACCCATCTCTGGAATGTCCTATTTTATATCAAGCCAGTGACCGTGCTTAGTACCTTGTAAATAGGACACTGGACTCATCTAGGCTAGCTCCTCCTAGCATGGGGAGCAGCCAGAGCTCCTAATGTATGGCTAATCTACAGGCCAGGATCTGATTTAGCCACTGAATGGACATAAAGGGACCCGAATTCAATGACAGGAAGGAAACAGGGACATGTGAAAGGATCTTTGTGCAGCACAGATACACGTACAGACACCCATTAGCAATTTTAGCTAGCAGGGTCTTGTTAGAGACCCTCATTAGTGTTGTGGCCCACTGAGGCGCAAGCACTGCGCGTTTGGTTCACTCTTTAGAGTTGAATAACTGAAATTCCTCTACAGCTTCAGTCTGAAGGGTCTGACCTCTTGCTTTGTGAACACGTGTCATTACAGGAGGACGTATCTCATTAGCAAGTGCCACCGGCTGTCTAAACGCCTTCCAGACTTCTGTGGAGCAAGATAAGGCCGAACAATAGAAACATCAGGCTCGGTGTGCTCCTGTCAGTGCCGTGTGTTCCCGTTGTATCTTCAAGCGGCAGCACTGAATGCTTAAAGGTTAAGGGGCCGCGCTTCTCCAAGCCTAAGCCCACCGGTGACTTAGCCAAAGGGTATTCTTGTCTGTGTGTCAACTCTATTAATAGGACTGGGGCTAATCTCTCTATCCAGAGCATGGATGACTCAGCAACAGTGAGAAGGATGGACTGGTAATGCATCACGTGAAGGAGATAAAGGGGGGTGCTTAAAAAAGAGGCTCTATTAAAAGGGGAATTCCATCCATCCTCATTCTGTTCATGTATAATTAAAGGGATAATATAAAAACATCCACTCATCATCCAAAGAACAGCTGCACCCAGAAGGAGGTGTGGGAGTGCGGTGGTGTTGGGAAGGAAGATAAAGGTGACCAGGATCAATAACTGATGATAAATGTAGACTGATATGATCAATATTTATTGAGCTACACATACAGAAGTCTGTCTCTCAGTATGGCGTCGGGCCGCCGTGTTTGCTAACCCAACACGCCAGACGTCTCGGTATGGAGCTGTAGAGGTTCCTAATGGAGTCCTGTGATAATCCATCCCATGCAGCTTGAACATCCTCACACAGTTCCTGCAGATGGTGCGGTAGGGTGGAGGTGGAGTGACACCAGGCCTTCTAGACGTGTGACAGCAAGCTGTCCATCTTGGTGCTGACCACGGTGCCTCCACACACGGGTTCGTTGGGCGTCTCCACCAAGACTAAAGCGGGACTCGTCACTGAAGATGACCCGCTGCCATTCTGAGTCACTCCATGACGGTCTGGTACAGTCTTGTGGTGTTAAGGACAGTCGTGGTAACGGTCTGTTGGCATTGCATACTTCAGATCCTCATGTTGATGATGCGGTCACAGGTCAGGGGTCAATATCCCATTACCTACACTGGGAAAACCCTATTGCCCATGTCTTCAAATCCCGGTCCTGCATCTTGTAATCACTGGTAGGTAACTGACCTGTTGTTACTTATCGACCCTTTACCAACACTCCTCCACCCCCCGTGTCATACCTACCCATCCCCGGAACCCCGGATTAGCCTCTGCATGCATCCATGTACCCCGTCCAGAAAAGAGACCACCACAGTGCTCTAGGTGACAACGTTTATTAGGATTGTCAGTTGCTGTTATTCTCATTCACTACATCAGTTTAGCACTAATAAACACCCCATAGTTTACGTTAGCGGAGTATACAAAGAGAGTCATAAACAACATGGTATTAATATTTAAATATCTGAGGACATTGATAAACTGTTCTGCTCACATACTTAGAAAAATATAAAGTCCAAGCTTTGAAAAGACAAGAATTCACGAGGGAACAGCTAGAGTACATAACGGGGCTGGAACTAAGATAGGATTACTCCTGTTCATGCCTCTGTTAGTGTTAACACCTGTAACTGTGTGTGTGCGGGTGTGTGTGTGCGGGTGTGTGTGTGCGGGTGTGTGTGTGTGTGTGTGAGAGAGAGATTACAGTGAAACCTGGCACAGGATGTTTCACAGAGACCCAGCAGGTGGCCACAGCCAGCTAATGGAAACATCTGTCAGGAGGAAACTCAGGCTGACAGAGAAAGAGAGGAGGAAAGGATGGAGGGGGGGTGGTATTTAAAGGGATGACAGGAGGGATGGGGATGGCAGAGGAATGAGGGGTGAGTAAATAGTGACTGAGAGAGAGAGACGGGAAGGAATAGATGGAGAAAGGGAGAGAAAGGAGAATCAGGAGTGAAAGAAAGAGCAACAGGTAGAGAGAGAAAGAGAGAGAGAGAGAGAGAGAGAGAGAGAGAGAGAGAGAACAGTACGTAGCCATTGTGTGAGTTATGGACGGATCATAGAGACGTGTTTAATAAACCAGCTGTCGGGAAGAGTTCACTATAGAGACGAACATCAGCTCCACGCTCAGAGAGAGAGAGAGAGAGAAAGAGAGAGAGAGGGAGAGAGAGAGAGAAAGGTTGGGGAGTGAGGGATTAGGAAATGGAGTAATAGAAAAAAGTAAAAAAGAAAGAAATAGAAATAGGCTAGTGTGGGATGGGGAATGGAAAGAGAGCGAGAGAGACTGGGTGGTAAAGGATGAAGAAATAAAGAACAAGAGGTATTAGATATTAAGGAATGTGGGAATGGGATGGAAGAGGAAGAGAGTAGGGAGTGAGGGATGATGGAATGGAGTGTGAAAGAAAGAGAGAGAGAGAGAGAGAGAGACAGAGAGAGAGAGAGAGAGAGAGAACAGTACGTAGCCATTGTGTGAGTAATGGACGGATCATAGAGACGTGTTTAATAAACCAGCTGTCGGGAAGAGTTCACTATAGAGACGAACATCAGCTCCACGCTCAGAGAGAGAGAGAGAGAGAGAGAGAGAGAGAGAGAGAGAGAGAGAGAGAGAGAGAGAGAGAGAGAGAGAGAGAGAGAGAGAGAGAGAGAGAGAGAGAAAGAGGAAGAGAGACAGAAAGATTGAGACAGAGAAAGAGAGAGAGAGAGAGAGAGAGAGAGAGAGAGAGAGAGAGAGAGAGAGAGAGAGAGAGAGAGAGAGAGAGAGAGAGAGAGAGAGAGAGAGTAAGGAGTTAGAGGGAGAAAGAGAGAGGTGGGAGAGAGTGTGAAAGAGAGAGAGCTGGGGAGAAAAAGAGAGGGAGGGAGAGAGAGAGAGAGAGAGAGAGAGAGAGAGAGAGAGAGACAAGGAGAAAGAGAGAGAGAGAGAGAGAGAGAGAGAGAGAGGGAGAGAGGGAGTAAGGAGTTAGAGGGAGAAAGAGAGAGGGGGAGAGAGTGTGAGAGAGAGAGCTGGGGAGAAAAAGAGAGAGAGAGTGAGAGAGAGAGAGGGAGAAAGGTGTGGGGGAGAGAGATGGAGAGAGAGAGAGCGAGAGAGAGAGAGAGAGGGAGTAAGGAGTTAGAGAGAGAAAGAGACAGGGAGAGAGAGAGAGAGAGAGAGAGAGACAGGGAGAAAGAGAGTGAGAGAAAGAGAGAGGGAGTAAGGAGTTACAGGGAGAAAGAGAGAGGGGGGAGAGAGTGTGAGAGAGAGAGCTGGGGAGAAAAAGAGAGAGAAAGATAGAATGAGAAAGGAGAGGGGGAGAGAGGGGGAGAGAGATGGAGAGAAAGAGAGAGAGAGAGAGAGAGAGAGAGAGAGAGAGAGAGAGAGAGATGGAGAGAAAGAGAGAGAGAGACAGGGAGAAAGAGAGTGAGAGAAAGAGAGAGGGAGTAAGGAGTTACAGGGAGAAAGAGAGAGGGGGGAGAGAGTGTGAAAGAGAGAGCTGGGGAGAAAAAGAGAGAGAGAAAGATAGGGAGAGAGAGAGATAGAATGAGAAAGGAGAGGGGGAGAGAGTGTGAGAGAGATGGGGAGAAAGAGAGAGAGAGAGAGAGAGAGAGAGAGAGTGTGAACCTAACGGGCCCCTGCAGACACTCAGCAGCGGAGCAGGTCTCCTGTCCCCCTGGTCAGTGTCTGTTTATTGCTCGGCTGACCGTGTCCTGTTTTCCCTCCGTTCGTCTGCTCTGTTGATGTTGGCTTCTCTTTGATGTGGCCAGTTATGTCTGCGTCCGTGTATGTGGTGTCTCTGTGGCTGAGGTTGAGGATGAGGGAGCTGTCGAGGGCCATCGAGCTGTTGTGGCGCCAAAGTGTATCTGAGATCTTCCACTACTTTAATTACCGGCATCTGGACTGGACAGCGGCGGGGAGGGGGAGGCGGAGGGGGTCCGTAAAACGAGATCAGGATAATAATGATGATTACAAACAGCCAATCGAGTGAGGCCTCTGAGGCTCAACTGCCAGACATGCATGGGAATATTTCAGCCTATTATATTAATATCTATGCAATAGCACATCAGAATGCTGGACGCCTGAGCCTCTAACTCTCATCCAGCTCAGTTAAAGTTAACCTGCTTAAGGAATTTGACGTATATTAAGACTTTTAATGTCATTATATGATTTATGATGATCTGGAGTTTATGCCGGTCAGTTTGCCTGCAAAGTCCCCAACGAAAACACTGTTCACATGCTACTGGTGTCTGATTAAAGGAGCAGTGTGTAACCTCTAGTGGCGAGGCTGCATATTGCAACCTAGTGAAACCCCTCCCCCTGCTCTTCCCTAGAGCTATCCTGACCATCAGGTTTTGCCTCAGTGGCTGTCCTGGTTTCGTTTTGCTTCTTCATGTTTCCGTTCTGCCGCAATTTTTAGTTTTTTAGAATTTTGTGTTAAACAATGCAGAAAATTTGATCCCCCGTTTGTTAAATTGGTGGTTCTTGAAACTCCTCACAACACAAAATGGTTCTCCAGCACCAGAGCTCTAGCACTTTATCTCCCCATAGAGTGGTTCTGCCTAGGATGCTCCTAACACATAGAAACTCAGTGTTTTAATGTTTCATTGTTGTATTAAATTCAGATTCATCTTGACCTGACCTGAAGTCACCAGCCTCCTCACCGGTCTTCTCTGAGGCTTCCATGCTGTTATTGTCAAAATCATGAGATCAGCAGCCCCCTAGTCCCACTTACAGCAAGCTGTCTACCTGGATAGGTGCTCTAGATTTGTTAGCCTTGGCATCACATGACCTCTACGACAATTCTATTCAATTGCGGTTCTCAGGATGGTTCTAGCTGTCTCTGATGCAGGTGGAGAACAAATCAGAGGTGAAACTTTATCCTATGAAATTTCTGCGGGAATTCCCTGGAAATATCCCAGTTTCCAATTTGAACGATAGTTTACAGACAGCTCCACAATCTCCCACCCCGTCCAGTCCGTCCAGTCCACCTCGCCTAGCCGAGCGAGCGTTAAAGCCGGCCTATGAGTGTATGTATGTTCGGTGTATGTATGTGTGTGTATGTATATAAGTGTTGGGAGCTGGTCTCAGACGGCTGAGCTGGAGAGCTTCACCCAGCCCACCTCTTGGTAGGCTCCGGTGATGTGCCAGTAGAGCACCGCCATCAGTTTGGTCCAGGCCGTCTGCACTTCCGGGGTGAAGCACTCGCCGAAATCATCTGCCAGCACCTCCAAGATCACCCCGCTCAGGATCTGGATCATAGAACAGCAGGTAGAAAGAGAACACGTGAGTAATGGTTCGGACAACGTTCCCAACAACTTGGTTCCACAGTGCAGTGCTAGCACGCAAGCATGTTCAGTGCAGCTGCAGCTTGCTTAGGTTAGGTTAAAATCCAAGGTACACGGTTTTGTTCTCAATCCCAGTGTAGTCAATTAGCTAAGACACCTGTTTCCAAAAAAAACCTGGTACATGGTAACCATGGTAACGCTGAAACTGTGTACATATGACTTATTTCAGGATAACGTCCAGCTCCTTGAGCAGCATTCAGGAAGCATTTGCCAACCTGAAGGTTCTCCATTCTTGCTTGAGATCGGATTCCAGCTGCTCCGAACAGTTTGGAGTCTGCTTTGTCCAGTTTCCCTTTCATGAGGCTCCAAATGTTACCATTGGGTGACCGGCAGTCTGGACTGCAGGCAGGTCAGTTCAGCACCCGGACTCTTTTCCTACGGAGCCCTGCTGCTGTAATACTGCTGAAGTAAGCCTTACCCTCCCTGAAGACGACACCATCTGGACGCAGCATAAACCCGCATGCGCTGTTCAGCGATAATGGAGCTTCACAGACGTGCAAGTCACCCCATCCCATTACCATCACAGATGGTGGCTTTTGAACTTGTTACCAAGCTGGATGGTTCTTCTCCTCTGATTTCTGAAAGGAATTCCAGATTTTGGTTTCAGAGGATCGTTTCTCTCTTCACCTCAGTCCATCTTGAACGAGTTCAGGCCCACAGAAGGCAGGGGCGGAGTTTCTGGGTCTTGTTTCTTTGAATGGCAACTTACATTTACATCCATGGCATTAGCATTTAGCTGACGGTCTCATCCGGAGCGACTTACAAGGGTAGTCATATTACAGGGAGGCCAGTGTGGTGTTAGGAGACTTACCCAAGGACTTGGTGTAGCACAGCATAGTCACCCAGACCGGGATTCGAACCCTAGTCTCCCACATGTGGATGTTCCCTGGTGGGTAGTGGTGTTATCCGCTGAGCTACACAAACTTCCCACTGGTGTTCGTGGAGTAGTTATGAACCATGGACTAGGCAAAATGACTTGTCTACAATGACCTAAGTAATTCATTGTTGCCACAGTGCCTGGTTATTTAGACTTCAAGCTAGCACCAGTGATGTTTTAGCCGTGCCACATACTGTTGACCGTTTATACCGGTACGCCAATCCGGTCATTAAATGTGTCTTAGCTAAGTGACCACATCCGGGGTTAAGTGGACAGCTAAGACCAAGCTATTGCTTCAAGCTGCCGCCTCTTACCTTGAAGTACATGGGCTCCACTTTGTGTTTGAGTGCATGGGCCTTGCCAACCAATGCCAGCACAGATGACACCTTCTCTGGATCATGGAGGTTCTCCACCACCGAGTTGATGGCGTTCATGACACGGCAGGCGTGCTTCCTCAGCTGGGTGCTTCTCTCCATTTCCTCGGGGTCCTCCATGTCCTGGAACTGACTGAAGTACTGCTTCGCCGAGGGGAAGTTCACAAAGAACCTGGAGGAGACAACAGGAAGAGAATCTTTATCGCTGTACCTGCCATGACTGTGGACATCCAGCGAGCAGTGGTGTCCTCCATGAGTCATCCTGTTAGTGCAGCACCATTGGCAGACGGCTGCACCACGCAGGACTACATGCACACAGACCGTTACCACGACTGTCCTTAACACCACGTCACCGTCACCAAAGACTGCAGTGGTGTCGTACCAGACTGTCATGGAGGGACTCAGAATGGCAGCGGGTCATCTTCAGTGACGAGTCCCGCTTTAGTCTTGGTGGAGACGCCCAACGAATCCGTGTGTGGAGGCACCGTGGTCGGCACCAAGATGGACGGTGTGTTGTCACACGTCCAGAAGGCCTGGTGTCACTCCATCCCACCCCTACCGCACCATCTGCAGGAACTGTGTGAGGATGTTCAAGCTGCATGGGATGGATTATCACAGGACTCCATTAGGAACCTCTACAGCTCCATACCGAGACGTCTGGCGTGTTGGGTTAGCAAACACGGCGGCCCGACGCCATACTGAGAGACAGACTTCTGTATGTGTAGCTCAATAAATATTGATCATATCAGTCTAAGTTTATCATCAGTTATTGATCCTGGTCACCTTTATCCTCCTTCCCAACAGAGCTCCACTCCCACACCTCCTTCTGGGTGTAGCTGTTCTTTGGATGAGGAGTGGACCAACAGAACTGCTGTAAATGACTTGGTATAAAACCTCTTCACATCAGAAGTTGAGAACAGCTCTGCCTTCTCCTGCGAACGTCTTGTCTTGGAGATACATGGACAGCGAAGATGGGGGGAGCGAGGAGCAGGGTGGTGTAATTGGGATGGATAGAAAGCAAGGCAGCAGGAAGGACGACCACTCAAGGGCGCAGAAACTATGTGCATGTGTTAAGAGTGCAAGTGGTAGAGATGGAGAGCAATGTATGGAGAGTAAGAAGAGAGGGAGCGAGAGCGAGGGAATTCGAGTGCTGCTCGGCTCTGAGCTGGATGATTGCACTGCGACGCTGAAGTGCTTCTGATACTCTGATGAGAGGGATGTCATTAAGTCACAGCAGGGAAAATGAGAGGCAGGTGCACAGAGAGAGAGAGAGAGAGAGAGAGAGAGAGAGAGAGAGAAAGACAGACAGGGAGAAAAAGAAAGAGAGAGAGAGACTGCCAATATATCACACTGTGTGTCTCTGCCTGCCAGAATGCCTCGGCATTGATTATGAACATCCCATAATAAACAAGCAGAGCGGGAACTGGACTAATAAAGCACAAATTGTGCAACCCTGGTTCTGCTCGAGATTCAGCACCACCAGCTCTCTGAGCTCGCCGTCGCTCCCTTAGGAAATAATTGAACCATATAGATGGGCTCGCTTTCATCAGCGCGCCGGCTGCGGCCAACGTGGAGCAGCTAATTAATAGGCTTTAATCTAATGGAAGCACGAGGCAGGAAGCGCGTCCCCGTCAGCTAGGCTTCTGAGGACTGAGTTTCTCCGCTTCGAGACCGGAGGCCTTGGTGGTTTACGCGAAAGGCTCTTTGACAAAAGAAGTCCAGGAAGAATGTATATGTTTATACAGATCGTGCCAGTAGTAAAGCCTTTCAAGCTGGCCGCCGCAAATGGAGTTTACAGGAACCCCGTACTGACCTTCTTCGTGAATGACTGTTTACGTAGGAAGCTATTTTAAGGACGATCTAAACATGCTCCCCCTCGGTAGGAATCTTAAGTGATAAGCCTCTAATAAGCCGGAGCTGAGACTATTTCATACCACAGTCCACTGGCCTGCGCCAGGATCAGAACGCCCCAGGTTCCCCAACTTTCGGGTCCATGTAGACCATATAGGGGAGGTTAGCTCAATTCATAGGCATTTACACATATCCGCCTGTTTGGCCTACGTCTAGGGGTGCCACCTTTCAGAAATGATAATAAAGGACGGGTGGGCGTGGTCATGTGTGAGTGACGTGTGCGAAATTGGGTCCCGTATTTGAGCTGATTCCGGGGGGTGGATGGGAAGGGGTGTTTGGGGAGAGTGTGATCAATCATGTGTGACACATGTGTTTATCGAACATTTATGGAAATACGGAACACATTTACGGACATTTACGGAAATACGGAACAAATTTACGGACTTTTACGGAAATCCGGAACAAATTTACAGATATTTACGGAAATCCGGAACAAATTTACAGATATTTACGGAAATACGGAACAAATTTACGGACTTTTACGGAAATACAGAAACAAATTTATGGACATTTACGGAAATACGGAACAAATTTACAGACATTTTCGGAAATACGGAACAAATTTATGGACATTTACGGAAATACAGAACAAATTTACAGACATTTACGGAAATACAGAACAAATTTACGGACTTTTACGGAAATACAGAAACAAATTTATGGACATTTACGGAAATACAGAAACAAATTTATGGACATTTACGGAAATACGGAACAAATTTACAGACATTTCCGGAAATACGGAACAAATTTATGGACATTTACGGAAATACGGAACATATTTACAGACATTTACGGAAATACGGAACAGATTTACAGACATTTACGGAAATACAGCACAAATTTATGGACATTTATGGAAATACGGAACAAATTTACAGACATTTATGGAAATACGGAACAAATTTACAGACATTTACGGAAATACGGAACAAATTTACAGACATTTACGGAAATACGGAACAAATTTACAGATATTTACGAAAATCCAGAACAAATTTTACGGACATTCACAGAAATACGGAACAAATCGCATCCCGTATTGGTTTAATACGGGACCCAAAATTTAGTTGCCAAATAAAGGACGACTCCGTATTTTACGGGACAGGTGGCAATACTACCTATGTCTGTCCAGCCTAGGGTGGCCACATGTCCAGTTTTAGGCTGGACCGTCCGTTTTTTTTTTTTATTCATCTTTTACGGCATTTAGCTTACGATCTTATCCAGAGCGACTTACAAGATTAATCATGCTACAGGCGGGCCAACGTAGTGTTAGGAGTCTTGCCCAAGGACTCTTATTGGTGTAGCACAGCACAGTCACCTAGACTAGGAATCGAACCCCAATCTGGTGTGCTAGCTTAATGACAAGTGGTGTTGTCCGTTGGGCCACACCAACCATATTGACTGGCTCCAAATTGACTAACTCCCAGTCCTCCTCCGCTGCAGTACCTGGATGGACGCCTGTTAGTCGTCATTTTGGGATGAACTATTGAAAATGCTCACTCGCCTACAATATCATGTCAGGGCCTGGTGTCACTCCACCTCCACCGTTACCGCACCATCTGCAGGAACTGTGTGACCATTAGGAACCTCTACAGCTCCATACCGACACGTCTGGCATGTTGGGTTAGCAAACATGGCCGCCCGACGCCATACTGAGAGACAGACTTCTGTATGTGTAGCTCAATAAATATTGATCATATCAGTCTAAATGTATCATCAGTTATTGATCCTGGTCTCCTTTATCCTCCTTCCCAACACACCTGCACTCCCACACCTCCTTTTAATGAAGAGGCCACTCAAACCTTTAAAAGTACAGTACTAAAAGTACAGTAAGAACACCAGCCGGGTTCCTTCCATTGTACCGGATTAAGGGAGGTGGGAAACAGTCATAACACTGGACTCGGATCACATAAGTCTCCTTAAACCACAGAAACTCCAGAAGAATTTTCCATAAATGTGAATGAAGTATATCTTGATAGCGCCCCTTAATCAAGCGCCTAGTGTGACATTACCAGTGAGGCATTCCAGCTCCGACATTAGACATTACTGTAACAGGAGGTAGAAGAAAGACTGAATCCATAAACAACAAGACTGTCCACTGAAGCGTTCCTCGTACGCACTAGCCCTGATTTAACTTGTCAGAGTATTGTTTTACGCGATAGACGAAGCGGGAGGCGCTTCGCTCGCTTGTTAGCTCCAGCCCCTGGCACTAGGGCTGAATCGCTCCCTTGATGCTGCGGCTGGCTCTGAAATGGACCGGCAGCTCTTGGCTGGCCATGCATAGTCTCTCCAGCTGTCTCTGCGCTCCCTCTGAAACACAGCGGAGGAGCACAGCGGTTGTGAGCTCGAGATATGGCACGAAGACGGCTCACGGATTAGTGTGGTGAGCTGGAATGAAGCTGGCGGGATCAGCGTGCCCTGGGATGCCATGAAAAACGCTGGAGTACCAAATGTCATGGAATATCAGTATATAGGTTGCTTATGAAGTGGGGTTACCTCAGGGGACAGCTCGGGAACGCCCACACCTGTGTAAGTTGTGAGGTGTTATCTTGTGAGTCAGGCTGAACACTGGTTCAGGTGCTCAGGGGTTGAACAAGGAATGATAGTGGGTGCCAGACGGATGGGACGTTCCGTTTCCTAGGTTGTGCAGGCATTTCACATTCCTCGATCCACAGTGGGACTTGTGTACCGGGAATACGTCATAGGAGGCTTTACCACCGAGAGTGGACAGAGCAGTGACCGCACACGGGTGCTTGATGGTCACACCTGGAGGCGTCTGGCTAGAGCTATCCATGCAAACAGACAAGAGACTTCCACAGAGAAACCATATCCACGTTCCCGGCAGGAGGGACCACTCGCATGTCCTGCAGCTTCAGGCAGCTTCCATATGGAAGCAGAAGACACATCAGAGTGCCGTGACACTGGACACAGTGCCATGTAACTTTACTCTTAGTTGATGTTAGCTGTGTAGCCTTTAGCATGCTAATTTGCCAGCTAGCCCAGTGATCCTGCTGTTTCTATTTAGGATCACATCTTAGCCACATAGCCTTTTCCCTTAGTTCATGTTAGCTGTGTAACCTTTAGCATGCTAATTAGCCAGGTAGCCCAGTGATCCTCTTGTTCCTATTTAGAATCACATCTTAGCCACATAGCTTTTTCCCTTAGTTGATGTTAGCTGTGTAGTCTTTAGCATGCTAATTAGCCAGCTAGCCCAGTGATCCTGCTGTTTCTATTTAGAATCACATCTTAGCCACATAGCCTTTTCCCTTAGTTGGTGTTAGCTGTGTAGCACTTAGCATGTTAATTAGCCAGCTAGAACAGTGTTCCCGTTGTTTCTATTTAGAATCACATCTTAGCCACATAGCATAGCCTTTTCCCTTAGTTGATGTTAGCTGTGTAGCCTTTAGCATGCTAATTAGCCAGCTAGCCCAGTGATCCTGCTGTTTCTATTTAGAATCACATCTTAGCCACAAAGCCTTTTCCCTTAGTTGATGTTTGCTGTGTAGCCCTTAGCATGCTAATTAGCCATCTATCCCAGTGGTCCTGCTGTTTCTATTTAGAATCACATCTTAGCCACATAGCCTTTTCCCTTAGTTAATGTTAGCTGTGTAGTCTTTAGCATGCTAAATAGCCAGCTAGCCCAGTGATCCTGCTGTTTCTATTTAGAATAACATCTTAGCCACATAGCCTTTTCCCTTAGTTGGTGTTAGCTGTGTAGCACTTAGCATGTTAATTCGCCCATCTTAGAAACAGTGTTCCGCTTTGTTTTCTATTTAGAATCACATTCTTATCCACATAGCATAGCCTTTTCCCCTTAGTTGATGTTAGCTGTTGCTAAGCCCTTTAGCATGCTAATTAGCCAGCTAGCCCAGTGATCCTGCTGTTTCTATTTAGAATAACATCTTAGCCACAAAGCCTGTTCCCTTAGTCGATGTTTGCTGTGTAGCCCTTAGCATGGTAATTTGCCAGCTAGCCCAGTGATCCTGTTCCTATTTAGAATCACATCTTAGCCACATAAGCCTTTTGCCCTTAGTTACATGTTACTTGCTGGTAGCCCTTAGCATGCTAATTTTGCCTAGCTGCCCAGTGATCCTGTTTCCGATTTGAGAATACATCTTAGCCACCTAGCCTTTTCCCTTAGTTCATGTTAGCTGTGGTAGCCGCTTAGCATGCCTAATTTGCCAGCTAGCCAGTGATCTGCTGTTTTTCTATTTAGGAAGGCACTTCTTAGCCACATAGCCTTTTCCCTTAGTTGATATTAGCTGTGTAGCCCTTAGCATGCTAATTTACCAGCTAGCACAGTGATCCTGTTGTTCCTATTTAGAATCACATCTTAGCCACATAGCCTTTTCCCTTAGCTGATGTTAGCTGTGTAGCCCTTAGCATGCTAATTAGCCAGCTGGCACAGCAAACTATGAAGTTAGGCTACGTCCACAAGTCATTTCTGGACCTGGAATTGTTCTCCTGGTCCGACACTAGTACTTTACTTGTCCCTGGCTCATACCTAAGGGCCCATCGAGCACCCTTTACACTTGAGCTAATAAACGAATGGGAATAGCCCTTAAGATGCCGGTCAGGGATCCCGCTTGAGGGAAAAAGGAGGAGGCCAAGTGGGGGGTACAAGGGCTTGTGTTAACACTAGTATTTAGAAGGGCGGCTAGTGTGCCTCTGGCTTAGATTGGCTTGTTGACTTCTGCAAAACCTTCATGAAGAACCCATGGCTAGGGTTTTGTTTCCCGGTGACTGTAGTTTGTGGGTTAGCCTCATAGCTCTAGTTTTAACATTTTAGAAGCGAGATTTGGACACCAAACTTGCCTCGGCTGATTGACTACAGCCAGGATGAGAGAAGAAATCGTGGGCTAAATCTATTCGACCCCCATTACGAGTCCAAATAAGTCATCGTGAATGAACTCTAGAGGCCTCAGTCGAGTAATGAGCTCGGTCGTCTACGGAATGACATAACGGTTGGGGTTACAAATACGCTTGTTGAAATTTTAGACAAATTGGACCCTTTCCAGTTCCAGATTTTCAGTTCCGGAAGATGTGCTAGGAAATAGAAGAGCTTACCCCTTGCGGCTACGAAGGAGTCCGCCTCCTGAATCTAAATTACTTCATACTGTAGAGTCAATGAGGCTTAGATACCAAAAACAACTAGAGGAACCAAAAGTTGAGGCACGAACAAAAGCAAAATAATAATTTTCCAGAACACATTTATTATATTTTGACTGCTTACTACCCAGGTGTTAACACATTGATGAATTTAACGTTACCCAGCCTTGCACAAGACTGCCAGAGTAAATATCGGCATCAGCACTGAAAAACAAAAAAATTTTGGAATTGTCAAATGTTTAACATGTTGAATGACAGGTTGCTTATATCAGGAAGTATGGCAATAGGCAATATATAGGAAAACATACCTTTATTCATCATTTTTTTTATTAATTTTTTAATTTTCTAACATAAATCAGCAATTAATCAAACAATATCACATAAAACATTCTCAAGCCAACCTCCTTCCCCAGCTGAACCTCCACCCTGCAACCCCCACTAATACCCCACCCCTTTTTTTTCTGCTGAAGTTAAGTCAGTCAGCCATATTTCCCATTAATCCCTCCATGATGGACAGTCTCTTGTGACTTCATTTGGGAAAATGGAAGTTTTTTAGGGGAAAAGGGATGGTACATCTAAATCAAAGAGGAAGATAGAGTCAACCACCTCTTTCCCAAAGATTTTTTCGGACTTTTAGACAGTCACACCTTTAACATGACATAAAAGTCCCAAAATACCGGGTGTGGACCAGAATGTACAGTAAAAGATGGGAATTTAGACTGGTTAAAATGTCTTTGCCTTGATGTCAGAATAAGCTCTATGGCAGAACTTTAGATGATATATATTAATGACTAGGGTTATGTGATGACCTAAAGACACTGGACCATGCCAATATGGCATATCTAATTAGCCTACCTATATGTGCCACAGCGTTTGTCCTATTCCTTCTGGCCCGGTGATGTTTTACAGAAAAATGTGACATAAGCCTAGCATAGATAAAAGGATACTACTTACAGGGACACAAGAATACAGACAATCTGAAATCAATTGTTTACAAATCCATTTTACCAGTAAGTGTCACTATCGCTAACAGGATTCCTATTGGATTTCCACGATAGACATGGGATTATTGAGTACAAATTTTGACATTTTTGTCAATTTTATAAGCAATGCATGTAAAATTTCTTTACTTTCCAGCTAAGAGTCATTTAGTAAACCTGGGACTCTGCAATAGAGCTACATAGTTTATTTCTTTTTATTTTCCCCCCTTTTGTTATTGATGCATTTTTGGAGTTATGCTGGAAGTGAACGTTTTGGAATTTGTGCGGATGTGGTATGTAATGTGTAATGTACTATTTCAGTGGAGAATAGTAACCAGAAAGCAACTGTGTATTTTCCTACTTTTTGATTTTCCATCTTACACAATGTCAGTCATAAAAAAAATAAAATAAAGCTTGGTAGTTTATATTAAAAAAAAAAGCATTGGTCCCAGGCAATACAGTACTGTAGATATTTCAGTATTACTTTATTAGATATATAAAAATGGGTAAAAAACGTTCTATAAGGGAGAACTGATACCCTCCCCCAAATAAGAAGTGCCTAATTAAGATAAGGGCTAACAGAGTCTTAAAAAAACAATACTGGGAAAAGGTCCTGCCCTTAGTATTAGAGAAATATAGCTTCTACAGTCCACACTCCTACTCTTACAGTTTTGCTCTTAAATACCTGCTCAAAGTCAGTCAGTCCTGTAAGTAACTCCTAACATTTTACAAAGAGGCCATTAGACAGATTTTACTTGACCACACAGGTACTAGCTGTAGCCATATTAGCTCCTCTGATATTTATACATCACAAATATACGAGCGCGTCTGGTATTGGCCCTGATACCCATTAGAGATAGACAGAGAGATAAAACATGAAATGATCTACTGTTGGAGCTTGGCTGGGGGTTTCACATAACCATCAATATGCTTTCCCTCTCGTCGTCAAATGATCGACTTATTCAGCCTGTTAGCATTAGCCCGAAAAGAGGGCCTTTTTTCCTAAAACCCGCTCGGTTTTCACAGTGTGTTTAAGTGCCGACGGCTGCAGGAGCTGGGATTTACAGTGGAGTGCCCAATGAGACAGCGCTACACCAGCGCAGCACTTGGACTAAGTTCCTTGAGTGAATGATTTGATTAACATGCTTCCTTCATGGCTGGCAGCGGGAGATATTATGGCTTGCAGCGGCTGCATTTGTTACCAGCCAGAGGAAACTCGGTTTGAGGCCTGTTCTCTTTCCTCCACTGCTCTTCTCGCTTCATCTCCAAAACCCCATCCCAAAAAATAGAATGGCTAGTTATGAGAAGAGGAGAGCGGGCCTAGTCAGCAGCATGTAAATCACAGACTAAATTTAACACTGTGAATTTCTGCTGGAACCACAAGTCAGCTGTGTTGAAGAACACAACTTTTCCCCAGAAATTTATAGTGGTGGAATAAAAGCATGTTCACAGCACGCCCAGTTTTTTAATAAAATGACTCCCCTGATGGCCACTAATAATTCTGCATTTCCAGTCCAACATCCAGTTTTAACAGGATGACGCAATATTCTTTTATGAAGTTAGGCTAGGCTTTATAGGGAGGGGTGGGTAAGTATGATATTTTTTCCATTGTAAATTGTGTGCCACATGGGGCTAACGCTATAATACGTTCAAAGGCTTTTTTAATGGACACCTTATTGCGTAATCATAATGTATTTTGTCTGAGATTTATTCGATGGCACAAAATATAATCACAAAACAAGGGGCTTCCCCATGATTCAACATTTCACATGCCACACTGCTCCAGTTTGGCAAGACTCATTATATTCTCCTTGTACTGAGACAGGTAGTTCTGAGTGATCTTTAGGTATTGACGACATCGGTAACATACTTGGAAGAGTGCATTTAAAAGCATCATTTATTACACTATCAATAATTCACCCACATGGACACAGTATGTGTATCTTCTAGAACATATGGGTACTGGCAGGGTTGGCAAAAGCTTAGAGAATGTACTAATGATAGCTGATTGTGGCAGCTAAAAAAAACTACTGACCACACTCCATGCATTATTTTTCAAAAGAATATAGTAAAGTAGTTTGTGGTGTAACTTCTAGGCTCTAAACCTTGTAATCTACCAAGGCATTGCTTTCAGTATGAAGGTATCCATCCCACAGCTAGTTGAAGGGAGAGAGCAAGCTCTCATGCAAGGTCAATTTTTGGGCATTCCCATTTTGTTATTTTATCATGAGATTTCATCACCAAAAGAACCCCCGCAGAGCTCCAAACAATGTAGAAAAAACCTTAAACCTATGAAACAAATGCAGTTACGGTGTTTGTTTGTTGCAGAACAAGTAATACCTTGGTTGATGTTTACTACAAAATAATTCAAAGAACAAGAAAACATTGGGACAATTTTATCAGGCAATATGGGGTTAGGTGAAAGTTTCTCTGTGCCTTTGTGGCAGTTAGACCCACTGCTTAGGAAATGAACCTTTACGGAATGCCTCCTTCTGATGAGGGGAATTAGAAAAACCAGTCCAATTATCACAATTATTAAGCAAACATTGATCATTCCTGATAATCTTTGATTACTTTCTACTTTTTTTAGCTTGTTGGACATCCCATTCCAAAAAACCATGGTCATTTCATTTGGCGTTCCCCCCCCCCCCCCCCCCCCCCCCCCCCCCCCCCCCCCCCCCCCCCCCCCCCCCCCCCCCCCCCCCCCCCCCCCCCCCCCCCCCCCCCCCCCCCCCCCCCCCCCCACCCCCCCCCCCCCCCCCCCCCCCCCCCCCCCCCCCCCCCCCCCCCCCCCCCCCCCCCCCCCCCCACCCCCCCCCCTTCTCCCTTTCTATTTGAAAATGATTCTTCCAATCTAGGTAGGTTTTGATTGTGTGTATTTCTTGGGAATTTTGTGCCCACTATGTCTTGAAAAGCAGATCCATGAGTTAAGGTACTGATGTTGATGAACCCAGTGCTCACAGTTAGGCAGTCCTATACCCCTAAAGTAAGTAGTTCAAGCAAGAAACTGCTTCAGCATATTTGCTCTTGTGAGTTTGTGTGGCCTTCGTTGGCTGAGCTGTTGTTACTCCTAGGCATTATTATCACAGTGCCATGGTTTAAAAGTCTTTTGCGCTTCTTAATATGACCAAATGCCAAGTTTTGTTAGTGGAGATTGCAAGTGCTTGGACAACTGTTGGCAATGAAGTGTGGCAGAAACCTAAAACTTAAAAATTAGTGGTGTACTTTTGGTCCATATAGTGTAGCTTAAGCTGCTGCCTTTGCCGGCAGCTAGCAAACAAACAACAACAACAACAGTTGCGACTAAAAAGGAATGTACAACACTCATGTTTAGCAATTTAAAGTGCTCGTTTTAATCTGAATATGCTTCACTGCCACAATTTTTAAATCTTTGCTGGGGATTTGTGTTTCATCAGTTTCTTCATTTTAGAATTTATCTTTCTGATAATGATACACACATTTTAATGTGTCACTGGCCTACGAAACTACTTTTGTTTACATTGGGGTAATGTGACAATCCTGGTTTGAATGAATTGTCCTTGTCCAGTTGCTCAGGGTCTCATAGATTAAGCAGGATGTTGGATGTGATGTCTTTATGATTTACATGACTTTAATCATATTAATTATTACTTTATCATTCAAATCAGCTAAAAAATAGTATCTGTAATGTTTCACTCGCAACGGGCATATACTACGCATTATTAGCATGTTCCACTGGAGACCACCAAACGCCAGTGGTTTAAAAATGGGACATACTGGTCCCATGTGCAAAGAAGTACACATCTTCTACAAGCCAACACACCTCTGCACATTCGGTACATTTACTTTAGTTGCTAAATAAACATTTTGGTCAAAAATCAATACACAATCTGGCCTGTGCATGTCATGTTTCATTGTTCACAGATACAGGGGTTGGACAATGAAACTGAAACACCTGGTTTTAGACCACAATCATTTATTAATATTGTGTAGGGCCTCCTTTTGAAGCCAATACAGCGTCAGTTCGTCTTGGGAATGACATATACAAGTCCTGCACAGTGGTCAGAGGGATTTTAAGCCATTCTTCTTGCAGGATAGTGGCCAGGTCACTACGTTATTCTGGTGGAGGTTAGTCCTTCTGGGTGGTATTCTGAAATGACCCTCGATAACTTGGCTCTTGATCCATCCCAAAGACTTTGCTGTCTTGGTCACAGATGCCGCCCGCAAGACGCTTTGCACCAACAATCTGTCCTCTTTTGAATCCTGGTATTGCTCACCCATAAATGTCGTGTGTGCATTGCAGTATTTTTGAGCAGAACCTGTGCTCTGTACCTACTTAACTGAACCTTCACACTCTGCTCTTACTGGTGCAATGTGCAATTAATGAAGATTGGCCACCAGGCTGGTCCAATTTAGCCATGAGACCTCCCACACTAAAATGACAGGTGTTCCAGTTTCATTGTCCAACCCCTGTATGTCGAAATGAACAAATAAATGGAAACTGTGCACTAAAACAGTAAACGTCAAATGTAGGTGTGTTTCCTGAAGATCAGGTCTTTACTGATTTTCACACAGAAAATGCAATAAAAAACACAATATATGACCAAGTCATCACTTTTGTATCTGGCTTTAATAATACCTACAAGAAACTCTGTCCCAAATATGACCACAATCAAATGGAAAATCATGTGACTGAAACATATAATAAATGACCAATAAACCTAAGTATGCTTTCTAAGAAAACCCAAGTGTAGCCCTATTCAGATAGCCCATTAAAGCAACACGGGTTCCTGAGTTTATTTCCTTATGTACAGGTGCTACTCTACTCTGCTTTTCATCTGGATCACCCATGTTGGTGTTTTCTTCCTCCACCTCTGAGAAAATGATATGCTGCTGATATGGCACTGTAGGGAAATTTATATTTTGACTGCTACTACCCACCATATCTGGTCTTCCAACACGCACACACATGAAATATTTTCCTGCCTTACTAAACGGAAGACGCTTTGGAAGCTTTTCAACCAATTTGCTTGATCTGTCTTGAAGAACATCGTTCACACCCTCTCCTCACCGGGAGAGCTTGAACAGGAGGATCTGAAGAAGGTCTTTCAGAAAAATCTCACAGGCTGAATAAATGGATGACTAGAATAGCTGCAACATGTATAAGCACATATCACCCAGCGACACAATATCATAAAGCACACAGCACCATCAATGCCTCACTCAAACAGAGTCCGATCATATGGCCATGTGTGATGCAAGCATTTCCATGTTTGGTGAAATTACAGCCCAACCTGACACCACCAGTTGGAAATTTTCAGCAATCTGGATATGTGAGTTTTATCATTGAGGAGGACGAGTATTTTTCCACTAATAAACTAATCCAATCTGAATAGGTGATCTAAGGTTGGGAGCAAATGAAGTTACGTGAGGTAAATTCTGGTATCTATTCCACCACTGTGTACTTCTCAAAACCCCTCTTTGGTCTGCTGCTTCATGAAGACAATTAGAGATTAAACAGCACAGTGAGTCATGTTACTTGACATTGGATCTTCTGTCACACTAACCCAAGCAGGCTGGAAGCTCTTAGCAAACTGGCGCACTGTTCACAAGCACTGTTTTCAAACGGACTCAAAACAGCCTACTAACCTCTCATCAAAGATTTATTAACATGAGGTCCTTCCAATCCCGTTCTACACTGTGCAACAAAGACGGAACAATGCTGAGATCGTTCACTGACAGGATAGTCCGAAGCAGATTGAACTGGATTGTGTTTAGACATGCACAGGATTTCACCACAGTGTGAAAAATATTAAAACAGCAGTTGACGGGTGGTAACAAGGAAAATGTTAATTCATTAATAAACTTAGTAATTTTCGGTGTAGTAGTTACTTTACTGAAAGTATTTGCATTTTGGATTTTTGGGGGATTTCTAGCTTTAACTCCCACTTACATTTATAGGGAAATCTGTCCATGCTCCCTTTTGGGTGCATACAAACATAACATGTTCAAAATGAAAGAAGGGTGAGGCCAAGCCCACAAATTAGGGGCTACTCATTGTGCACTTTGGGTTTTGAGAGCTTGTTTTGACCTGTTGGCCGAGCTTGATTCTTACCAAATGGATATTGTTCTCTCCTGCAATGTTTTTGTGCTGACGATCATCATATACAATACAACATCAGTGTCAGACCAATTAATGACCTTTCTATGTTAAGGACTGGTGGGGACAGAGAGTGACACTGAGTCTCTTACCTAAAATGAGTTACAGAGTCTTTTCCAGAAAGACAATAAGGATCTATCTCTCTCTAAAAACATTAGAGCATAATAAATCATGCTTAATGTTACTCTCCATACTTAAGTGCACTTGAAGGTGAATACTTGAGTACTTTTACTTAAGTGGAGGTCTAAAGGAAGGAATATTTTACTGGAGTAATATTTTACCTTTGGTATTTCTACTTTATCTCAACCTACAAAGGTTTGTGTACTTCACCCACCACTGTTTTACCACAAGCATACAAAATCTTAATGTAATTATTTTATAGACTGAACAGACATAATCTGAACAGATCTTTAAGGGATCTTAAGTTGAATACAACATCTTATACAAATAAGGGCTAAAGTCGTTTGATATATGAACAATTCAACATGTTAGAAAAATCTGAAACTGAAAATCAGGACGTTTTCAAAATCCAAAAGA
>JAMWET010006330.1:0-44645 GCA_024036415.1 Prochilodus magdalenae | reverse complement strand
GTCCGTGTCGCTGTTTACCTGAAATCCAGTCTGGGTAAACTCTCCACCCCAATGGCGTTGTCTGCTTGAATAGTAGTTCTTCTGGTAGGGTGTTGCAGGGTGTGTGATTGTGGGAGCTAGGTCTGCTGAGATTGTACTTGATCAGAACTGGAACATTAGTGATTTTCAATTTTAAAAATTTAAATAAAATAATGAACTCGGTCTAGTATATGTTCTGCCGGCAGTGTGTAATGGAGAACCAAAAGGCGCGCTCTCGCCGCCTGCTTTATTTTTGCCTCGGTGGTTTTTTTTGTTATGCGCGGACAACCGTTATGTGAGATGTGAGCTATTCTTTCTCCGGAGAGATGAAACGCGGTGACTGTGATCGGAAATGATAGCCAAAAGACCTCGGCCTGGATGTGGAACAGACTGTCTGCTCGGTAAAGCCCTGCATTGATGCCGAAGAAGGTAACCGAAAAAATTACTGCGAGATTAATGTGAATACTGGGAGAACTGAACTGTAGCGAAAAAGGATTGAAAGGATTGATAGAGAGGGGCTTTGTGGAGGAAACAAAGGCGTCATTCGGCGTCATCAATCAGGAGCTGTGCTGGGAAAACCCTTTGGAACTGCATCGTGTTAGTCTAACATTCAAGAGGCATTAACGACAAAAAACTCACCTGGATTTTTAAATGAACGTAATTAGATTAGAAATTAGAGAAATCGGGCTGATAAAGGGCGCCTCATTTCCGTTAGACCCGGCTCACGATGCAGACATTGGAGAGAAAGATGCAGTCCAGAGCTAATGTACTTCAAAGAAAAAAAACGAGCATTTCATTTTAGACTGTTAATACAAATTCATACGGACTGAAATACAGTGAGTTAGTTTTAGAAAAGGAGTAGATCGTGAGCTGGAGCAGGAGGTTAATCATTGATTTCTCACTGTGCAGTTGACGGTGGGACTCCCACCTAGATCAGGTACTGTAGCCATACACGTCACTGTGTACTGGATGGCTTAATGATAATGCTCCAGTGTTCAGAACAGTCCTGTTTTATGAAGTCAGTCTGCCTGAAAATTCACATCTGAATATCTGTAGTGGTTACTGTGAGCGCGTACTGATGCTGATGAAAGGTGTGAATGGTGAAGTGCTAAGTATATGCTTTTGGTCACATGTCAAAGAAAAATAATTATCTATTTTCTTTAGATTCAAAAAAAAATCTGGAGAAATGAGGTCTCAATAGGCTCAATAGATTTTGAGGAGGAGGAAGATCATTTGAACCTCCAGATACAAGCTAAAGATGGACCAGGATTAACCACATATTCAAAAGTCATTATAGACGTGATAGATGTCCAATGATGATAACGCTCCAGGGAATGTCTTATTCAATCTCTGAGACAGCCCAGTTCCTGAAAGCACTTCACCTGGTGGTACTGAGGTTGGGCCGATAATTAATGTTACACGACGGACGGACAGATTCTGGGAACAATGGGACAGGTTCCCACTTGTTTCCCTCAGCAGAACGTTTCCCTTTAAAAACTCGTTTCCCTCCATTAAAAAGACTATTATTCTCTGGCCAACAACAAGCAGACTGAATTAGACCGAGAGCTGATTTCTGACTATAACGTTACACATCACTGCTACTGATGAAAGGCTCTCCACACCTTTGTCCTCCCTCCTCTAAACTATCCATCTATCAGTAGCTGACTGATGTGAATGATAATCCACCTGTATTTTGAAGAGCAGATTTACAGCGCTCATGTGAAGGGAGAATAACAAACCATAGCCTCCTCTGTTTTGTACAGTAGCAGCCACACTTAGACACGGACTGGAGGACAAAGAATGGTACTGTAGGGTTTATTTCTATCTCTGTTACTGTTTCCTGATGTGGGTGGTGCTCCAGTATCCTCCATTTTCCTATCCATTAATTGGAGATACGGGGTGTTGTGTTTTGTCCATGCAGCTGAGGTCTTTTGATATGAGCAGTTTGGAAAAGTTTCAAAGTTGCTCGGGGGTAGTCTTAGCCATGAGACCAACAACGTTTCATCCTCCACTCAGCTAGTAACGTGACTGTGAGCGTCTTCATTAAGTGATGAGAATGATAACTCTTCCACAAATATATTATACCACCTTCCCCGGAAGGAAGCTCCCTTCATGGACTGGAAATGGTGCCGGCAAGGCCTGCCCAGTCAGGCTCTCTGTAGTCTACAAAGGTTGATCGCAGGTGGCTGCGGGACTCGGGTCAGAACGCGTGGCTTTCTTAATCACATAGTGAAAGCGACTGATCCGGGAACTTTTCACTATTTTGGTGAACACGGAGGGTGGGAGAGATCAGGACGCAGCGGGGGGACATTTCTGTAATCTGACAGTACGAAAGCAGGAACCTGATCGTTTCAGTGTGAGAGATAACGGACAGCCGTCTGCGCATTAATCTGCTTCCTTCACACACTGGTATCTGTTCAGTTTCTGATAACCTGGTGAAGTTCCTGAACTTAAGGACATGTCTAATGACCGAGAGCAGCTTCCCAACTCCACCGTTCTATTTGATCATCGCGCTGGTGGGTCCGTCTCCACGTTCTTCCTAGCAACGCTTCATGCATCATCATCCTGGCTGTGAGGTTTTGGGTGTCACAGGAGGAAAGCCCAGACTGTTGTTTGATGGAGGGCTGTGGCCATTCCCAGCGCGTATCTCAGCCTCCAAATTACGCAAGAGGTGGGAGGGAGCGGGAACTCTCCGCAGCGCCTACAATTACGATATACACACATATCTGACCACAGGATCACGAACCAGCGATTTGCAAGTTCGTCACTTCTTACAATGATGTGGGAACTCTACCTGCTTGATCTGACTCATGAGGAACGATGAATCCCGGTGCGAGGATTTCGATGGGATGTCCTGTTTGAGGAAGAGTGCAAATGTAATTGAGGGGTATGGTTTTAATCTTTTTTGTTTCGTGATGGTTTTTCATTGCTACAGTCAGGAACCTATTCCAGTGTTCAGAGAAGGTTGGAAATATCACGTGTTAGAAGGTAACGAGGTAAATAAAAGGGTTACTGTTTATGCTTTTTCATATTATTTATTCTGTCGTTAATTATGGGTGAAACAGTCACTGTGAACATAAAAGACCACACGTGTAGTTCTTTTTATTAACAAATTTTAGAGAACCTGTTCAGTAAAAAAGCGCAACGATTTAGAATTAATCCCGGTCTGTTCAAAAGCTGTTGTAAAATATAACGTGGTAAATAAATCGAATGGTAGCGGTGATTATAAACTATAAGTTGCTGTAGTGCATTTTGAATTTGAAATGTCTCTTGTGAGCAGTCGTGGTGTTAAGTGTTTTCTGCGAGTTGTCATTTATTTATTTGTTAAAAAAATTTAACCATTTACCGAACTTATTATTTGTGTATTATTTATTTTAATTTTACGAACATATAAAACACATCCTCTATTCATCTGTGTTTCCAGCTGGCCGTACTGCTCTGCAGTCTAATTATAATCATTATCATTATTTTTTTAATCTAATTTAATTATTATTTATTTTATTACAAATCCTAACTTTAGTTAAATATCGATTATTTAAAAATTCATCACGTGTTTTAATAAGATAAATGCCATACTTCATAGGAGCGACATCTGAACTGATTTGGAAAAGCGTTCGTGATCCTCCTTAGATTGTAAAAAGTGTTTTGTTGGTTCAACAACAACAAGTACTATTTATTGTTACAACACTTTGAATTAAGTTTATTTATCATAAAAAAAAAAACTCTTTAAACAAGCTATTCTTTCAATGAAAGTCTTTAGGTTGAGTTAAACTTGTTCAGTTGATTGAAACAACATGCAGTAATTTTTGGGTTAAGCTTTTTACTGTGGATGTTTGTTTTACCACATGTAATACATTACATTTAAAATACACTTAATGTATTTAGCTGACGCTCTTATTCAGAGCGTCTTACAAAGTTAATCATATTAATCATATGTAGGACAATAGTAGGCCAACGTAGTAGTGTAGAGAAGTATTGTCCAAGGATTCTTATTGGTGTAGCACACCGTAGTGACCCAGTGACCCAGACCAGGAATTTAACCCAAATCTCCTACGTGGTGTGGTACCTCAAATACAAGTGGTATTTTCCGTTGCGACAGCAACCACCATATATCAGCAGCATTATATTTGTTTATCTGTTGAGCTCTGTAGAACTGTCTGGTTGTTGCTCTCCGTGGTCCTAGAAGGTTGCGTTGAGATTTACTTGTGCTGGATGCATGAAACTGGTGAAAGCGTCAAAATCTTCAACTGGCAAATATGACACTCACAGTTTTCCTTTCTATTGGAGGTTGGAGGGCTGAACTCCAGCTATGTACTAAGCTCAAGACAGCCCCTGAGAGATTCAGGAGAAGTATTCATACTAATTTTGTGACTCGTGGTGTCGCTGTTTACCTATGGAACCAGGCTGGTTCATCTCTCCACCCACTGGCGTTGTCTGGTTCATTTCGTTCTTCTTTTGTGGTGAAGGGTGTGAGTGTTGCAGAGTAGGCTTGTGTGATTGTATTTGATCAGGGCTAAACATTTCTATTCACCAACAATTTAAATATGTTAGACAGTAAATGAAACCAGTCTGATATATTTCTGCGGCAGTGTATAATGGAGAACAAAGGCGCGCTCTCGGTCGTGCTTTATTTTTTATCTCGGCGTTCTTGTTATGGGCGGACACCGTTTATGGAGATGTGAGCTATTCTTTTGCGCGAGGAGATGAAACGCGGATCTGTGATCGGAAATATAGCCAAGCGACCTCGGCCTGGGATGTGAACAGACTGTCTGCTCGTAAAAGCCCGTATTGTGATTTCGCCGAAGGTAACCAGAAAAAATACTGCGATATTAATGTGAATACTGGAGAACTGACTGTAGCGGAAAGGATTGATAGAGAGGGGCTTTGTGGGAAGAAGACTGCATGCGTAATAAAACAGGAGCTGGTCCTTGAGAATCCAATGGAATCTCATCTAATCAACATAAATGTTCAGGATGTGAACGACAATTCGCCTACGTTCAAAAAGGACCTCATAAAACTGGAGATCAGTGAAATAGCAGATAAAGGATCTCGTTTTCACTTGGAGGAAGCTCACGATGCAGACATTGGATCAAACTCTGTGCAGAGCTACTCCATAACACACAATGGTCATTTTACATTAGCGGTCAGCTCGAAAGCAGGTGGACGGATTTACGGTGAGTTAGTGCTGGATAGAGAGTTAGATCGCGAGATGGAGCAGGAGGTAAACTTGATTCTCACTGCAGTTGATGGAGGGACTCCACCGAGGTCAGGTACTGTGTCCATACACGTCACTGTACTGGATGCTAATGATAATGCTCCAGTGTTCAGTCAGTCTGTTTATACAGTCAGTCTGCCTGAAAATTCACCTCTGAATATTGAAGTGGCTACTGTGAGCGCTACTGATGCAGATGAAGGAGTGAACGGAGAGGTGCAGTATGAGTTCAGTCACGTTTCTGAGAAGGATTTAGTCGCATTCTCTCTTAATCCTAATTCCGGGCAGATTATATTAATAGGATCTCTTAATTATGAAGAGGAGACAGCATACGAACTACAAGTTCAAGCCACTGATGGTTTAGGGCTGGTGTCATATGCTACTGTAATGATAGAAATATCAGACGTTAATGACAATGAACCAGTTATAGTTATTAAAACCCTTCATAGTCCAGTTGCAGAAAACACCTCACCAGGTACAGAGGTGGGCATCATTAATGTACAGGACAGAGACTCAGGTAATAACAGACAGGTTCACTGTTCCCTTCAGCAGAATGTTCCCTTTAAACTCGTTCCCTCCATTAAAAACTATTATTCTCTGGTAACAACAGCTGAATTAGACCGAGAGCTGATTTCTGACTATAACGTTACAATCACTGCTACTGATGAAGGCTCTCCACCTTTGTCCTCCTCTAAAACTATTCATCTATCAGTAGCTGATGTGAATGATAATCCACCTGTATTTGAAGAGCAGATTTACAGCGCTCATGTGAAGGAGAATAACAAACCAGGCTCCTCTGTTTGTACAGTAGCAGCCACAGACCCGGACTGGAGACAGAATGGTACTGTAGTTTATTCTCTGTTACCTTCTGATGTGGGTGGTGCTCCAGTATCCTCATTCCTATCCATTAATGGAGATACAGGTGTTCTCCATGCAGTGAGGTCTTTTGATTATGAGCAGTTGAAAAGTTTCAAAGTGCTCGTCTTAGCCAGAGACAACGGTTCTCCTCCACTCAGCAGTAACGTGACTGTGAGCGTCTTCATAAGTGATGAGAATGATAACTCCCCACAAATATTATACCCCTCTCCGGAAGGAAGCTCCTTCATGACTGAGATGGTGCCCAAGGCTGCCCAGTCAGGCTCTCTGATCTCCAAGGTGATCGCAGTGGATGCGGACTCAGGTCAGAACGCATGGTTATCTTATCACATAGTGAAAGCGACTGATCCGGGACTTTTCACTATTGGTGAACACAGTGGAGAGATCAGGACGCAGCGGGACATTTCTGAATCTGACAGTACAAAGCAGAACCTGATAGTTTCAGTGAGAGATAACGGACAGCTCTCTCTTTCTGCTTCCTGACACACTGTATCTGTTCATTTCTGATAACCTGGCTGAAGTTCCTGAACTGAAGGACATGTCTTATGATGAGAGCAGCTCCAAACTCACTTTCTATTTGATCATCGCGCTGGTGTCCGTCTCCACGTTCTTCCTCACCTTCATCATCATCATCCTGGCTGTGAGGTTTTGTCACAGGAGGAAGCCCAGACTGTTTGTTTGATGGGAGCTGTGGCCATTCCCAGCGCGTATCTCCCTCCAAATTACGCAGAGGTGGAGGGAGCGGGAACTCTCCGCAGCGCCTACAATTACGACACATATCTGACCACAGGATCACGAACCAGTGATTTCAAGTTCGTCACATCCTACAGTGATGGAACTCTACCGGCTGATCTGACTCTGAGGGAAGGACACACAAACGTCTTGTGATGATCTCGAAGGATTGTGCACTTCTAATGGCTCACAGGTATGGTCGTTTACCGTCGTAACATGCTGGTATTGTTATCGTCATATTCAGTTCATGCCACAAGCACATCCATCATTCACAAAGGCAGATCCAGATGTACACGTGATTTTCTCATTTAAATTTTGAGCTTTTAACGTTGTTTTCATGCCATTCGTCGTATTCCCATGAATGGCTATCCTTTGCTCTTAAATGTGTTTTAGACCGGTTTATTTCACGCACCACCTGCAAAGTGAGTTCATCTATATGTACAGGTATTTTTTGTCCTAAGTGGTGGTGATTTTTTTTCCACAACACAGCTGCTGAATTATATGATTTTAGCTGAGAGTTTCATGTTTGATAATGCTGGGAAGCGGAAGTCGCTTAAAACTTTTTGTCCGTGCATGTGCACAGCATTCTTTCAGCTGTGTTTGTTTATCTCCAGTACGCAGGCTTTAACTGATGATTCAAGGTAAATATTACGAAGGCAAAGGCTTAGAGGAATTGCCCTGTTCCCCCAGTTTACTTAATTTATTTTTTGACTGTACATAATAAGCTCTTTCTTAATGCTTCCTTTTCGGGTTTTCTTTTAACAGTATTTTTAACGGTTTTTTTCATCCTCATCTGTTTAGATTTTACTATGATTTAACATCACTATGTGAGTCTTAGTGATAATCATTTTGCTCCCAATTTAAATTGTTTTTTTGTTTGTTTGTTTTATCAAAGGTTGGTGTGACAGATTAATGTCAGGGCTTTAGCATAGTTATAGAACACATATTGTTTTTTCTCTGGGAAATATTATTCTTTATTGTTTATATATATTTTTTAAAGTTCTTACTATTTAATAATAACACCCGAACTGTCGCTTTTATTTCTCTTTCCTTTCTGACATTCGTGCACACGTGCAGTAACGTACACAAAGTCGCAAATTTATGGAAATTGACTAAAGTGTCGAATTCAGCGCCCTCGGTACAGGTTGCTGTTTAGAGTGCTGCAAAGTTTTAATGGGAAATTTTCTTAGCCATATATACGTCATCACCTAACACGTATTAGATGACGGAAATTTTACATTTAAACGACATCCTTAAAAAAGTTAGAAGATAAGAGAGGTTTTTTTTTCCCCACATGTTGAAATATGCACGTTGTACAAAATAAAAAAAAGAAAGAAATTTTATTTTTTTTAAATCACTATTGTGAGATAAAAAATTAAGATATAAACTATACAAATTAACAATTTTACATGTGGTATTGCACAATTATTGAAAGATATTGCATAAATGTTGTATAGAAATTTCACCGTTACTGTTCTCCTATACCAGTTACATTTAGATTATCTTAGCATTCACCTATAAGCTGATGACACGGAGTGTGATAAGTATCATGATGATAGCAGTCAGTAGAAGATGCAAGGTCATGTCGTGTAAACGTTGTAATATTTTGTGATGTTCGAGTCATGTGTATGATCAAGTATATGATATGAAATAATGATTAGAAAGAACTCTTATGGAAACTTCCAATCTATCATCCATTTAAGTCGTAGCATTGCATTACTTATTCCTCTTTTTCTGTCTACATTGATGCGGTTTTTAAATTCCATAAGATGAAGTATATATATTATGGTACATGTTCCTCGCTTGGTGAGTTATGAACATGTAGTTGGACGTGTACTGTCTAAACGAAACTCACAGCGTCGCTGTTCACCAGCAATGGTTTAAAGGGACAAATGAGAGGCTTCATTTCTCCACCCCGTGCATGATGTCAGTACAGCAGAGGAAGCGCTTGGTTGGAGAAAATCTCTGGCGGTGTCTTGCTGTTTGTAATGCCATTGTCTTCTGCTTATTGATTTTGCTGATTCGATTTAAATAATCTCGACAAAACCTTTTGTATGATTTGATTGCATTCACGCAGGAGGTGCTGTAGACATCCTATAAATGGATTTTAAAGGATTCTGGTTGGCGACCGTGCTGACGGCTTTTTGTTTCTTTGTTACAATGGCGGACACAGTTTATGGAGATATCAGCTATACCTTTCCGGAGGAGATGAAACGCGGATCTGTGATCGGAAACATAGCGAAGGATCTGGGACTCGATGTAAACAGACTGTCGATTCGTAAGGCTCGTATTGATACTGAAGGTAACCGAAAACGCTACTGCGACATTAATGTGAATACTGGAGAACTGACTGTAGCGGAAAGGATTGATAGAGAGGGGCTTTGTGGGAAGAAGGCTTCGTGCGTTATAAAACAAGAGCTTGTGCTGCAGAATCCATTAGAATTGCACCGTATCAGTTTACATGTTCAAGACATAAATGATAACTCACCCAAATTTGAGCAAGATATTATCAAAATAGAGATTGGAGAATCTGCAGTTAAAGGGGCTCGCTATCTGTTGGAGGAGGCCAATGATGCGGATATTGCACAAAACGGTGTTCAGTCCTACATTTTACAAAACAATAAGCATTTTGTTTTAGCTGTTAACACGAATTCAGACGGTGGTAAATACAGTGAGCTGGTGTTAGAAGTAGAGCTTGATCGTGAACAGCAGCAGGAGCTAACATTAATTCTGACCGCAGCTGATGGTGGGACTCCACCTAGATCAGGTACTGTAGCCATACATGTCATTGTACTGGATGCTAATGATAATGCTCCAGTGTTCAGTCAGTCTGTTTATGAAGTCAGCTTGCCAGAAAATGCCTCCATAGAAAGTGTGGTAATTACAGTGAGCGCTACTGACGCTGACGAGGATCAGAATGGGGAAATTACGTATGCGTTAGGTCATATATCTGAAGAAGACAAGAAACTGTTTACTCTTAGTCGTACAACTGGAGTACTCACACTAACTGGCTCATTAGATTTTGAGGAAGAAACAACATATGAGCTGAGAGTGCTGGCAAGAGATGGGCCTGGGTTAACTTCATACTCAAAAGTAATGATCGAGGTTACTGATGTGAATGACAACACTCCAAGTATTCTTCTCAAATCGTTAAGTAATCCAATTCCTGAGAATGTCCAGACAAGCACAGAAGTGGGCATCATTAACATGCAGGACAGAGACTCTGGGAATAACGGGCAGGTTCACTGTTCACTTCAGCAGAACGTTCCCTTTAAACTCGTTCCCTCCATTAAAAACTATTATTCTCTGATGACAACAGCTGAATTAGACCGAGAGCTGATTTCTGACTATAACGTTACAATCACTGCTACTGATGAGGGCTCTCCACCTTTGTCCTCCTCTAAAACTATTCATCTATCAGTAGCTGATGTGAATGATAATCCACCTGTATTTGAGGAGCAGATTTACAGCGCTCATGTGAAGGAGAATAACAAACCAGGCTCCTCTGTTTGTACAGTAGCAGCCACAGACCCGGACTGGAGGCAGAATGGTACTGTAGTTTATTCTCTGTTACCTTCTGATGTGGGTGGTGCTCCAGTATCCTCATTCCTATCCATTAATGGAGATACAGGTGTTCTCCATGCAGTGAGGTCTTTTGATTATGAGCAGTTGAAAAGTTTCAAAGTGCTCGTCTTAGCCAGAGACAACGGTTCTCCTCCACTCAGCAGTAACGTGACTGTGAGCGTCTTCATAAGTGATGAGAATGATAACTCTCCACAAATATTATACCCCTCTCCGGAAGGAAGCTCCTTCATGACTGAGATGGTGCCCAAGGCTGCCCAGTCAGGCTCTCTGGTCTCCAAGGTGATCGCAGTGGATGCGGACTCGGGTCAGAACGCGTGGCTTTCTTATCACATAGTGAAAGCGACTGATCCGGGACTTTTCACTATTGGTGAACACAGTGGAGAGATCAGGACGCAGCGGGACATTTCTGAATCTGACAGTACAAAGCAGAACCTGATAGTTTCAGTGAGAGATAACGGACAGCCTTCTCTTTCTGCTTCCTGCACACTGTATCTGTTCATTTCTGACAACCTGGCTGAAGTTCCTGAACTGAAGGACATGTCTTATGACGAGAGCAGCTCCAAACTCACTTTCTATTTGATCATCGCGCTGGTGTCCGTCTCCACGTTCTTCCTCACTTTCATCATCATCATCCTGGCTGTGAGGTTTTGTCACAGGAGGAAGCCCAGACTGTTGTTTGATGGAGCTGTGGCCATTCCCAGCGCGTATCTCCCTCCAAATTACGCAGAGGTGGAGGGAGCGGGAACTCTCCGCAGCGCCTACAATTACGACACATATCTGACCACAGGATCACGAACCAGCGATTTCAAGTTCGTCACATCCTACAGTGATGGAACTCTACCTGCTGATCTGACTCTGAGGAAGGATAAATCCCTGGAGAACCTGATGGCATGTGTTGGTGATGGAAGTGGGAGTGGAAATCAGGTATTACTTCAATTTTTGTAACCATGGGCTATTATCTTTTATATTGATACATACTCAATTAGATATCCAATTCCCGATGATTTACCTTATGATCCGTAATTACTTTGACGCAATTCTAATATCGAATATTTTATTGATATAATTATCGCTTTAGTTTGGCTGCAATAACACAGATAGTTTAAAAGTTGACTGTTGAAGACAGCAGCTTAGTATTTCCGCTATTAATATTAGCCTCCCTATCTGACTGTAATACCTTATAGCAAATTCATGCGCCTTGATAAACATGATTTTCCAAACTCTTGCAAAGTGTAATAGCTCCACGGTTCTTTTTAAACGGTAGTGCTAAATTAAACCTATAAAAGAGACAAGGAACGGAAAAGCTCAGTAAACTAGTTGTTTCTGAATAACAGGTTAGTTTTAATGTGTGTAAACAGCGACCGTTACACCTCTGTTTTTTAGAGGTCACGTTTATATTTAAATGTATTGCTTTTGTTGTTTGTTTAGTACTTTAAGACAATCATGTGAACGTGTGAGCCCTGCTGTAATTCGTAGTATTGTTTCCTTTCAAATCACGTCGTTATATACATTTCATTAGTTCTTGAATTGGTGCTGGTGTACTGATACGCAAGTCTTAATTGCAAGCTGGGCCTCCTTGTGCTGGAATTCTCTCGTGTCTTTCTCCCACAAAAGGATTTGGATTTTTTCGTCACGATGCCTTTCACTTTTGAAACGCTGTACTTGGTGCTGTCCGTGGTGCTGCAAAATTGTAATCTAGGTTGAATGATTTTGAACTTAGACCGAACTTGGGGATACTGGGGGGAAAAACACACCACCTTTTCAAAGCATGTAGGAGACTTTGTCGTGCTTACTAATTTCCTAACCGCATTTCAAATTACCTATATGCCCATATTATTATAATGCATATAATCCATGTCGCTCTATTTATCAGTTGTCTACCTAAGTGCTTTCACTGTTACATGACAATGAGATCTACGTAAAGGAATTATATGTAATAACTAAAAAAAATAAGACTGCGCCATAAACCCTCCTCTTTTGAATTTAACATGCCATAATTTGAAATCTTAACCTTTCATACCCCTAATGAAATGTTCACAGTCTCCTCCGCCTCGCCATGTTCTCCCTGCTACTTAGTGCTATATTAGTCCTTCAAGGGTTAATTGTAGAGTTTGACTTTCTAGCTGGGAACAGAAGTCGCTCAGCGCTCCAGCTTTAGAAATCCGAGTTGTCACCTGGTTCAATCAGTTGTTTCTTACACTACCACCAATTGCTGAAGGTTCAGTGAGAACTCGCAAGGTGCGGTTATGGCTTGGGCTCCTGAAATTTTAAACAGTATTTCTGCTCGGTTTAGGAAGTACAGCTATGTGTTCATGTGAGATAAGAATTAAATAACAACGTTCATTTTAAACGGTGGTGGTGACTGAAACGTTAAGAATGTCACAGCTGAAAATGATGTTATCATTTCCCTGTAAATACCTTTAATAAATGGTTTACGGTTTCTTAAACTGAATCAGATGTTTGAAAAGAAACGCCTCAAAGTAGAAGAGACGTCATAACCTAGCTCCGTAAAGGAGAAAGCGTATTAAAGGATGTTTATTTGTATCTAGAAAACACAGTATTCTGTTGAGCTTAGTAATGTTTTTGTTTTGTTGCTATCTGTGGTGCTGGAAAAATGTTCGAGATAGATTGATATTGCATGAATGGTACTGGTAAGAGTGTCCAAATCGACTGGTGTGAAAAAGACGTTCCGCATTTTCCTAATTCCCCACTTTACTTAAGGCTGTGGAAGAGAGTTAAAGCTTCACGGGAAATATTCATACTAGTGATGTAACTCCTGGTGTCGCTGTTTACCTATGAAACCAAGCTGATTGATCTCTCCACCCACTGGCGTTGTCTGCTCCATTTGGTTCTTCTTTTGTGTTGTCGGGTGAGTGATTGTTGCGGAGTAGGCCTGTGTGATTGTACGTGATCAGAACTGAACATTTACGTTCATATTTATTTTGATATTTGAGGCAATAAATGAGACTGGACTGAAATATTTCTGCGTCAATGTATAATGGAGAACAAAGGCGCGCTCTCGGTCGTGCTTTATTTTTGTCTCGGCGTTTTTGTTATGGCGGACACCGTTTATGGAGATGTGAGCTATTCTTTTCCGGAGGAGATGAAACGCGGATCTGTGATCGGAAATATAGCCAAGGACCTCGGCCTGGATGTGAACAGACTGTCTGCTCGTAAAGCCCGCATTGATGCCGAAGGTAACCGGAAGAAATACTGCGATATTAATGTGAATACTGGAGAACTGAGTGTAGCGGAAAGGCTTGATAGAGAGGGGCTTTGTGCGAGGAAGGCAGTTTGCACTATAAAACAGGAGCTTGTGTTACAGAACCCTTTGGAGTCTCATCGGATTAACATAAATGTTCAGGATGTGAACGACAATTCGCCTACGTTCAAAAAGGACGTCATAAAATTGGAGATCCGTGAAACTGCAGTTAAAGGATCCCGTTTTCACTTGGAGGAAGCTCACGATGCAGACATTGGAACAAACTCGGTCCAGAGCTACTCCATAACACACAATGGTCATTTTACATTAGCGGTCAGCTCGAAAGCAGGTGGACGGATTTACGGAGAGTTAGTGCTGGATAGAGAGTTAGATCGTGAGATGGAGCAGGAGGTAAACTTGATTCTCACTGCAGTTGATGGTGGGACTCCACCTAGATCAGGCACTGTAGCCATACACGTCACTGTACTGGATGCTAATGATAATGCTCCAGTGTTCAGTCAGTCTGTTTATACAGTCAGTCTGCCTGAAAATTCACCTCTGAATATTGAAGTGGCTACTGTGAGCGCTACTGATGCAGATGAAGGAGTGAACGGAGAGCTACAGTATGAGTTCAGTCACGTTTCTGAGAATGATTTAGCCACATTCTCTCTCAATCCTAATTCCGGGCAGATTATATTAATAGGATCTCTTGATTATGAAGAGGAGACAGCATACGATCTACAAGTTCAAGCCACTGATGGTTTAGGGCTGGTATCATTTGCTACCGTAATGATAGAAATATCAGACGTTAATGACAATGAACCAGTTATATTCATTGACAGTCTTAAAAGTCCAGTTCCAGAGGATGTACCGCTTTCTACAGAAGTGGGAATCATTAATGTGCAGGACAGAGACTCTGGGAATAACGGACAGGTTCACTGTTCACTTCAGCAGAACGTTCCCTTTAAACTCGTTCCCTCCATTAAAAACTATTATTCTCTGGTGACAACAGCTGAATTAGACCGAGAGCTGATTTCTGACTATAACGTTACAATCACTGCTACTGATGAAGGCTCTCCACCTTTGTCCTCCTCTAAAACTATTCATCTATCAGTAGCTGATGTGAATGATAATCCACCTGTATTTGAAGAGCAGATTTACAGCGCTCATGTGAAGGAGAATAACAAACCAGGCTCCTCTGTTTGTACAGTAGCAGCCACAGACCCGGACTGGAGACAGAATGGTACTGTAGTTTATTCTCTGTTACCTTCTGATGTGGGTGGTGCTCCAGTATCCTCATTTCTATCCATTAATGGAGATACAGGTGTTCTCCATGCAGTGAGGTCTTTTGATTATGAGCAGTTGAAAAGTTTCAAAGTGCTCGTCTTAGCCAGAGACAACGGTTCTCCTCCACTCAGCAGTAACGTGACTGTGAGCGTCTTCATAAGTGATGAGAATGATAAACGCCCACAAATATTATACCCCTCCCCGGAAGGAAGCTCCTTCATGACTGAGATGGTGCCCAAGGCTGCCCAGTCAGGCTCTCTGATCTCCAAGGTGATCGCAGTGGATGCGGACTCTGGTCAGAACGCGTGGCTTTCTTATCACATAGTGAAAGCTACTGATCCGGGACTTTTCACTATTGGTGAACACAGTGGAGAGATCAGGACGCAGCGGGACATTTCTGAATCTGACAGTACAAAGCAGAACCTGATCGTTTCAGTGAGAGATAACGGACAGCCTTCTCTTTCTGCATCCTGCACACTGTATCTGTTCATTTCTGATAACCTGGCTGAAGTTCCTGAACTGAAGGACATGTCTTATGATGAGAGCAGCTCCAAACTCACTTTCTATTTGATCATCGCGCTGGTGTCCGTCTCCACGTTCTTCCTCACCTTCATCATCATCATCCTGGCTGTGAGGTTTTATCACAGGAGAAAGCCCAGACTGTTGTTTGATGGAGCTGTGGCCATTCCCAGCGCGTATCTCCCTCCAAATTACGCAAAGGTGGAGGGAGCGGGAACTCTCCGCAGCGCCTACAATTACGATACATATCTGACCACAGGATCACGAACCAGCGATTTCAAGTTCGTCACATCCTACAGTGATGGAACTCTACCTGCTAATCTGACTCTTAGGAAGACCCAAACGTCTGTTGATGATCTCGAAGGATTGTGCACTTCTAATGGCTCACAGGTATGGTCGTTTACCGTCATAACATGCTGGTATTGTTATCGTCATATTCAGTTCATGCCACAAGCACATCCATCATACACAAAAGCAGATCCTGATGTAAACGTGATTTTCTCATTTAAATTTGAGCTTTAATATTGTTTTTATGCAGTCGTCGTATTACCATGAATGGCTATCCTTTGCTCTTAAATGTGTTTTAGACCGGTTTATTTCACGCACCACCTGCAAAGTGAGTTCATCTATATGTACAGTTATTTTTTGTCCTAAGTGGTGGTGATTTTTTCCACAACACAGCTGCTGAATTATATGATTTTAGCTGAGAGTTTCATGTCTGATAATGCTGGAAAGCGGAAGTCGCTTAAAACTTTTTGTCCATGCATATATGCACAGCATTCTTACAGCTGTGTGTACTTATCTCCAGTACGAAGGCTTTCACTGATGCTTTAAGCTAAATTTTTTAACAAGGCAACGGCCTAGGAATTGGTCTGTTCCCCCAGTTTACTTAATTTATTTTTGACCGTGCATAATAAGCTCTTTCTTAATGCTTCCTTTTCGGGTTTTCCTTTAACATTATTTTTAACGTTTTTTTTTTTTAATCCTCATCTGTTTAGATTTTACTATGATTTAACATCACTTCACCATGTGAGTCTTAGTGATAATCAGTTTGGTCCCAATTTAAATTGTTTTTTTGTTTGTTTGTTTTATCAAAGTTTTGCGTGACAGGTTTATGGCAGGGCTTTAGCATAGTTATAGCCCAAATATAGATTTTTCTCTGGGAATTATTATTATTTTTCAAAATTCTTACTATTTAATAAATAACACCCCACTGCCGCTTTTATTTCTCTTTCCTTTCTGACATTCATGCACACTTGCATTAACGTACACTAAGTCGCAAATTTAGGGATTTGCTAAAGTGTTGATTTCAGAGACCTCAGTACAGGTCCTAACGTTCTATGATTCATTTCTGAAATCGTTTCTTATATCATGTTAATGAATCCTTTATTTTGGCTGCAGTGACATAAATACATTAACGTTTGACTGTTGAAGACAGCAGCTTCTCATTTATGCTATTAAAATTTGCTTCCCTATCACACTGTTACCAGTTGTCTGGTAACCCTGAAATCCTGATGGTGCATTAAGAGGGAAGTAATTATGGCGTGCTGGACTTTCTGTTTATGGAAATCTCAGGTCTCTATATAAATTGTTTTAAGAGTTGAATTTTAGGTCAGCGCTGTCTTTCACTGTAGAAACGCTTGTCGCTGTTTGTAGTAGTCCGTGGTGCTGCAAAGGTGTGTTCTAGATAAAATTATTTCCTATTTACAGAAAAAATATAGAATTATGAAATCAATACCTAATTTTTTATACAATGTTCTCTTAAAATTGTAAGTTTTTATTGTAGGAGCCAAGTTCATTTAGTTGTTTCATGTATTTTGTTTAAACACTTATTCTGTTATTTTCTGAATTGCTATGAAAAAAAATTACTTCAATGTCCATTTTATTTACATCGTTATTTCACTTCCTAAGTATGGTTTCCTGAGGGACGAGTTTAAGGGGGAACCGAGAATTAAAAAAAAGAGAGAAACGGAGGGAGTGTAGAGCATGGAGAGGCTCGACTTGTGTTGTTGTACTGCCAGAGCCGTTTGGCTGAATAAACTCAAGCAAACCCATTGTAACCCGACTTCCTTTCTATGCCTCCGAAGACGGTAACACCAGATACACCAAAAACGAGGGTTACATTATCATACCTCAAATGTTGAGTGACGAAATAAAGTAGTATTACATGTAACGATATTTATGTTCACTGTAAGAAATATACATATTTTTTTCAAGTAGCGTGAAAATTTAATTACTTAGTTCATTTTAAACGGTGGTGTTAACTGAAAGCCCTGTGGTCGTTAAGATTGACACATGTCAAAATGAGACCTTATGTTTTTGTATAGCTCGGTGTTATTGAAACGGTTGTAGACAGTCATGTTGGACATCCTTTTCAAAGTTGAATTTCATTAAACAACGTCTCTGCATATCATTGTGTCTGGGTTTAGTGTTTGTGCCACCTTATCCAATCATGCACCACAGTTTCTCATTCCCCTGTAAATACTGTCAGTAAGTTTTGCTTTGTTACTTAAACTAAATCAGATGATTAAAAAAGAAACGGTGCAGAGTATAAGAGACTTTACAACTCACCTCTGTAAAATACAAAGCCCCCTAAACGATGTGTATTCGTAGATAACATAAACCGTATTCCATTGACCAGTTTAACATTGAGTGTAGGAATGTTTATATTTTGTTGCTATCCGTGGTGCTGAAAGAATGCTTCAACATGGAATGACGTTGCATGGAAAACGCTGGTGAGAGTGTCTAAATCGTCTGGTTTGGCTAAGACATTCCGTATGTTCCTAATCCTCCATTTTACTTCAGGATGTGGAAGATTGATGAAGGTGTATAATAAAGTTAAGACGATGCCTGAGAGATTCAAGGGAACTATACATGCTAGTAATGTAACTCGTGGTGTCGCTGTTTACCTATGAAACCAGGCTGGTTCATCTCTCCACCCACTGGCGTTGTCTGCTCCATTTAGTTCTTCTTTTGTGGTGTAGGGTGTGTGAGTGTTGCGGAGTAGGCCTATGTCATTGTACGTGATCAGAACTGAACATTTACGTTCATATTTATTTTAATATTTGAGACAATAAATGAGACTGGACTGAGATATTTTTGCGGCAGTGTATAATGGAGAACATAGGCGCGCTCTCGGTCGTGCTTTATTTTTGTCTCGGCGTTTTTGTTATGGCGGACACCGTTTATGGAGATGTGAGCTATTCTTTTCCGGAGGAGATGAAACGCGGATCTGTGATTGGAAATATAGCCAAGGACCTCGGCCTGGATGTGAACAGACTGTCTGCTCGTAAAGCCCGCATTGATGCCGAAGGTAACCGAAAAAAATACTGCGAGATTAATGTGAATACTGGAGAACTGACTGTAGCGGAAATAATTGATAGAGAGGGGCTTTGTGGGAAGAAGACTGCATGCGTTTTAAAACAGGAGCTGGTCCTGGAGAATCCATTGGAATCTCATCTAATCAACATAAATGTTCAGGATGTGAACGACAATTCTCCTACGTTCAAAAAGGACCTCATAAAACTGGAGATCAGTGAAACAGCCGTTAAAGGATCTCGTTTCCTCCTGGAGGAAGCTCACGATGCAGACGTTGGAACAAACTCGGTCCAGAGCTACTCCATAACACACAATGGTCATTTTACATTAGCGGTCAGCTCAAAAGCAGGTGGACGGATTTACGGTGAGTTAGTGCTGGATAGAGAGTTAGATCGTGAGATGGAGCAGGAGGTAAACTTGATTCTCACTGCAGTTGATGGAGGGACTCCACCGAGGTCAGGTACTGTGTCCATACACGTCACTGTACTGGATGCTAATGATAATGCTCCAGTGTTCAGTCAGTCTGTTTATACAGTCAGTCTGCCTGAAAATTCACCTCTGAATATTGAAGTGGCTACTGTGAGCGCTACTGATGCAGATGAAGGAGTGAACGGAGAGGTGCAGTATGAGTTCAGTCACGTTTCTGAGAAGGATTTAGTCGCATTCTCTCTTAATCCTAATTCCGGGCAGATTATATTAATAGGATCTCTTAATTATGAAGAGGAGACAGCATACGAACTACAAGTTCAAGCCACTGATGGTTTAGGGCTGGTGTCATATGCTACTGTAATGATAGAAATATCAGACGTTAATGACAATGAACCAGTTATAGTTATTAAAACCCTTCATAGTCCAGTTGCAGAAAACACCTCACCAGGTACAGAGGTGGGCATCATTAATGTACAGGACAGAGACTCAGGTAATAACAGACAGGTTCACTGTTCCCTTCAGCAGAATGTTCCCTTTAAACTCGTTCCCTCCATTAAAAACTATTATTCTCTGGTAACAACAGCTGAATTAGACCGAGAGCTGATTTCTGACTATAACGTTACAATCACTGCTACTGATGAAGGCTCTCCACCTTTGTCCTCCTCTAAAACTATTCATCTATCAGTAGCTGATGTGAATGATAATCCACCTGTATTTGAAGAGCAGATTTACAGCGCTCATGTGAAGGAGAATAACAAACCAGGCTCCTCTGTTTGTACAGTAGCAGCCACAGACCCGGACTGGAGACAGAATGGTACTGTAGTTTATTCTCTGTTACCTTCTGATGTGGGTGGTGCTCCAGTATCCTCATTCCTATCCATTAATGGAGATACAGGTGTTCTCCATGCAGTGAGGTCTTTTGATTATGAGCAGTTGAAAAGTTTCAAAGTGCTCGTCTTAGCCAGAGACAACGGTTCTCCTCCACTCAGCAGTAACGTGACTGTGAGCGTCTTCATAAGTGATGAGAATGATAACTCCCCACAAATATTATACCCCTCTCCGGAAGGAAGCTCCTTCATGACTGAGATGGTGCCCAAGGCTGCCCAGTCAGGCTCTCTGGTCTCCAAGGTGATCGCAGTGGATGCGGACTCTGGTCAGAACGCGTGGCTTTCTTATCACATAGTGAAAGCGACTGATCCGGGACTTTTCACTATTGGTGAACACAGTGGAGAGATCAGGACGCAGCGGGACATTTCTGAATCTGACAGTACAAAGCAGAACCTGATAGTTTCAGTGAGAGATAACGGACAGCCTTCTCTTTCTGCATCCTGCACACTGTATCTGTTCATTTCTGATAACCTGGCTGAAGTTCCTGAACTGAAGGACATGTCTTATGATGAGAGCAGCTCCAAACTCACTTTCTATTTGATCATCGCGCTGGTGTCCGTCTCCACGTTCTTCCTCACCTTCATCATCATCATCCTGGCTGTGAGGTTTTGTCACAGGAGGAAGCCCAGACTGTTGTTTGATGGAGCTGTGGCCATTCCCAGCGCGTATCTCCCTCCAAATTACGCAGAGGTGGAGGGAGCGGGAACTCTCCGCAGCGCCTACAATTACGACACATATCTGACCACAGGATCACGAACCAGCGATTTCAAGTTCGTCACATCCTACAGTGATGGAACTCTACCTGCTGATCTGACTCTTAGGAAGACACAAACGTCTGTTGATGATCTCGAAGGATTGTGCACTACTAATGGCTCACAGGTATGGTCGTTTACCGTCGTAACATGCTGATATTGTTATCGTCATATTCAGTTCATGCCACAAGCACATCCATCATACACAAAGGCAGATCCAGATGTAAACGTGATTTTCTCGTTTAATTTGAGCTGTTTTGTTGTTTTTATGGAATCGTCGTTTTCCCATGAATGGCTAACCTTTGCTCTTAAATGTGTTTTAGACCGGTTTATTTCACGCACCACCTGCAAAGTGAGTTCATCTATATGTACAGGTATTTTTTGTTCTAACTGGTGGTGATTTTTTTTTCCACAACACAGCTGCTGAATTATGTGATTTTAGCTGAGAGTTTCATGTCTGATAATGCTGGAAGCCGAAGTCTGTTAAAACTTTTTGTCCGTGCATATGCACAGCATTCTTTCAGCTGTTTTTGTTTCTCTCCAGTACGCAGGCTTTCACTAATGCTTTAAGCTAAATATTACGAAGGCAAAGGCTTAGAGGAATTGCCCTGTTCCCCCAGTTTACTTAATTTATTTTTTGACTGTACATAATAAGCTCTTTCTTAATGCTTCCTTTTCGGGTTTTCTTTTAACATTTTTTTAATCCTCATCTGTTTAGATTTTACTATGATTTAACATAACTTCACTATGTGAGTCTTAGTGATAATCATTTTGCTCCCAATTTAAATTGTTTTTTTGTTTGTTTGTTTTATCAAAGGTTGGTGTCACAGATTTATTTCAGGGCTTTAGCATAGTTATAGCACACATATTGATTTTTCTCTGGGAAATATTATTATTTATTTTTTAATTATTTTTTAAAAGTTCTTACTATTTAATAAATAACACCCAAACTGTCGCTTTTATTTCTCTTTCGTTTCTGACATTCGTGCACACGTGCAGTAACGTACACAAAGTCGCAAATTTATGGAAATTGACTAAAGTGTCGAATTCAGCGCCCTCGGTACAGGTTGCTGTTTAGAGTGCTGCAAAGTTTTAATGGGAAATTTTCTTGGCCATATATACGTCATCACCTAACACGTATTAGATGACGGAAATTTTACATTTAAACGACATCCTTAAAAAAGTTAGACGATAAGAGAGGTTTATTTTCCCACATGTTGAAATATGCACGTTGTACAAAATAAAAAAAAAGAAAGAAATTATATTTTTTTTAAATCACTATTGTGAGATAAAAAATTAAGATATAAACTATACAAATTAACAATTTTACATGTGGTATTGCACAATTATTGAAAGATATTGCATAAATGTTGTATAGAAATTTCACCGTTACTGTTCTCCTATACCAGTTACATTTAGATTATCTTAGCATTCACCTATAAGCTGATGACACGGAGTGTGATAAGTATCATGATGATAGCAGTCAGTACAAGATGCAAGGTCATGTCGTGTAAACGTTGTAATATTTTGTGATGTTCGAGTCATGTGTATGATCAAGTATATGATATGAAATAATGATTAGAAGGAACTCTTATGGAAACTTCCAATCTATCATCCATTTAAGTCGTAGCATTGCATTACTTATTCCTCTTTTTCTGTCTACATTGATGCGGTTTTTAAATTCCATAAGATGAAGTATATATATTATGGTACATGTTCCTCGCTTGGTGAGTTATGAACATGTAGTTGGACGTGTACTGTCTAAACGAAACTCACAGCGTCGCTGTTCACCAGCAATGGTTTAAAGGGACAAATGAGAGGCTTCATTTCTCCACCCCGTGCATGATGTCAGTACAGCAGAGGAAGCGCTTAGTTGGAGAAAATCTCTGGCGGTGTCTTGCTGTTTGTAATGCCATTGTCGTCTGCTTATTGATTTTGTGATTTGATTTAAATAATCTCGACAAAACCCTTTGTATGATTTGATTGCATTCACGCAGGAGGTGCTGTAGACATCCTATAAATGGATTTTAAAGGATTCTGGTTGGCGACCGTGCTGACGGCTTTTTGTTTCTTTGTTACAATGGCGGACACAGTTTATGGAGATATCAGCTATACCTTTCCGGAGGAGATGAAACGCGGATCTGTGATCGGAAACATAGCGAAGGATCTGGGACTCGATGTAAACAGACTGTCGATTCGTAAGGCTCGTATTGATACTGAAGGTAACCGAAAACGCTACTGCGACATTAATGTGAATACTGGAGAACTGACTGTAGCGGAAAGGATTGATAGAGAGGGGCTTTGTGGGAAGAAGGCTTCGTGCGTTATAAAACAAGAGCTTGTGCTGCAGAATCCATTAGAATTGCACCGTATCAGTTTACATGTTCAAGACATAAATGATAACTCACCCAAATTTGAGCAAGATATTATCAAAAAAGAGATTAGAGAATCTGCAGTTAAAGGGGCTCGCTATCTGTTGGAGGAGGCCAATGATGCGGATATTGCACAAAACGGTGTTCAGTCCTACATTTTACAAAACAATAAGCATTTTGTTTTAGCTGTTAACACGAATTCAGACGGTGGTAAATACAGTGAGCTGGTGTTAGAAGTAGAGCTTGATCGTGAACAGCAGCAGGAGCTAACATTAATTCTGACCGCAGTTGATGGTGGGACTCCACCTAGATCAGGTACTGTAGCCATACATGTCACTGTACTGGATGCTAATGATAATGCTCCAGTGTTCAGTCAGTCTGTTTATGAAGTCAGCTTGCCAGAAAATGCCTCCATAGAAAGTGTGGTACTTACAGTGAGCGCTACTGACGCTGACGAGGATCAGAATGGGGAAATTACGTATGCGTTAGGTCATATATCTGAAGAAGACAAGAAACTGTTTACTCTTAGTCGTACAACTGGAGTACTCACACTAACTGGCTCATTAGATTTTGAGGAAGAAACAACATATGAGCTGAGAGTGCTGGCAAGAGATGGGCCTGGGTTAACTTCATACTCAAAAGTAATGATCGAGGTTACTGATGTGAATGACAACACTCCAAGTATTCTTCTCAAATCGTTAAGTAATCCAATTCCTGAGAATGTCCAGACAGGCACAGAAGTGGGCATCATTAACATGCAGGACAGAGACTCTGGGAATAACGGGCAGGTTCACTGTTCACTTCAGCAGAACGTTCCCTTTAAACTCGTTCCCTCCATTAAAAACTATTATTCTCTGATGACAACAGCTGAATTAGACCGAGAGCTGATTTCTGACTATAACGTTACAATCACTGCTACTGATGAGGGCTCTCCACCTTTGTCCTCCTCTAAAACTATTCATCTATCAGTAGCTGATGTGAATGATAATCCACCTGTATTTGAGGAGCAGATTTACAGCGCTCATGTGAAGGAGAATAACAAACCAGGCTCCTCTGTTTATACAGTAGCAGCCACAGACCCGGACTGGAGACAGAATGGTACTGTAGTTTATTCTCTGTTACCTTCTGATGTGGGTGGTGCTCCAGTATCCTCATTCCTATCCATTAATGGAGATACAGGTGTTCTCCATGCAGTGAGGTCTTTTGATTATGAGCAGTTGAAAAGTTTCAAAGTGCTCGTCTTAGCCAGAGACAACGGTTCTCCTCCACTCAGCAGTAACGTGACTGTGAGCGTCTTCATAAGTGATGAGAATGATAACTCCCCACAAATATTATACCCCTCTCCGGAAGGGAGCTCCTTCATGACTGAGATGGTGCCCAAGGCTGCCCAGTCAGGCTCTCTGATCTCCAAGGTGATCGCAGTGGATGCGGACTCAGGTCAGAACGCGTGGCTTTCTTATCACATAGTGAAAGCGACTGATCCGGGACTTTTCACTATTGGTGAATACAGTGGAGAGATCAGGACGCAGCGGGACATTTCTGAATCTGACAGTACAAAGCAGAACCTGATCGTTTCAGTGAGAGATAACGGACAGCCTTCTCTTTCTGCATCGTGCACACTGTATCTGTTCATTTCTGATAACCTGGCTGAAGTTCCTGAACTGAAGGACATGTCTTATGATGAGAGCAGCTCCAAACTCACTTTCTATTTGATCATCGCGCTGGTGTCCGTCTCCACGTTCTTCCTCACTTTCTTCATCATCATCCTGGCTGTGAGGTTTTGTCACAGGAGGAAGCCCAGACTGTTGTTTGATGGAGCTGTGGCCATTCCCAGCGCGTATCTCCCACCAAATTACGCAGAGGTGGAGGGAGCGGTAACTCTCCGCAGCGTCTACAATTACGACACATATCTGACCACAGGATCACGAACCAGCGATTTCAAGTTCGTCACATCCTACAGTGATGGAACTCTACCTGCTGATCTTACTCTGAGGAAGACACAAACGTCTTTTGATGATCTCGAAGGATTGTGCACTTCTAATGGCTCACAGGTATGGTCGTTTACCGTCATAACATGCTGGTATTGTTATCGTCATATTCAGTTCATGCCACAAGCACATCCATCATACACAAAAGCAGATCCTGATGTAAACGTGATTTTCTCATTTAAATTTGAGCTTTAATATTGTTTTTATGCAGTCGTCGTATTCCCATGAATGGCTATCCTTTGCTCTTAAATGTGTTTTAGACCGGTTTATTTCACGCACCACCTGCAAAGTGAGTTCATCTATATGTACAGTTATTTTTTGTCCTAAGTGGTGGTGATTTTTTCCACAACACAGCTGCTGAATTATATGATTTTAGCTGAGAGTTTCATGTCTGATAATGCTGGAAAGCGGAAGTCGCTTAAAACTTTTTGTCCGTGCATATATGCACAGCATTCTTACAGCTGTGTGTACTTATCTCCAGTACGAAGGCTTTCACTGATGCTTTAAGCTAAATTTTTTAACAAGGCAACGGCCTAGGAATTGGCCTGTTCCCCCAGTTTACTTTTTATTTTTTGATCGTGCATAATAAGCTCTTTCTTAATGCTTCCTTTTCGGGTTTTCTTTTAACATTATTTTTAACGTTTTTTTTTTAAATCCTCATCTGTTTAGATTTTACTATGATTTAACATCACTTCACCATGTGAGTCTTAGTGATAATCAGTTTGGTCCCAATTTAAATGGTTTTTTCTGTTTGTTTGTTTTATCAAAGTTTGACGTGGCAGATTTATGTCAGGGCTTTAGCATAGATATAGCACAAATTTAGAATTTTCTCTAGGAATTATTATTATTTATTTTTTCATTATTTTTTCAGAATTCTTACTATTTAATAAATAACACCCTAACTGCCGCTTTTATTTCTCTTTCCTTTCTGACATTCATGCACACTTGCATTAACGTACACTAAGTCGCAAATTTAGGGATTTGCTAAAGTGTTGACTTCAGAGCCCTCAGTACAGGTCCTAACGTACTATGATTCATTTCTGAAATCGTTTCTTATATCATGTTAATGAATCCTTTATTTTGGCTGCGGTGACATAAATACATTAACGTTTGACTGTTGAAGACAGCAGCTTCTCATTTATGCTATTAAAATTTGCTTCCCTATCAACCCTGAAATCCTGATGGTGCATTAAGAGGGAAGTAATTATGGCGTGCTGGACTTTCTGTTTATGGAAATCTCACGTCTCTATATAAATTGTTTTAAGAGTTGAATTTTAGGTCAGCGCTGTCTTTCACTGTAGAAACGCTTGTCGCTGTTTGTAGTAGTCCGTGGTGCTGCAAAGGTGTGTTCTAGATAAAATTATTTCCTATTTACAGAAAAAATATAGAATTATGAAATCAATACCTAATTTTTTATACAATGTTCTCTTAAAATTGTAAGTTTTTATTGTAGGAGCCAAGTTCATTTAGTTGTTTCATGTATTTTGTTTAAACACTTATTCTGTTATTTTCTGAATGGCTATGAAAAAAAATTACTTCAATGTCCATTTTATTTACATCGTTATTTCAGTGCCTAAGTATGGTTTCCTGAGGGACGAGTTTAAGGGGGATCCGAGAATTAAAAAAAAGAGAGAAACGGAGGGAGTGTAGAGCATGGAGAGGCTCGACTTGTGTTGTTGTACTGCCAGAGCCGTTTGGCTGAATAAACTCAAGCAAACCCATTGTAACCCGACTTCCTTTCTATGCCTCCGAAGACGGTAACACCAGATACACCAAAAACGAGGGTTACATTATCATACCTCAAATGTTGAGTGGCGAAATAAAGTATTATTACATGTAACGATATTTATGTTCACTGTAAGAAATATACATATTTTTTTCAAGTAGCGTGAAAATTTAATTACTTAGTTCATTTTAAACGGTGGTGTTAACTGAAAACCCTGTGGTCGTTAAGATTGGCACATGTCAAAATGAGACCTTATGTTTCTGTATAGCTCGGTGTTATTCAAACGGTTGTAAACAGTCATGTTGGACATCCTTTTCAAAGTTGAATTTCATTACACAACGTCTCTGCATATCATTGTGTTTGGGTTTAGTGTTTGTGCCACCTTATCGATTCATGCACCACAGTTTCTCATTCCCCTGTAAACACTGTCAGTAAGTTTGCTTTGTTACTTAAAATACATCAGATGATTAAAAAAGAAACAGTGCAGAGTATAAGAGACTTTACAACTCACCTCTGTAAAATACAAAGCCCCCTAAACGATGTGTATTCGTAGATAACATAAACCGTATTCCATTGACCAGTTTAACATTGAGTGTAGGAATGTTTATATTTTGTTGCTATCCGTGGTGCTGAAAGAATGCTTCAACATGGAATGACGTTGCATGGAAAACGCTGGTGAGAGTGTCTAAATCGTCTGGTTTGGCTAACACATTCCGTATGTCCCTAATGCTCCATTTAACTTGAGGGTGTGGAAGATTGTTAAAGGTGTATAATAAAGTTAAGACGATCCCTGAGAGATTCAGGGGAACTATACATGCTAGTAATGTAACTCGTGGTGTCGCTGTTTACCTATGAAACCAGGCTGGTTCATCTCTCCACCCACTGGCGTTGTCTGCTCCATTTAGTTCTTCTTTTGTGGTGTAGGGTGTGTGAGTGTTGCGGAGTAGGCCTGTGTCATTGTACGTGATCAGAACTGAACATTTACGTTCATAATTATTTTAATATTTGAGACAATAAATGAGACTGGACTGAGATATTTCTGCGGCAGTGTATAATGGAGAACAAAGGCGCGCTCTCGGCCGTGCTTTATTTTTGTCTCGGCGTTTTTGTTATGGCGGACACCGTTTATGGAGATGTGAGCTATTCTTTTCCGGAGGAGATGAAACGCGGATCTGTGATTGGAAATATAGCCAAGGACCTCGGCCTGGATGTGAACAGACTGTCTGCTCGTAAAGCCCGCATTGATTTCGAAGGTAACCGAAAAAAATACTGCGATATTAATGTGAATACTGGAGAACTGAGTGTAGCGGAAAGAATTGATAGAGAGGGGCTTTGTGGGAGGAAGACTGCATGCGTTTTAAAACAGGAGCTGGTCCTGGAGAATCCATTGGAATCTCATCTAATCAACATAAATGTTCAGGATGTGAACGACAATTCTCCTACGTTCAAAAAGGACCTCATAAAACTGGAGATCAGTGAAACAGCCGTTAAAGGATCTCGTTTCCTCCTGGAGGAAGCTCACGATGCAGACGTTGGAACAAACTCGGTCCAGGGCTACTCCATAACACACAATGGTCATTTTACATTAACGCTCAGCTCGAAAGCAGGTGGACGGATTTACGGAGAGTTAGTGCTGGATAGGGAGTTAGATCGTGAGCTGGAGCAGGAGGTAAACTTGATTCTCACTGCAGTTGATGGAGGGACTCCACCTAGATCAGGCACTGTAGCCATACACGTCACTGTACTGGATGCTAATGATAATGCTCCAGTGTTCAGTCAGTCTGTTTATACAGTCAGTCTGCCTGAAAATTCACCTCTGAATATTGAAGTGGCTACTGTGAGCGCTACTGATGCAGATGAAGGAGTGAACGGAGAGCTGCAGTATGAGTTCAGTCACGTTTCTGAGAATGATTTAGCCACATTCTCTCTCAATCCTAATTCCGGCCAGATTATATTAATAGGATCTCTTAATTATGAAGAGGAGACAGCATACGAACTACAAGTTCAAGCCACTGATGGTTTAGGGCTGGTTTCATTCGCTACTGTAATAATTGAAATATCAGACGTCAATGACAATGAACCAGTTATAGTTATCAAAACCCTTCATAGTCCAGTTGCAGAAAACACCTTACCTGGTACAGAGGTGGGCATTATTAACGTACAGGACAGAGACGCTGGTAATAACAAACAGGTTCACTGTTCACTTCAGCAGAACGTTCCCTTTAAACTCGTTCCCTCCATTAAAAACTATTATTCTCTGGTAACAACAGCTGAATTAGACCGAGAGCTGATTTCTGACTATAACGTTACAATCACTGCTACTGATGAGGGCTCTCCGCCTTTGTCCTCCTCTAAAACTATTCATCTATCAGTAGCTGATGTAAATGATAATCCACCTATATTTGAAGAGCAGATTTACAGCGCTCATGTGAAGGAGAATAACAAACCAGGCTCCTCTGTTTGTACAGTAGCAGCCACAGACCCGGACTGGAGACAGAATGGTACTGTAGTTTATTCTCTGTTACCTTCTGATGTGGGTGGTGCTCCAGTATCCTCATTCCTATCCATTAATGGAGATACAGGTGTTCTCCATGCAGTGAGGTCTTTTGATTATGAGCAGTTGAAAAGTTTCAAAGTGCTCGTCTTAGCCAGAGACAACGGTTCTCCTCCACTCAGCAGTAACGTGACTGTGAGCGTCTTCATAAGTGATGAGAATGATAACTCCCCACAAATATTATACCCCTCTCCGGAAGGAAGCTCCTTCATGACTGAGATGGTGCCCAAGGCTGCCCAGTCAGGCTCTCTGATCTCCAAGGTGATCGCAGTGGATGCGGACTCAGGTCAGAACGCGTGGCTTTCTTTTCAGATATTGAAAGCGACTGATCCGGGACTTTTCACTATTGGTGAACACAGTGGAGAGATCAGGACGCAGCGGGACATTTCTGAATCTGACAGTACAAAGCAGAACCTGATCGTTTCAGTGAGAGATAACGGACAGCCTTCTCTTTCTGCATCCTGCACACTGTATCTGTTCATTTCTGATAACCTGGCTGAAGTTCCTGAACTGAAGGACATGTCTTATGATGAGAGCAGCTCCAAACTCACTTTCTATTTGATCATCGCGCTGGTGTCCGTCTCCACGTTCTTCCTCACCTTCATCATCATCATCCTGGCTGTGAGGTTCTGTCACAGGAGGAAGCCCAGACTGTTGTTTGATGGAGCTGTGGCCATTCCCAGCGCGTATCTCCCACCAAATTACGCAGAGGTGGAGGGAGCGGGAACTCTCCGCAGCGCCTACAATTACGATACATATCTGACCACAGGATCACGAACCAGTGATTTCAAGTTCGTCACATCCTACAGCGATGGAACTCTGCCTGCTGATCTGACTCTGAGGAAGGATAAATCCCTCGAGAACTTGATGGGGTGTCCTGGTGAGGAGAGTGGGGGTTTAATTGAGGTATGGTTTTAAACTTTTTGCTGTTGTTTTTCATTACCACAGCGAAGTAACTAATGTCAGTGTTTACTGTAATGCCTAGTGTCAGAACGGCAACGGACTAAATAACAGGATTGTCAACTGTGCTACATAAATTAACATTAATGTCGTAATGTGAGGTGTGGTATACAACAGTCAATTAATGTATTATATGTGGACAGTATTTACGTGCAGTTTTAGAGGCACTTTTCACTCAACTAGCAACTTATTGGAATTACTCTGACCACTCTAGACGCTGTTGCAAAATATAAAGTCGTAAAAATAGGATTGATGATTTCTGTATGGCATTTTGGAATTGAATTGTCGTTGGTCATGGTGGACAATATTTTTTAAGGAGATAAGACTTTTTTTATTTATAAAACTGTTTATTTGGTAATTAAATTAAATGTATTTTATTTCATTGTTTTAATTATTTTTAATATTTTGTATTAAATATTATTTGATCTGTTTTTTTAATGATTTTATTTTTTCAATGCTAACAAACAAACAAACAAACAAACAAACAGCACCTGTTAATCAGTGTTTCCAGCACCAGTTGAGACCCTTACTGTGCCATAGGTTTTATTTATTTATTTATTTATTTGTTTGTTTTTGTTGTTGTTCTAACTTACTTACGTTTTAATTGACAGTTTCTGTTTTTTGTTTTGTTTTGATTTATCATATGCTTTATTTGGAAATATGCATTATGGGAGATAAATCAGGATTGAAGTTGATAAAGTGCGGGAGAGCCTACTTGCGATCCTTTCAGTATATATTAACAGCATATTGGTTTTTTTTATCATTTTGAATACTGCAGAGTTGTCTGCTTGTTGCTGTCCTTGGTGCTAGAACAATGCGTTGAATTGGAATTCTGATTCATGGATGATTTTGGCGACAGAGTGCAAATCTTTAGTTTTGGGTTAAAACATTCCATGTATTCCAGGTTTATGTTTTTCTTCGAGTTTGGAGAGAAGAGCTGGAGCTGTATGCTAAAGTTAAACCGGGCATTAACGGATACACATGAACTGAAAAACACATGCTAGTAATATAACTCGTGGTGTCGCTGTTTACTTATGAAACCAGGCTGGTTCATCTCTCCACCCACTGGCGTTGACGACTCCATATGGTTTATCTTTTGTGGTGTAGGGTGTGTGAGGGTTGCAGAGTAGATCTGTGTGATTGTACTTGTTCAGAACTGAACATTTATTTTCATATTTATTTTAAAATTTCAAACAATCAGTGAAATCGGTCTGATATATTTCTGCGGCAGTGTATAATGGAGAACAAAGGCGCGCTCTCGGCCGTGCTTTATTTTTGTCTCGGCGTTTTTGTTATGGCGGACACCGTTTATGGAGATGTGAGCTATTCTTTTCCGGAGGAGATGAAACGCGGATCTGTGATCGGAAATATAGCCAAGGACCTCGGCCTAGATGTGAAAAGACTGTCTGCTCGGAAAGCCCGCATTGATGCCGAAGGTAACCGGAAGAAATACTGCGATATTAATGTGAATACTGGAGAACTGACTGTAGCGGAAAGGATTGATAGAGAGGGGCTTTGTGGACAGAAAACGTCATGCGTTATGAAGCAGGAGCTTGTGCTGGAAAACCCATTGGAACTGCATCGTATTAGTCTAAATATTCAAGACATCAACGACAACTCGCCTGTGTTTACCAATGAGATAATAAGATTAGAAATCAGAGAATCGGCAGTTAAAAGCGCCTCATTTCCGTTAGACCCGGCTCACGATGCAGACATTGGAGAGAATGCAGTCCAGAGATATGTACTTCAAAGAAACGACCATTTCGTTTTAGATGTTAGTACAAATCCATACGGACTGAAATACAGTGAGTTAGTTTTAGATAAGGAGTTAGATCGTGAGCTGGAGCAGGAGGTATCATTGATTCTCACTGCAGTTGACGGTGGGACTCCACCTAGATCAGGTAGTGTTGCCATACACGTCACTGTACTGGATGCTAATGATAATGCTCCAGTGTTCAGTCAGTCTGTTTATGAAGTCAGTCTGCCAGAAAATTCACCTCTGAATATTGAAGTGGCAACTGTAAGCGCTACTGATGCAGATGAAGGTGTGAATGGTGAAGTGCTGTATGCTTTTGATCACATTTCAGAAACAAATAAAGAGTTATTTAAATTAGATTCAAAATCTGGAGAAATCAGTCTCATAGGTTCAATAGATTTTGAGGAGGAAACGTCATTTGAACTCCAGATACAAGCTAAAGATGGACCAGGATTAACCACATATTCTAAAGTCATTATAGACGTGATAGATGTCAATGATAACGCTCCAGGAATTCTTATCAAATCTCTGAACAGCCCACTTCCTGAAAACACCTCACCTGGTACAGAGGTGGGCATCATTAACGTACAGGACAGAGACTCTGGGAATAACGGGCAGGTTCACTGTTCCCTTCAGCAGAACGTTCCCTTTAAACTCGTTCCCTCCATTAAAAACTATTATTCTCTGGTAACAACAGCTGAATTAGACCGAGAGCTGATTTCTGACTATAACGTTACAATCACTGCTACTGATGAAGGCTCTCCACCTTTGTCCTCCTCTAAAACTATCCATCTATCAGTAGCTGATGTGAATGATAATCCACCTGTATTTGAAGAGCAGATTTACAGCGCTCATGTGAAGGAGAATAACAAACCAGGCTCCTCTGTTTGTACAGTAGCAGCCACAGACCCGGACTGGAGACAGAATGGTACTGTAGTTTATTCTCTGTTACCTTCTGATGTGGGTGGTGCTCCAGTATCCTCATTTCTATCCATTAATGGAGATACAGGTGTTCTCCATGCAGTGAGGTCTTTTGATTATGAGCAGTTGAAAAGTTTCAAAGTGCTCGTCTTAGCCAGAGACAACGGTTCTCCTCCACTCAGCAGTAACGTGACTGTGAGCGTCTTCATAAGTGATGAGAATGATAACTCCCCACAAATATTATACCCCTCTCCGGAAGGAAGCTCCTTCATGACTGAGATGGTGCCCAAGGCTGCCCAGTCAGGCTCTCTGATCTCCAAGGTGATCGCAGTGGATGCGGACTCAGGTCAGAACGCGTGGCTTTCTTTTCAGATAGTGAAAGCGACTGATCCGGGACTTTTCACTATTGGTGAACACAGTGGAGAGATCAGGACGCAGCGGGACATTTCTGAATCTGACAGTACAAAGCAGAACCTGATCGTTTCAGTGAGAGATAACGGACAGCCTTCTCTTTCTGCTTCCTGCACACTGTATCTGTTCATTTCTGATAACCTGGCTGAAGTTCCTGAACTGAAGGACATGTCTTATGATGAGAGCAGCTCCAAACTCACTTTCTATTTGATCATCGCGCTGGTGTCCGTCTCCACGTTCTTCCTCACCTTCATCATCATCATCCTGGCTGTGAGGTTCTGTCACAGGAGGAAGCCCAGACTGTTGTTTGATGGAGCTGTGGCCATTCCCAGCGCGTATCTCCCTCCAAATTACGCAGCGGTGGAGGGAGCGGGAACTCTCCGCAGCGCCTACAATTACGATACATATCTGACCACAGGATCACGAACCAGCGATTTCAAGTTCGTCACATCCTACAGTGATGGAACTCTACCTGCTGATCTGACTCTGAGGAAGGATAAATCCCTGGAGAGCCTGATGGGATGTCATAGTGAGGACAGTGTCAGTGTAATTAAGGTATGATTTTTTGTTATGACTCTTTTTATTACTAATGTTAAACAACTCAATTCGCTGTTCAAAGCCATTTCGTCTGTTGTAAAGACAACGGACTTAATAACATGATTATTAAGCGTTCTATACAAGTTTGCATTCCTGTCGTAATATGATGGGTGTTACAATCACTTAACACTTCTCAGTTTTTGCTCGTAGTATTAGAGGTACTGTTCCATCAACAAACATTTTAGAATTACCTCGCCTAGTCTAAACGCTCTTGTGAAATACAACGTCGAAAAAAAAACAGAATTAAAAATAGATAGATTAAGAGTTTCTGCAAATGTCGTTGAGCAGCCACAGGGACAGTGTTTTTTACGATAAAATACTTTTAGTTATTTATTACAATTTTAGTTCGTTATTTTATAATTTATTATTTTTATGCTAATAATAAAAATGTATATAAACACAAAACAACATTTATACCCAGGCAGGAATTAGGTGGCTTCAACTCTTTCATGCTCCTCCTTCTGCACACCAACTACATCCAGATAGGGGAAGAACAAAAAATGGTAGAGCAGGCCTTACCGTAACATTGCGCTATATATTTTTCTTTCCTTTTCTTACTCACCCCATTTTTTGTCAGCTATAATTTGGAGTAAGTCACATGGTGAAATACAAAAATGTACAGCATGGAAGACAGTTCAGGACTAAAGTTGGTAAAGTGCCCACAGCTGCTTTCTGTTGTTTTAGCAAATACTGACAGGATCATTTTTTCTATCGGATGAAGTCTGAAGACTTGTCTGTTGCTGGCCGTGGTGCTGAAAGAATGAGTTGAGATGTAATGGTGCTGCGTAAATGATACTAGCGAGAGTGTGCGCGTCTTCTATTGTGGGTTAAGACTTTCCATATATTCCCAGTTCGTGTATTTTTCGAGGTTGGAGAGCAGAGCTCTACAAAGTAATGTCAGCTTTTCACGGAAACACATAACTTAAAATACACATACTGGTAATATTACTCGTGGTGTCGCTGTTTACCTATGAAACCAGGCTGGGTAAACTCTCCACCCACTGGCGTTGTCTGCTTGATATTGTTCTTCTGGTGGGTTGCAGGGTGTGTGATTGTTGCGGAGTAGGTCTGTGAGATTGTACTTGATCAGAACTGAACATTTAGTGATTTTTATTTTAAAATTTAATAAAATAAATGAACTCGGTCTAGTATATTTCTGCGGCAGTGTGTAATGGAGAACAAAGGCGCGCTCTCGGCCGTGCTTTATTTTTGCCTCGGTGTTTTTGTTATGGCGGACACCGTTTATGGAGATGTGAGCTATTCTTTTCCGGAGGAGATGAAACGCGGATCTGTGATCGGAAATATAGCCAAGGACCTCGGCCTGGATGTGAACAGACTGTCTGCTCGTAAAGCCCGCATTGATGCCGAAGGTAACCGGAAAAAATACTGCGAGATTAATGTGAATACTGGAGAACTGACTGTAGCGGAAAGGATTGATAGAGAGGGGCTTTGTGGAAACAAGGCGTCATGCGTCATCAATCAGGAGCTGGTGCTGGAAAACCCTTTGGAACTGCATCGTGTTAGTCTTAACATTCAAGACATTAACGACAACTCACCTGGATTTTTAAATGACGTAATTAGATTAGAAATTAGAGAATCGGCTGATAAAGGCGCCTCATTTCCGTTAGACCCGGCTCACGATGCAGACATTGGAGAGAATGCAGTCCAGAGCTATGTACTTCAAAGAAACGAGCATTTCATTTTAGATGTTAATACAAATTCATACGGACTGAAATACAGTGAGTTAGTTTTAGAAAAGGAGTTAGATCGTGAGCTGGAGCAGGAGGTATCATTGATTCTCACTGCAGTTGACGGTGGGACTCCACCTAGATCAGGTACTGTAGCCATACACGTCACTGTACTGGATGCTAATGATAATGCTCCAGTGTTCAGACAGTCTGTTTATGAAGTCAGTCTGCCTGAAAATTCACATCTGAATACTGTAGTGGTTACTGTGAGCGCTACTGATGCTGATGAAGGTGTGAATGGTGAAGTGCTATATGCTTTTGGTCACATGTCAAAGAAAAATAATTATCTATTTTCTTTAGATTCAAAATCTGGAGAAATCAGTCTCATAGGCTCAATAGATTTTGAGGAGGAAACATCATTTGAACTCCAGATACAAGCTAAAGATGGACCAGGATTAACCACATATTCTAAAGTCATTATAGACGTGATAGATGTCAATGATAACGCTCCAGGAATTCTTATCAAATCTCTGAACAGCCCAGTTCCTGAAAGCACTTCACCTGGTACAGAGGTGGGCATAATCAATGTACACGACGGAGATTCTGGGAACAATGGACAGGTTCACTGTTCCCTTCAGCAGAACGTTCCCTTTAAACTCGTTCCCTCCATTAAAAACTATTATTCTCTGGTAACAACAGCTGAATTAGACCGAGAGCTGATTTCTGACTATAACGTTACAATCACTGCTACTGATGAAGGCTCTCCACCTTTGTCCTCCTCTAAAACTATTCATCTATCAGTAGCTGATGTGAATGATAATCCACCTGTATTTGAAGAGCAGATTTACAGCGCTCATGTGAAGGAGAATAACAAACCAGGCTCCTCTGTTTGTACAGTAGCAGCCACAGACCCGGACTGGAGACAGAATGGTACTGTAGTTTATTCTCTGTTACCTTCTGATGTGGGTGGTGCTCCAGTATCCTCATTCCTATCCATTAATGGAGATACAGGTGTTCTCCATGCAGTGAGGTCTTTTGATTATGAGCAGTTGAAAAGTTTCAAAGTGCTCGTCTTAGCCAGAGACAACGGTTCTCCTCCACTCAGCAGTAACGTGACTGTGAGCGTCTTCATAAGTGATGAGAATGATAACTCTCCACAAATATTATACCCCTCCCCGGAAGGAAGCTCCTTCATGACTGAAATGGTGCCCAAGGCTGCCCAGTCAGGCTCTCTGGTCTCCAAGGTGATCGCAGTGGATGCGGACTCGGGTCAGAACGCGTGGCTTTCTTATCACATAGTGAAAGCGACTGATCCGGGACTTTTCACTATTGGTGAACACAGTGGAGAGATCAGGACGCAGCGGGACATTTCTGAATCTGACAGTACAAAGCAGAACCTGATCGTTTCAGTGAGAGATAACGGACAGCCTTCTCTTTCTGCTTCCTGCACACTGTATCTGTTCATTTCTGATAACCTGGCTGAAGTTCCTGAACTTAAGGACATGTCTAATGACGAGAGCAGCTCCAAACTCACTTTCTATTTGATCATCGCGCTGGTGTCCGTCTCCACGTTCTTCCTCACCTTCATCATCATCATCCTGGCTGTGAGGTTTTGTCACAGGAGGAAGCCCAGACTGTTGTTTGATGGAGCTGTGGCCATTCCCAGCGCGTATCTCCCTCCAAATTACGCAGAGGTGGAGGGAGCGGGAACTCTCCGCAGCGCCTACAATTACGATACATATCTGACCACAGGATCACGAACCAGCGATTTCAAGTTCGTCACTTCTTACAATGATGGAACTCTACCTGCTGATCTGACTCTGAGGAACGATGAATCCCTCGAGGATTTGATGGGATGTCCTGTTGAGAAGAGTGCAAATGTAATTGAGGTATGGTTTTAATCTTTTTTTCGTGATGTTTTTCATTGCTACAGTCAGGAAACCTATTCCAGTGTTCAGAGTTATATCACGTGTTAGAAAGGTAACGAGGTAAATAAAAGGGTTACTGTTTATGCTTTTCATATTATTATTCTTGTCTTTAATTATGGGTGAAACAGTCACTGAACATACCACACGTGTAGTCTTTATTAACAATTTTAGAGAACCTGTTCAGTAAAAACGCAACGATTTAGAATTAATCCGGTCTGTTCAAAAGCTGTTGTAAAATATAACGTGGTAAATAAACGAATGGTAGCGGTTATAAAACTATAAGTTGCTGTAGTGCATTTTGAATTTGAAATGTCTTTGAGCAGTCGTGGTGTTAAGTGTTTTCTGCGAGTTGTCATTTATTTATTTGTTAAAAAAATTTAACCATTTACCGAACTTATTATTTATGTATTATTTATTTTAATTTTACGAACATATAAAACACATCCTCTATTCATCTGTGTTTCCAGCTGGCCGTACTGCTCTGCAGTCTAATTATAATCATTATCATTATTTTTTTAATCTAATTTAATTATTATTTATTTTATTACAAATCCTAACTTTAGTTAAATATCGATTATTTAAAAATTCATCACGTGTTTTAATAAGATAAATGCCATACTTCATAGGAGCGACATCTGAACTGATTTGGAAAAGCGTTCGTGATCCTCCTTAGATTGTAAAAAGTGTTTTGTTGGTTCAACAACAACAAGTACTATTTATTGTTACAACACTTTGAATTAAGTTTATTTATCATAAAAAAAAAAAACTCTTTAAACAAGCTATTCTTTCAATGAAAGTCTTTAGGTTGAGTTAAACTTGTTCAGTTGATTGAAACAACATGCAGTAATTTTTGGGTTGAGCTTTTTACTGTGGATGTTTGTTTTACCACATGTAATACATTACATTTAAAATACACTTAATGTATTTAGCTGACGCTCTTATTCAGAGCGTCTTACAAAGTTAATCATATTACATATAGGCCAACGTAGTGTTAGAAGTATTGTCCAAGGATTCTTATTGGTGTAGCACACCGTAGTGACCCAGTGACCCAGACCAGGAATTTAACCCAAATCTCCTACGTGGTGTGGTACCTCAAATACAAGTGGTATTTTCCGTTGCGACAGCAACCACCATATATCAGCAGCATTATATTTGTTTATCTGTTGAGCTCTGTAGAACTGTCTGGTTGTTGCTCTCCGTGGTCCTAGAAGGTTGCGTTGAGATTTACTTGTGCTGGATGCATGAAACTGGTGAAAGCGTCAAAATCTTCAACTGGCAAATATGACACTCACAGTTTTCCTTTCTATTGGAGGTTGGAGGGCTGAACTCCAGCTATGTACTAAGCTCAAGACAGCCCCTGAGAGATTCAGGAGAAGTATTCATACTAATTTTGTGACTCGTGGTGTCGCTGTTTACCTATGGAACCAGGCTGGTTCATCTCTCCACCCACTGGCGTTGTCTGGTTCATTTCGTTCTTCTTTTGTGGTGAAGGGTGTGAGTGTTGCAGAGTAGGCTTGTGTGATTGTATTTGATCAGGGCTAAACATTTCTATTCACAACAATTTTAATATTTTAGACAGTAAATGAAACCAGTCTGATATATTTCTGCGGCAGTGTATAATGGAGAACAAAGGCGCGCTCTCGGTCGTGCTTTATTTTTATCTCGGCGTTCTTGTTATGGCGGACACCGTTTATGGAGATGTGAGCTATTCTTTTCCGGAGGAGATGAAACGCGGATCTGTGATCGGAAATATAGCCAAGGACCTCGGCCTGGATGTGAACAGACTGTCTGCTCGTAAAGCCCGTATTGATGCCGAAGGTAACCAGAAAAAATACTGCGAGATTAATGTGAATACTGGAGAACTGACTGTAGCGGAAAGGATTGATAGAGAGGGGCTTTGTGGGAAGAAGACTGCATGCGTAATAAAACAGGAGCTGGTCCTTGAGAATCCAATGGAATCTCATCTAATCAACATAAATGTTCAGGATGTGAACGACAATTCGCCTACGTTCAAAAAGGACCTCATAAAACTGGAGATCAGTGAAATAGCAGATAAAGGATCTCGTTTTCACTTGGAGGAAGCTCACGATGCAGACATTGGATCAAACTCTGTGCAGAGCTACTCCATAACACACAATGGTCATTTTACATTAGCGGTCAGCTCGAAAGCAGGTGGACGGATTTACGGTGAGTTAGTGCTGGATAGAGAGTTAGATCGCGAGATGGAGCAGGAGGTAAACTTGATTCTCACTGCAGTTGATGGAGGGACTCCACCGAGGTCAGGTACTGTGTCCATACACGTCACTGTACTGGATGCTAATGATAATGCTCCAGTGTTCAGTCAGTCTGTTTATACAGTCAGTCTGCCTGAAAATTCACCTCTGAATATTGAAGTGGCTACTGTGAGCGCTACTGATGCAGATGAAGGAGTGAACGGAGAGGTGCAGTATGAGTTCAGTCACGTTTCTGAGAAGGATTTAGTCGCATTCTCTCTTAATCCTAATTCCGGGCAGATTATATTAATAGGATCTCTTAATTATGAAGAGGAGACAGCATACGAACTACAAGTTCAAGCCACTGATGGTTTAGGGCTGGTGTCATATGCTACTGTAATGATAGAAATATCAGACGTTAATGACAATGAACCAGTTATAGTTATTAAAACCCTTCATAGTCCAGTTGCAGAAAACACCTCACCAGGTACAGAGGTTGGCATCATTAACGTACAGGACAGAGACTCAGGTAATAACAGACAGGTTCACTGTTCCCTTCAGCAGAATGTTCCCTTTAAACTCGTTCCCTCCATTAAAAACTATTATTCTCTGGTAACAACAGCTGAATTAGACCGAGAGCTGATTTCTGACTATAACGTTACAATCACTGCTACTGATGAAGGCTCTCCACCTTTGTCCTCCTCTAAAACTATTCATCTATCAGTAGCTGATGTGAATGATAATCCACCTGTATTTGAAGAGCAGATTTACAGCGCTCATGTGAAGGAGAATAACAAACCAGGCTCCTCTGTTTGTACAGTAGCAGCCACAGACCCGGACTGGAGACAGAATGGTACTGTAGTTTATTCTCTGTTACCTTCTGATGTGGGTGGTGCTCCAGTATCCTCATTCCTATCCATTAATGGAGATACAGGTGTTCTCCATGCAGTGAGGTCTTTCGATTATGAGCAGCTGAAAAGTTTCAAAGTGCTCGTCTTAGCCAGAGACAACGGTTCTCCTCCACTCAGCAGTAACGTGACTGTGAGCGTCTTCATAAGTGATGAGAATGATAACTCCCCACAAATATTATACCCCTCTCCGGAAGGAAGCTCCTTCATGACTGAGATGGTGCCCAAGGCTGCCCAGTCAGGCTCTCTGATCTCCAAGGTGATCGCAGTGGATGCGGACTCAGGTCAGAACGCATGGTTATCTTATCACATAGTGAAAGCGACTGATCCGGGACTTTTCACTATTGGTGAACACAGTGGAGAGATCAGGACGCAGCGGGACATTTCTGAATCTGACAGTACAAAGCAGAACCTGATAGTTTCAGTGAGAGATAACGGACAGCCTTCTCTTTCTGCTTCCTGCACACTGTATCTGTTCATTTCTGATAACCTGGCTGAAGTTCCTGAACTGAAGGACATGTCTTATGATGAGAGCAGCTCCAAACTCACTTTCTATTTGATCATCGCGCTGGTGTCCGTCTCCACGTTCTTCCTCACCTTCATCATCATCATCCTGGCTGTGAGGTTTTGTCACAGGAGGAAGCCCAGACTGTTGTTTGATGGAGCTGTGGCCATTCCCAGCGCGTATCTCCCTCCAAATTACGCAGAGGTGGAGGGAGCGGGAACTCTCCGCAGCGCCTACAATTACGACACATATCTGACCACAGGATCACGAACCAGTGATTTCAAGTTCGTCACATCCTACAGTGATGGAACTCTACCGGCTGATCTGACTCTGAGGAAGACACAAACGTCTTGTGATGATCTCGAAGGATTGTGCACTTCTAATGGCTCACAGGTATGGTCGTTTACCGTCGTAACATGCTGGTATTGTTATCGTCATATTCAGTTCATGCCACAAGCACATCCATCATTCACAAAGGCAGATCCAGATGTAAACGTGATTTTCTCATTTAAATTTGAGCTTTAACGTTGTTTTCATGCATTCGTCGTATTCCCATGAATGGCTATCCTTTGCTCTTAAATGTGTTTTAGACCGGTTTATTTCACGCACCACCTGCAAAGTGAGTTCATCTATATGTACAGGTATTTTTTGTCCTAAGTGGTGGTGATTTTTTTTCCACAACACAGCTGCTGAATTATATGATTTTAGCTGAGAGTTTCATGTTTGATAATGCTGGGAAGCGGAAGTCGGTTAAAAGTTTTTGTCCGTGCATGTGCACAGCATTCTTTCAGCTGTGTTTGTTTATCTCCAGTACGCAGGCTTTAACTGATGATTCAAGGTAAATATTACGAAGGCAAAGGCTTAGAGGAATTGCCCTGTTCCCCCAGTTTACTTAATTTATTTTTTGACTGTACATAATAAGCTCTTTCTTAATGCTTCCTTTTCGGGTTTTCTTTTAACAGTATTTTTAACGGTTTTTTTCATCCTCATCTGTTTAGATTTTACTATGATTTAACATCACTATGTGAGTCTTAGTGATAATCATTTTGCTCCCAATTTAAATTGTTTTTTTGTTTGTTTGTTTTATCAAAGGTTGGTGTGACAGATTAATGTCAGGGCTTTAGCATAGTTATAGAACACATATTGTTTTTTTCTCTGGGAAATATTATTCTTTATTGTTTATATATATTTTTTAAAGTTCTTACTATTTAATAATAACACCCGAACTGTCGCTTTTATTTCTCTTTCCTTTCTGACATTCGTGCACACGTGCAGTAACCTACACAAAGTCGCAAATTTATGGAAATTGACTAAAGTGTCGAATTCAGCGCCCTCGGTACAGGTTGCTGTTTAGAGTGCTGCAAAGTTTTAATGGGAAATTTTCTTAGCCATATATACGTCATCACCTAACACGTATTAGATGACGGAAATTTTACATTTAAACGACATCCTTAAAAAAGTTAGAAGATAAGAGAGGTTTTTTTTTCCCCACATGTTGAAATATGCACGTTGTACAAAATAAAAAAAAGAAAGAAATTATATTTTTTGAAATCACTATTGTGAGATAAAAAAAATAAGATATAAACTATACAAATTAACAATTTTACATGTGGTATTGCACAATTATTGAAAGATATTGCATAAATGTTGTATAGAAATTTCACCGTTACTGTTCTCCTATACCAGTTACATTTAGATTATCTTAGCATTCACCTATAAGCTGATGACACGGAGTGTGATAAGTATCATGATGATAGCAGTCAGTAGAAGATGCAAGGTCATGTCGTGTAAACGTTGTAATATTTTGTGATGTTCGAGTCATGTGTATGATCAAGTATATGATATGAAATAATGATTAGAAAGAACTCTTATGGAAACTTCCAATCTATCATCCATTTAAGTCGTAGCATTGCATTACTTATTCCTCTTTTTCTGTCTACATTGATACGGTTTTTAAATTCCATAAGATGAAGTATATATATTATGGTACATGTTCCTCGCTTGGTGAGTTATGAACATGTAGTTGGACGTGTACTGTCTAAACGAAACTCACAGCGTCGCTGTTCACCAGCAATGGTTTAAAGGGACAAATGAGAGGCTTCATTTCTCCACCCCGTGCATGATGTCAGTACAGCAGAGGAAGCGCTTGGTTGGAGAAAATCTCTGGCGGTGTCTTGCTGTTTGTAATGCCATTGTCTTCTGCTTATTGATTTTGCTGATTCGATTTAAATAATCTCGACAAAACCTTTTGTATGATTTGATTGCATTCACGCAGGAGGTGCTGTAGACATCCTATAAATGGATTTTAAAAGGATTCTGGTTGGCGACCGTGCTGACGGCTTTTTGTTTCTTTGTTACAATGGCGGACACAGTTTATGGAGATATCAGCTATACCTTTCCGGAGGAAATGAAACGCGGATCTGTGATCGGAAACATAGCGAAGGATCTGGGACTCGATGTAAACAGACTGTCGATTCGTAAGGCTCGTATTGATACTGAAGGTAACCGAAAACGCTACTGCGACATTAATGTGAATACTGGAGAACTGACTGTAGCGGAAAGGATTGATAGAGAGGGGCTTTGTGGGAAGAAGGCTTCGTGCGTTATAAAACAAGAGCTTGTGCTGCAGAATCCATTAGAATTGCACCGTATCAGTTTACATGTTCAAGACATAAATGATAACTCACCCAAATTTGAGCAAGATATTATCAAAATAGAGATTGGAGAATCTGCAGTTAAAGGGGCTCGCTATCTGTTGGAGGAGGCCAATGATGCGGATATTGCACAAAACGGTGTTCAGTCCTACATTTTACAAAACAATAAGCATTTTGTTTTAGCTGTTAACACGAATTCAGACGGTGGTAAATACAGTGAGCTGGTGTTAGAAGTAGAGCTTGATCGTGAACAGCAGCAGGAGCTAACATTAATTCTGACCGCAGCTGATGGTGGGACTCCACCTAGATCAGGTACTGTAGCCATACATGTCATTGTACTGGATGCTAATGATAATGCTCCAGTGTTCAGTCAGTCTGTTTATGAAGTCAGCTTGCCAGAAAATGCCTCCATAGAAAGTGTGGTAATTACAGTGAGCGCTACTGACGCTGACGAGGATCAGAATGGGGAAATTACGTATGCGTTAGGTCATATATCTGAAGAAGACAAGAAACTGTTTACTCTTAGTCGTACAACTGGAGTACTCACACTAACTGGCTCATTAAGATTTTGAGGAAGAAACTAACCATATTGAGCTGAGAGTGCTGGCAAGAATGGGCCTGGGTACTTCATACTCACAGTATGATC
>JAMWET010006329.1:90000-275758 GCA_024036415.1 Prochilodus magdalenae | reverse complement strand
GGATGAGGTAAAAAATTCTGTGTACACTCACTTACTGAACTGCTATTGAAATGTGAGGTTTAAGCAAATTAAGCTCATGTAATAAAATACCAAACATGAAACTTTAGGGTAAATAAATGATATGCCTGATGTTCAAGGGGCCAAGCGAAAAATTAAACCTACAGAAGCTATATTCAGAACTGGATCAGATAAATAAAGGTGGGAACTGTGCACACTTGTTTCTTTGGTCAAACAATTCGTTCAACTGGATCAAAAGCTCAAGTTAGTTGATACTGCAGTTACACATACACCAATAGCGCAAACCCAGAGGACGTGGCTGAATACGATAGTGATAGCGCTGTATATACCAGAGACAGAAAGCGAGAGAGCGAGAAAGAAAACAAAATGTGAAGAGTTTGTCTTTCATGTTCTTCCTCATGAGAGGCTCGAGCAGGAACACTTCTGCCTCAGCTTCCTCCACTATGGCCTGGAGATAACACTGTGGGATTAGCGCTAACGCTAACGCTCCCTCTCTCTCTCTCTGTCTTTATCCATTCTCTCTCCACCCCCCGCCCCCCCCCTTTCTTATTCTCATTCCCGACCCCTCGTTCTCCCTCTCTCTTTCTCCATCACCCCTTCGTGAATGCGCTCCAACCTTTCTTTGGCCGCGGCGGAGCTTATTTGAACGTATGTAATGGAGTTTATTTGTGCGCCCGTGACATCATTCCCGCGGGTTAAGAGGGGTTACACACTTCCACCTCCATAACCCAATCACACAAAAGGCAAGCGCGCACACACACTCGCAACGCAGATAACACAAAAGACACACCCACGTCTTATATATTCCCCTCACACTCGCTTTTCTTCAGACGCTGGTCCGCTCAGAAAACATATATATAAATAAAGAAGGGGATGCGGATGTTGTGAGCTGGCCGGGTGAGGGATATTATCACTTTTCGAGGCCAGTGACTGGAAATATTTCATCTGGCTGCTGTTTGTTGGCTTCCCTGTGAAATGAATGTCAAAGAGAAAGAAAGAGAAGAGAGCGAGAGGCTGAGGAGTCTTGTAGGACCTATATTTATCAGTTTCTGTAATTCCCTTTCATTTCCGAACCACATTCAGAGGACATGGAGAAGGGCAGGGTGAATGCCTCTTGGGTAATTACATCCATGATGCCCAGTTTTGTGCCCAAAGATGTGCTACAACACGGCTAGCTAACGATCAAAGAATAAAATTCACCCACCAGAGTACAGTAGAGGGATCCAGACCACTAACACCGCTAGAACCTGTAACCGCACTAGCAGAAAAAACCCGGCACTCACCCAATTCACTGATGGATCGAACCACTAACACCACTAACCTTAAAACCAACACGGGAGAAACATCAGCTCACCTCAGTACAGATGAGGATCAGAACCACACATATCACCACTAACAGCCTGAAACTCACACTTAGAGACACACTCACTTCACCCCATTACGCTGAGGATACAATCATACCACTAACGACACAAAACCTGAAACCACCACTGGGGAGAAGCATCACTCACCCAGTCCATTGAGGATCAGACCAAACTCACACCGCTAACCTCGGTACCAACAGCTGAGAAGAACATCACTCACCCACAGTAACAGTGAGGATCAGACCACTAACACCACTAACCTGAAACCACACTGGGAGAACATCATCACCATCATTCCAGTACACCAGTGAGTGAGGAGGAACACATCTTTACCAGCTACAGTGTAGAATTCACTAACACCCACTAATCCTGGTAACCACACTGAGAGAACATCACTCACCCAGTACAGTGAGGATCAGACCACTAACACCACTAACCTGGTACCACACCGAGAGAACATCACTCACCCAGTACAGTGAGGATCAGACCACTAACACCACCAACCTGATACCACACTGGGAGAACATCACTCACCCAGTACAGTGAGGATCAGACCACTAACACCGCTAACCTGATACCACACAGAGAGCATCACTCACCCAGTACAGTGAGGATCAGACCACTAACACCACTAACCTGGTACCACACTGAGAGAACATCACTCACCCAGTACAGTGAGGATCAGACCACTAACACCACTAACCTGGTACCACACCGAGAGAACATCACTCACCCAGTACAGTGAGGATCAGACCACTAACACCACTAACCTGATACCACACAGAGAGAACATCACTCACCCAGTACAGTAAGAATCAGAACACTAACACCACTAACCTGAGGATACCACTAAACACCGACCACATGAGAACATCACTCACCCAGTACAGTGAGGATCAGAGAACACTAACACCACCAAACCTGATACCAGGACTGAGAGAACATCACTCACCCAGTACAGTGAGGATCAGACCACTAACACCACTAACCTGATACCACACAGAGAGCATCACTCACCCAGTACAGTGAGGATCAGACCACTAACACCACTAACCTGGTACCACACCGAGAGAACATCACTCACCCAGTACAGTGAGGATCAGAACACTAACACCACCAACCTGATACCAGACTGGGAGAACATCACTCACCCAGTACAGTGAGGATCAGACCACTAACACCACTAACCTGATACCACACAGAGAGCATCACTCACCCAGTACAGTGAGGATCAGACCACTAACACCACTAACCTGAAACCACACTGAGAGAACATCACTCACCCAGTACAGTGAGGATCAGACCACTAACACCACTAACCTGAAACCACACTGAGAGAACATCACTCACCCAGTACAGTGAGGATCAGACCACTAACACCACTAACCTGGTACCACACCGAGAGAACATCACTCACCCAGTACAGTGGGGATCAGAACACTAACACCACTAACCTGAAACCACACTGGGAGAACATCACTCACCCAGTACAGTGAGGATCAGACCACTAACACCACCAACCTGATACCACACTGAGAAACCCTCATTCACCCTGTACAGTGAGGATCAGACAACTAACACCACTAACCTGATACCACACTGAGAGACCCTCACTCACCCAGTACAGTGAGGATCAGACCACTAACACCACCAACCTGAAACCACACTGAGAGAGCATCACTCACCCAGTACAGTGAGGATCAGACCACTAACACCACCAACCTGAAACCACACTGAGAGACCATCACTCACCCAGTACAGTGAGGATCAGACCACTAACACAACTAACCTGAAACCACACTGAGAGAGCAAGGATCACCAGTACACACTGAGAGAGCTATCAGACCACCTATCAGACCACTAACACCACCAACCTGAAACCACACTGAGAGAGCATCACTCACCCAGTACAGTGAGGATCAGACCACTAACACAACTAACCTGATACCACACAGGGAGCATCACTTACCCAGTACAGTAATAATCAGATCATTAACCCCCTACCTTACCAGACACCACAAAATCATGATGCTGTCATGCTATAGGGGAACAGAGCTATGGATAATTGATTGGAGTGATTTCTGTGGGTTAAGCACTAAAAAAGAAGCTCTGCTCAGGGATGCTTTAGGAGAGACAGAGAGACAGAGAGACAGAGAGAGAGAGAGAGAGAGAGAGAGAGAGAGAGAAGAAAATAAGAAGTGATAGATGTGGAATGCTGGGAATGTGTGGAATGTCACATGTAGACTCACTTGCCTGAGAGAGAGGGAGAGAAAAGGGCAAGGGTGAGAGAAAAAGAACGTGGGAGAATAAACGAAGAAGGTAAAAGGGTGCTAGAAAAAAAAGGGTGGCAACAGGTGTAAGAGATGCTATTAAGCATGAAAAACTCCATCTACTATAAAGCTCCACGGTGCAGGCCAATAATTAGAGCAGATCTGTAACAGCACAGTCTGTGACACAGGGCAACCCAGCACTCTTAGTTTGTCTGACTGACCATATAGGAGCACTCCCGTAGATTTCTAGTGACAGACCTGTCGGTCCATCTGTTTCACTCTTTATCCAGTTTATCAGCTCCACAGAGCATGTATTATGTGGGTGGTGGATCATTCTCAGGACCACAGCGACACTGACGTGGTGCGTGTTGTGCTGGCGTGAGTGGATCAGACACATAACAGGACACAGTGTTTAAACACTCGGGCAGCACTGCTGTGTCTGACCCACTCACACCAGCACAACACACTAACACACCACCACCAGAGAATGATTCACCACCCCACACACAGACATATACACGGTGTACACGTGTCAGCTTTCAGCTCAAAGTGCTTTACAGACATCAGTAACAGAAGAGTAGTTTTAATTCACTATTTAGAAGCAGAATAAATAAGAGTCCATTCTTCTTAGAAGGTATGTGCAGAAGACCACGAGCTGGAACATAAACAGAGAGAGGTTCTGTGATGTCAGCAGGTGCTAGATTATTTAGTGACAGAACCTTAACACCTATTCTAAAAGATACAGGTAGTCTGTCCAGATCTTTTAGAACAGGTGAGATATGAGCTCTCCTTTTAGTTTCTGTTAGGATCGGTGCTGCTGTGTTCTCTCCAGCTTGTGGAGGATGGATTTCTGAGGAACTCCAGTAAGAGGACCACTGCAGTGATCAGCTCTGCCTGTAAAAAATGCATGGACGAGTTTCTCTGCATCGCTCAGACAGAGAAGGCCGAACTTCAGTGATGTTTCTCAAATGATTAAAAGCTACAGGCGGGGTAAAGCTTGGAGGGCAACATCACTCACAGGTTACCAACGTCAGGTTTAGTTTACAGAGCTGAAGGATTAAATTTGTCATAAATAGTTATGAGTACGAGTGTATCAGACACAGAAGCGTTACAGCTAGATTGAGATTACACCACCCAAATATATCCAGACCGCAGCAGCTCTGAGCATCGTGTTTCTGATAAAGTGGCAATAGAGTGTGCAGCCTGGGAGACCATTAAGTGGACATCTGTAGTGCAGTGTGGTTTTGTCTTACGTGGCTTTTCCTTCTCTGAGGAAGATACAGCTCAGGGAAAACTGCAGCGCTGCAGCCACCACCTTCTTGGAAAGAGGTTTAAACTTAAGTTTCACGTCCGTCTGGGTGGGCATCGGGCTGGCGTACTGCTTCATGTTAATACTGCTGGTGGCCAGAGCTTTTCTACGACCTGAGGGAGACTCCTACGGAGAGAGAGAGAGAGAGAGAGAGAGAGAGAGAGAGAGAGAGAGAGAGAGAGAGAGAGAGAGAGAGATATGAGTATTAATTCTCCTTAGCTGCTCATGTAAATAATAATGCATTAAAATAATAAATACAAAAAACAAAAGATTTTAAAATTGTGACAATTCACAAAATCAATGACACTCAAAAAGTAATCTGACCCGAACTCGGCCCCCTGACTTATGATTAGGACCACTTTGTGAATTCCTGGGTCCTAAACTACATCAAGTCGAACAAGTGACCTTTGTAAAGACACAGATGCAACTTAAAAAAAGTCATATGTACATAAATGATTTTGGCTATTTGGGTGACTATTGACTTCCAGTGTTTGGTAGCAACATTAGCGTTAACATCTCCAGTTCTAACCTGGGAGGCAAAATTGGATTCCAAGCATCACATTTGCTGATGACGAATGTGTTCAGATCTTCTGTTAGATATAAGATGTAAGATATAAACATCTGTGGTCTGAAATTTCAGGCAAACTTAACGCTTCATTTAGGGATGTGACATTCAGGTTAATACTGACTCTCTCCTCATCACTAGACTGTTTCTTACAGGAACTAGTATTTGGACATCAGGATCTGTATTAGCAGCAGCACTGTGGTCAATGGCGCCCCCTGTAGTTCAAACGGCAGGAATACTCGTGGGAATCAGGAGTGGATTTTGGACCCATAAGTTAAATAACAGGACAGTCACTACCTTTTAGAGGCTTGCAATGTTAATGGTAAACAACAAATAGATAGATAGATAGATAAATAAATAAATAAATAAATAACAGCTAATACAGAAACATCTAGTACATAATCATTATTTATTTAATTACATAATCAATACAGAATCACATTTCCATTTCATTTTATTCCATTCTAGGAGCAGATCTGCAATCCTTCTCGTATTTCTCTACACACAAAAAACAACGAACAAACACCAACAAGAGGACACTGTCTCCGCCCAAAGAAAAAATTTCCAATCTCTCCAGATTGGATCTCAGAAACAATTTTGGAAACAATTATCGCAACATTTTTATACATGTAATGAAAAATCAATTCTCAAACAAATAATGTCAAAAAATGTGTCACAAAATTCACTCTCTCTCTCTCACACACACACACAAACACACACACCCCAAAAGTATATGGACATCCAAATTTACATTTGATTTCTACTCTATTCAAACCAATATACATTGAAGCAGTACACTGCCACCACCCAAAGAAAAACAGGTATCTCCAAAATGGTAACTTCAGAGGGCAAAAATGTTCAATCGTGCAATTTAAAGGTTCTACGGTTTGTTTTAGAGAACATATAAACAAACAAGCTCTACTTCACTATGCTACACTATGCTTTATTAACCTGTGCCTTTAAGAGTGACATACACTAAAGTGCCACAGGCTGATGGGGTAGTAAACTGTTCACTTTAGTGTTAATGGTTGTGATGTCACAAGCAAAATGGTTCCATATATGGACTGTACAGAAAGGGGAGCAAGTGATACCCTTTAATTCTCAAACATCAAACTCATTTCAAGGCAGGCCGGGGTTTTTCCAGGATTACGGGCCCTTTAACTCCATGTGTAATGTCATTTGGACCGATTTGGTAAGGAGAAAGAGAAGGCTGTTTGATCCCGAGGCAAATCCTGAGCCAAGCACACATAAAGCAGAAACCAATTCCACAGTTTGGGCCTAATAGCCTGCTGCAAAAAGCCCCTGTGAAAAGGCCAGAGGGGGGAAGGCTTTCTCTGTGCGCTCTGATAGGGGAACATGAACAGTTGGGGAAGGTCCCAATACCAAGCGCACCCCCGCCCCTCCAAAAAAAAAAAAAAGACACATTTAGTCTTTTTCTGTCCTTGGGGGCATTTTCCCGGCTTGCTGACAGCATATCACGGATTTGCTGGGGCGCTTGCTGTGTTGATACAGGGCACGTGCCATTCTCTCTTCAGCGGGATGTGTGTGTTGCAGGACGGTGCGGCTGAAATCTGGAGGCAGGATAACGCGTGATCAGAGGGGCTTTTTCGGCACCAAAAAACACGCATGCATGCCCAAGCTCCCTGCCAGCTCCTCCGAAACAAATGCATGTAGCTTTTGCCCTCCGCTGGCATGGCTCTGGCGGGGGCTGTTCGCATAGGCAGGTGAGAAAGCAAAACCTCAACCATAAAGCAGAAAGGAGTCCAACGTTTCGCCCCTCAAATGGATTTGATTGGCCAGAAAAGGCTCTGTGTCTGAGGGTCTGCTCCTTTAGCTACGAGGCCAATGTAACCAAGAACTGGAAGCTTATGTACGCTAATTAGCAAGGTGCTAACTGGTTGCTCCTCACACCTCACACACACTCACCTCAAACAGAGATCTCATATGGACAAAAGCACATGTTTCAAGGTTGTCAGCAAGGCAGCATCATTTAATTCATTTGTATTTACAGGTAATACCACTAAATTACACCCCTAGAGGAATTCACCCCATCAGCACACCCAGGAACCTGGGCTTGTAGGACATCCCATCCCTTCCACTCGCCTTAGTGAGCACTGAAGGTGCAAAATGTACCAATCTAATAATAAATAAAATGTCCAACAGAGTGAAGATATAATAGCTCTGATGGCACGTCTAGAAGAAACACTGGGTGTTCAGCATCAAGCTTCCTCCCTTTCCTCTCCAAGAGCGTCTCCAGCGGTGGAAAGCAGCACCAACGCTGACTCTTGTTCTGCTTCTATTCATATCCTTTCTCTGGCTTGCTGCCGATAGTGGTTTCTTGCCGAGAGCGGGAGTCAACAGCCAAGAGCTTCAACCATCATTGTGCTTGCTGCTCCTGTCATTGTCTGCTTGCCCTTAAATGATCCAATTGGAGCCAGCACCTTCAACATGACTGATAAGAGGTTAGATTACACTGTCGGAGCAGCAGAGCTACGTCTTCATCCTCTCATGTCCGACTCCTACAGCACCACAGTGACTCACTATCGCTCCGTCAGGTACACAGTGGTTTAATTACTTTCAGAACATTTTCATTACACATATAGCTCCTTTAACAGTGCCCTAGTACAGGTGTAATACTAAAACTGGGATATGGGCCTGAAAAGGCCGTCTTATCAGCCACTGCTGTCCTGGCATTCCAGCCAGGACAGTCCAGATCCTCCTCCAGAATACAATAGTGCGCATATCCCACTCTCCCATATCAGCCTGATCTCAGATACGTATTTCTGTGTGTGTGTGTGTGTGTGTGTGTGTGTGTGTGTGTGTAGATCTGTGATCTGCATCTCTCTGGTGGCTGAGCGTGTGTGTGTGATATATATCTGTCTGTTGGGTGTGTGTGTGTGTGTGTGTGTGTGTGTGTGTGTGTGTGTGTGTGTGTGTGTGTGTGTGCTTAATTCCTGAAGGTAAAGAAAAGACGTTATCATGACCTGTCTGAAGGAGATGGAGACGCAAAGAGCTGAAACAGGCAGATACACCTCAACACACACACACACACACACACACACAGGCCTGGGGCTACTCATGTACAACACCACCAAGCAACTTCCTCTCCTCTTCCTCTGACCATTATAGCAGGGACGTGTGTGGTTTCTCCAGGACTCTGTACACCAGACTTTGATGACTGCCAAGTGCCAGTGTATGAATATTAATATTACGCTAGAGTAAAGTACGCCTGGCATGATCCTAGACCACTAATACCACCGCATGAAACACTCAATGCCAGTAAGTACCTGGCAGTCCTAGCAGAGCATGTGCACATGCTGACGTTCTTCACAGATGGTTGTGGTACCTATCAACAGGACAATGTCCCATCTCACCATGCAAGGGTGGTGCATGAGTGCTTGACAGTGACTTTGGTCCCGTCCCCAGCCTTCTATGTCATCCCATCTCAATCCACTGGGGCAGATCTCTGATCACACGGATGGCACGGTCCACTGTGCTAACCCACAACTACCCCAGGACATCATCTGAAGGACCTCAGTGCTCTGCTGCAGCTGGCATGGGATACCTTGTGTCACCTAATACAGTCCATGCCACGATGTCTCGCTAGTATCATCCGAGCCAGTGGGGGTGGTATTCCCATTAATAGGTAAGTGGGCATAATAGTCCGATATGTGAATCCTAACTGGTATTATTAGTTATATGGATTTTAAGGCCCTGATAATCAGCACACAAAGCGTTCAAATCTGGTGAGCCTCAATCAGTCCGAGTTGATTTCGTTCTCTGATACACAAGAGTCATCCCTGCTACACGCTCCTCTTAAACACCTGATATCCCACAAGTCCCTGGTGCGGCTCCTTTTCAGAATTAAATTAGCACAGTGGAAAAGAAGGCAGGGAACACCCAAACACTGGCCTTATCATCAGAACAGCAAACAACAGCCTCTTTTTCTGCTTCTCTCCCTTCTCGCTTTCTTCAAACGTGCTGCAGTCGAATGCAATGGGAGGAGGCCAAACACCTGGGCACATTCGTGCCAACTCCACCTCACCTACCCCATCAACGGGGGCAGACAAATTACTCAGACATCCAATCCCCAGCTATGCCTGGATAAGAGGCTCAACGGACCCCTTCAATAAATGAAAACGATAAAAGCAAAAGGAAAAAGGGGGGGGGGAAAGACAGGAAAAAAAAAATACTCCTTCTCCATCCAACATTCAAAACCCCCAGTTCGCAGAGACGACGGCTCTTGACATTTGTGTTGACATTTGAGCCCCCTGTTGAATCGCTCGGAAATATAGCATGTCATCCCAGAAGAAAACGGTGCCCGAATTCACCCCCCCATCCCTCCCTCCGAACCCCACTCCTCTTCTTATCAAGCAGATTATGCCGTGGCATTATACCAAGCTAATAGCGCATGTAGATACTTTATGAATGAATTTTTCAAAATGCATCAAACACTTAAGAAGGGATTTAGGGCCCCTCTCTCTGAAGAAATACTTAAGAATATGCAAATACCCGCAGAAAGAATTAGCTTTAACAGATTTGACTAGCGCAAACAATAAAAAAAAAAAAAGTGCTCTTTTCCCCGGCTGCCAGTGTCAATCAGCAGACGAGATTAAGGGGGCCGGGGGTTGTGACAATGTGTAAAATGAAAAGGGACAATGAGGCACTTTTAATTTATCACAGGGATATGACTATCAATGCACTCGCATTGTGTCCCCTGAATTGCTAAATACCTCGCTGCGAGGGGAGACTAGGGCTGCCAGGTCAGCTGAACGCTGCCCCCTACCTGCAGACCTGCGCTACTTCAGCCTGACGGAGATCGCTGGGATCCAGAAGTTAACGAGGAGGCGGCTTTACCGAAAGATGAAATAACTGCCCGCCTTTATTAGGTACGCCTGGTGAAGCCCCTGGGTTTATTTATGGGGTGAAAAGACCTAGCATTTCTAAAATCTGTGTTTTTGGTTTCATACGTGTTATGAAGGTGGTCAGGCAAGAAATAACGACTGACTGATTCCCAAGCTCATTGTCCACTGATAGAGTATCATGAACAACTGCATTTTTGCAGCGTAGTACTAAAGCGTAGTACTGAAGCGTAGTACTGAAGCGTAGCACTGAAGCGTAGACTGGTTTATGATTTTATTATTTCTCGGTGGAGGATTTTTGGGCGAGTCTAAAAATGTGGCTTAACACTACTACAACGCATTAGCATCAGCTAAGTCATTGCTTAACATCTATACTTCACACTGCGAGTTCCCCTGCTTACTTTTTCACCTAATTATATAAACTTGGCAATTTTTTTTTTTTTCATATTTGGGTGGGTGGATGACCATGCCTATTCCACATTTAACCCAGATACAGACACACACTAGGGGGCAGTGAGCACACTTACCCAGATCGAACCAGTGACCTTCTGGTTGCAAGACTGATTCCCTAACCGCCAGGCCACTACTGCACCAAGAAAGAAGGGTTGTTTGTATTTCCGCCTGGCTTTAAAGCAGAGATTCTTCGGGGGATCTGGAAACATTCTGACACTCATGAGACATTCAGTGCCCTGTGAATGCACACATTGTGGCTTTCACCTTCGCAGCTGCAGTTACTTAAACACTCATGTCTCTGATGGATTAACACTCATCTTCTACATTTCAGCTCCACTGACCATAAAGGAGCACTTGGTACAGTTGCAGATTGTAGTCCATCTGTTTCTCTGTATACTGTATTACCTTGTTCCTTAATGGTCAGGACCCCCAAAGGACTCCCACAGGACACTAATGTGGCGAAGGTGGGTTAGTGTGTGTTGTGCGTGTGTGAGTGGATCATACGCAGCAGTGCTGCTGGACACCTCAGTATCACTGCCGGAATGTAGAATCATCTATTAACCAAACCTATTCAGCCTACAGCATCCTGTGGGCAGTGTCCTGTGGGCAGTGTCCTGTGGGCAGTGTCCTGTGGGCAGTGTCCTGTGCCCACTGATGAAGGACTAGAGGATGACCAACACTGCACTCCACAGAAGCAGATGAGCTATCGACTCTGACTGTACATCTACAAGGTGGAGCAGCAAGGTAGGAGAGTCTAATAGATTGAGAAGTCAACATATCCTCTAACCCACACACCCCAGCCATCCCCTGTTCCAACCTCAGCCATCCAGACACAGGAACCGGAACACCTGGGGCAGAACCACCAGGCTCAGGAGCAGTTTCTACCCAAGAACAGTGACACTGGTAGCACCTACCAGAACATGGCTGCAACACTTCAGGCTGTTACCGATCGAGTGCTGATGACCGCAACAACTACACAGTGGGCTCCATTTGCCCACAGAACTATATGCACTCACACTTTATCTAGACCATCTGAGCTGTGTATTTTATTTACTGTACATTGGTCCTGTGGGGGACAGGAGAAGGTGAAAACTTGAAACTGTGCCATTCTGTAGCCCTCTAGTGCTGCTCGTAAGGTTTTATCAGGAAATTTAAAACGAAACCGCAGGGCTAGGAGCAATGATCACCTCACTGCTAACCTGAGGTGCGGGAAAAGTGTTCCAGTCCTAAGGGGGCTGCCCCTGAGGGCTAGGATGGGTTTTCTGATTTAAGTTCTGATGATGAACTCTTAATGGGTAGCTTTAAATGCATCAGCATGTGGTTCTCCACAGTCATATAATCACTCACCAAAGAAACAGGAGCACAAATAGCCGCACCTGGAAGGACAAAACTGACAGGAATCAAACTCTGCCCGCTGGACACTGCCCGCTGGACGCTGCCCACAGGACACTGCCCGCTGGACACTGCCCGCTGGACGCTGCCCACAGGAAGCTGCCCGCTGGATAGTTTTGGTTGATGGACGATTCTCAGTCCTGCAGTGACACTGAGGTGTCCAGCACTGCTGTGTATGATCCACTTACACCAGCACAATACACACTTGCACACCTTTACCGGGTCACAACTGTCCAGTATGCCTGGTGTCACTCCACCTGCACCCCCAATACACCATCTGCAGGAACTGTGTGAGAATATTCAAGCTGCATGGGATGGATTATCACAGGACACCATTAGAACTCCATGCCGAGACGTCTGGCAAGTTGAGTTAGCCAACATGGCCCCGATACCATGCGGAGAAAGACTACTTCTGTATGTGTAGCTCAATAAATATTTAAATTTAGCATCATTTATTGTTCCTTCCTAGTTAGTTGTATTGCAATCTGACATTTACTTCTACGTTTCTTTTTTTTAAATGAATTTTTATAGATAACAGTATGTTGTGCAGTTATAAGCTACATTAACCTTTTACCTTCAGCTTCCTTGAACTAGCCTATTCCTTTAAGTCATGTGTGTCACAGGTGTTTTGAACGTTTAGAGTTTATCCCTGCCGTCTTGATGTTAAGGATTATAGCCAACGACCTGCGATCTCTTCCGAGTTTGTTTTGCTAACATGTTCCTAATCCGGCTGTGAAACAAGGCAGGTGACGAATGAAAGGCCAGTCAAAAACTGAAAAGGGGGGACTTTCCCCAGACAGACAGAATTGGACAGTTGGTTTTGGCTCCTTCCTCTTCCTCTTGTTAACATTTAGCACCAGGCCAACTGCACTGAGTGGAAGAGAATGGGTGGGGGGTAACTGGTGCTCCACACACTTCAGAAGTAAGGTTGTGAATGTGTGTGTGTGTGTGTGTGTGTTAGTCTGACACTTTAGGGGAGGGTATCCCAGCTGTCCCAAGTATTGATCCACAGCTGGTGCCAGTACGGGGGGTGAGGGTCAAAACTGTGGGGATCCCCCCCACCACCCCACCCGTTCTGCCCCCCCCCCAAAAACACACACAAACACACACACACACACACACACACACACACACACTATCAGACAGGGCAGGAACAGGGCCTGACCTCCTCCTTCCCGCTCATCAAAACATTAATTAGAGAAAGTGTCAGAAAGGAAACAGCCCTGTTGCTTCCTTCACACAAACCAGACCCACTGGTACACAGTGTACACTCAGTGGCCACTTTATCAGAAATAACTCGTCGTAGCTTGGTCTGCAGGAGGTGAAAATCACAAGTTTAATCACAATGTGTTGCTACATCAAGGCTTATAGCCATTGATCTAATGATTTATGACACCTAAAAAACTGCTACAATGTGACAATACAGTTCAACGCAGTGGATATGAGATATGACATGACTGAAGCTCCACACAGTCGAGCCACCAGTTTTAAAAAACGCAAGGTAAAAAACATATACCAGCAGGTTTTAGCATTTCATGTGTGTAAACATGCCACTCGTGAGCGCAACTGTGAAAAAGATTTGCATGTGCATATGAGATATTATCACACTCACACTGTCCTCTCTGTCCGCCATCTTTGTTGTTCTGGAGAAGGCTTTGCGCATTGGCCAGTCAGTGGCGATACCAGGTACCATTAGCCAATAGCATTGGCTGACAGAACTGGCCCATGTGCCCGCTACCAAACTGTCAAAGCTTGTGCACAAAAAAAAAATCCTCTAGAGCACAAAGAGCAGCTGACGGTAACGCACCTTGTGTCGAGAAAATGAAGAAACAGACTGTGTGGGCACGATATTACGCGACATGCGAAATGTTAAAGCTGGCTGGTGTATGTTTTTCACCCTGTGTTTTTGCGCCCTCTAGTTTTGACAGTGATATGAAGCCATAGCTGATGCTTATTAAGGAGTTCTCTTGATGTTTTGAGAGAAACCGTAAGAAAACGATGGAGCTCTTGGACTATGAAGACAGCCTGGCTCTTCAGATGGTGTGCAGTTTGTCTCCTCAGTGGATGGTGTCCCAACATGTTCAGGGTAAATGCAGAGAACATGCCTTAAATAGATGTCTATTCATTGTTTGGCTACCTGTTAATATGAACGAGAGCTAATAACGGCACACTGGTACTCCATCGGAACTCACTGTCAGCCTTGGATAGAGGGATCGGGAGCGAAAACGTAGAGACACACACCTATAAGCATTCTATCCAGATGATAGAGACTTCGTCTGTAAAGCGCCCCATCTATGAAAGGCCTTCATCACACGTTTCTCACAACGCTGTTGAAGGATGAGTAAGGAACAGAGTCCTGAATGCGTGACACATTTCCCAATAGGCGTCCCTGTACCCCTATTTACGTCTGTCAGCGGCTCTCTGTTGTGATTCAAATGTGATTTTCCCCGCTGTCACTGACTGATGTCTCATACGCTCATACAAACAGATATAATGAGGAGACTGACACCGACAGAGTCTATTGGAGGGGGATTTTTTTATTTCTTCCATTGTTCCAGCCTGATGTATCAAAAACGGTGGAGGCCACGGGCACAAGTCTTCCAGAAATAAACCTAGCGACAGCGGCGATAATGATGAAAGCAGAAGCGGGACAATGTGAACATTGAGAGAGAGGAAGGGAGAGAGAAGGAGAGAGAGGGAGTAGATGCCAGAGTAATTCCTCTTTGGGTGGGAGGGACAATAGGCTCCGCTCTAATACTGTAGACGACACTCTAAAGTCACAGCCATCCTGGGACACAATCCTGCCATTCCATCCAAAAGAAAAAAGCAGGCCTCCCCGTCCTCTCTCGTCACTGCCAGCTCTTGAAAGCTTGAGCTGTTCAGCCAGAATGAAGGATAAATAATTAAGAGTGTCTATGAAGCTTCAATACAGAAGTGATACTGAATACTGAAGTGAGCGGTAGCTGATCAGGCTTCAGACCCAAACCCCACAGAACCGACTCTGTTTCAGCTTTATAACACAAGTCGATGGTCCTCAGACCTGAATCACAATTACCTAATCTTGTGTTGGTGCTTTAGTTAGCTTAGTTAATTAGGCAGAACCAAATGCGTTTGCCGTGTTAAGCAGAACTGTCATCATGCTAGAAGCTAACTCTAACCAGCTCCTCTGTCCTAGTGTTAAACATTATACCATTATTAGATGGTTTAACATTAGATGAAGGATGACTTCTAGAACCAGGTGGTAAATAAAGCAACATCAATGGAGTAATGTCAACTATCCAACCAATCAGTGAGCAGCAGCAGTAATACCAACAATCAGTCCTCAGTAGGAATAACGCCAACCAATCAGCGGTCGGTAGCGGCATTTCTAACCAATCAGCACTCAGTAGCAGTAACACCAACCAATCAGCACTCAGTAGCAGTAACGCCAACCAATTAGCACTCAATAGCAGCAAACAAAGCCCTATGACTTCATGAGGCAGACCTGCCATCCCTTCTGGAAATATCGCCTCCTCTGTACTGGCGAATGGAGAGACGGGAGGAGTAGCTCACCCTCCTGTGAGCCTGTGACTAGTGCATTCTGTGAAAATACACACTTCGTAATGTCGAGTCAAACTGACTTAATGTACAGTGGATGCCCCTGTGCATTATGGGTATTTCATGCCCAGCAGGGTACACCTAATATAGTGCAAGGTGGGGCTGCAGCACTGCCCAGCACATACAGTGCTACAGGGTATAGTTTTGGACATAGCCAGAGCCTCTCCCTCTCTCTCTCTTTATATCTATTTGCTCATCATTCCCTTCTCTCTCTCTCTCTCCTTCTCTCCCTCTCTCATTCCCCTTATCAGTAAGGTCAGAGTGCAGCGTCCAGTCCATTCCTTCTCATCACACTGCTGACCAGAAAAATAAATTACGGCTTTACCAAAAACTCCCACCTCTGCAATACTGCAGCGCACACGACACAGATATATTGGATTAACACACAAGTTCATCCCATTTTTAGAGGAGCTACCTCATCATTTTTCACCTCTCCACACACACACACACACACACGCACGCACACACACCCGCTCACACAACCGGCTCTCCTCTAAACACATCTCAGTAATTATATCTTCAGCAATAACTGGAATCTACGAGCAGCAGCCCATCAAACGTTTAAACAGACAGTTATCAGCAATATGGGGAGAGAGCGGGTGTGGAGAGAGTCAGTGACTGTAATGGACACATGAAAGAGGAGTGTATTTGGAGAAGAAGAGCAGCTCAAACTGGATAAAACACACAATTACAGCGTAGAAACTGAAACCCTGTGTGTGTGTGTGTGTTTGGAGGTGTGTGTGTGTGGGTGTGTGTGTGTGTGTGTTTGGAGGTGTGTGTGTGTGTGTGTGTTTGGAGGTGTGTATGTGTGTGTGGGTGTGTGTATGTATGTGTGTGTGTGTGTGTGTGTATGTATGTGTGTTTGGAGGTGTGTGTGTGTGTGTGTGTGTGTGTGTATGTGTGTTTGGAGGTGTGTGTGTGTGTGTGTGTGTGTGTGTGTGTGTGTGTGTGTGTGTGTATGTATGTGTGTTTGGAGGTGTGTGTGTGTGTGTGTGTATGTATGTGTGTTTGGAGGTGTGTGTGTGTGTGTGTGTGGGTGTGTGTATGTATGTGTGTTTGGAGGTGTGTGTGTGTGTGTGTGTGTATGTATGTGTGTTTGGAGGTGTGTGTGTGTGTGTGTGTGTGTATGTATGTGTGTTTGGAGGTGTGTGTGTGGAGGTGTGTATGTATGTGTGTTTGGAGGTGTGTGTGTGGAGGTGTGTATGTATGTGTGTTTGGAGGTGTGTGTGTGGAGGTGTGTATGTATGTGTGTATGTATGTATGTATGTGTGTGTGTGTGTGTGTGTGTGTATGTATGTGTGTTTGGAGGTTTGTGTCTGTGTGTGTGTGTGTGTGTGTGTGTTTGGAGGTGTGGGGGTTGTGGGGGTCGTGGAGAAAACTCTCCATATTACAGACCACTGAGAATGGGCAGTCCCAGACAAAAGCAGGACTAGTCACCGAAGATGACCCGGTGCCATTCTGAGTCACTCCATGACAGTCTGACACCATTGCAGTCTTTGGTGACCTTGACGCGGTGTTATGGGCAACCGTAACGATGGTCTGTGTGCATGTAGCCCTGCGTGGTGCAGCTGCCTGCCAGTGGTGCTGCACAGGATGAATAATGGAGGACGTGTCTGCAGTCGTGGCTGTTGGGACAGTCAGGTACAACGTTAAGGTCCCTCCCTGCTTACGTCACAACCACGGTAGATCGTGAAACTTGAATCATCCGCATGTCTCATGGTGTCAAACCTACGCACTAAGTTTCATTCCGGTCAGTTTATTCTCTCTGGGTGGAGCCGTGTTCTGATGATGAGTGTTTATTGAAAGCCACTGCTCTGCGCTTGCTGTGCTTACCTCGCTATGTGCTCTCTTAGTATCAGCACGGGGTAGGTACTGCACTCAATATCTGAGCTCGAGGGGAGTTTGGACTCCAAACTGTCTATACTAGCGGTGATGCACTTTCTGACTGAACACTAAACCCTGGTTCTTTGGGTTCAGGCTACTTTCTCATTTCTTAAACAGCAACATTCAAAGAAAACAAACACACACATAGGATCACTGCATAAACAGGCACTTAGCCTAACTCCACCATAAAGCTAGTGTAGGTGTGTGAGTTACACTGGCCAGATCGTTTAAATCCACTTCTCCAGGCTTAAGCTCTCAGTATTTGTTTGTCCTTGGGTTGGAAGCCGTTAGAGATCTATATAATTGGCTTTAGATCTACTTGGTGGGTTTAACACACAGCTAAAGACGATTTAAGCCCACAGAAATGGGCCCTGCGTTTGTTTCTGTATGTGGTATCGTCACTGTAAATCGATTGTCTGGAAAAAATTCAAACCCCAAAACGTCCTAGCACGATGCTAATTGGTTAGGCGTAAGCTTACAGCTTAGCACTGAGGATTCAGAACAAAACCAAAGAAGCCGAATTCAAAAACCAAATCTGTCCTGGCTGATCGAATAAATCTGGGGTAAGATATTTAACGAGGAGGAGGAGGAAACTGGCCATACAGTGAACCAGAGCAGGCATGTTTTTGATGAGGTTCTCTAAGATGCACCCAAATTCTGCATGTTTCACTGACTGGAAACAAGTCAAACAGATCTGACGTCCTAAGCCGACTGATAACCGGGTCTGATCATATTTCCAGTACATCGTTACCACACAGCACCGTTAAAAAACAGCAAGTAGTGGTTAAACACAAAGAGCTGCTACAGCAAACAGTGGCGTGATTCACGCCGTTGTAACGCAATGCCACCGCTGCCCTTTACGAACCACTGACCGCCCAGGCAAAACAAAAACAGAGGGATGAACTAACGCTGGAGAAAGGTAAATAAAAAACAGAGGGATTACTGAGTCCATGCGTCCTGTTAATACCAACATGCTAAAACCTGACTCCTTTCAGCAGCACCTACCGAAACGCTCCTCAGACGAACTGCAGCGTCATCATGGGAGAACCCTTTCACACACGTTATTTGTTTTTATACCTTGTTGGGACACGGGGTCAACAAAACCTCATATCTCCATTTTTGATGTGCTTCAGTTTTTGGTGTGATTAAAAAACACATGTTGTCCTTTACATTGTGAGGAACGTTCATGATGAATGGACTGAAGGAAATGACCAGCCAGATATGCATCACAGACAATTAACTGTCATGTATATCACACAGCCAGTCTAAACCATCAGGAGGAAGAAGCATGTTTTGACTGACGGATGCTAAATGAGACTGACTGTGTAAGAACTAAAACTACCTACTGAAAATGTAAAATACAGTCAGTATATTTATCATGATGAATTCTGATACCAGAAAATCGATGATTTTTGCTTGTCTGCATTATTAAAGTAGGTTCTTGCCCTCTCCTGTAAAGCTGCCATTCTGGAGAGAACTTGTTTTTCTTTGGGCAGTGATTATATAAGGGCGTATTACTAATAAAGACAAACAGTAAGAAGAAGACGAAGAAGAAGAAGAGGAAGACAAAGAACAAGAAGACAAAGACGAAGAAGAAGAAGAGGAAGACAAAGAAAAAGAAGAATGCTGGTATTTAGGTGAAAGAAATCTAACCTCTGGAAGCGAAAAATTTTTTTTTTTGTCCTTTGAAAACATCATTCTATTGTTTCTGCGGGTGAACACTGGGTTACCAGTCAAGTCAGTTTTGTCTGGAAAATCTACTAAAACAATCACACACTGACACACAGGTGAGGAGTGTGCGTGTGGTGGGGTTGTGGGGTTGGCTGACGCTTGTGGATAAATAGAGGGATTTGTGAAGATCTTTTTTGGGTCCAAAACAGCCTGTCTCCATCAGGAGGAACCATCTAAAGAAGAAGTAGAAAAACAAACATATAACGTAACAGAGAGGGAGAGAGGGAGAGGGAGGGAGGGAGAGAGAGAGAGAGAGAGAGAGAGAGAGAGAAAGACAGAGAGAGAGAGAGAGAGAGAGAGAGAGAGAGAGAGAGAGAGAGAGAGAGAGAGAGAGCGCTCAGGTGAGGCTCTGATGTGGCAGGTGAAACGAAGGGAGCGCTGTGATAAAGGAGATGGAGGAATGGAGATTCAGATCCAGGTTCTGGCTGTACACACTTCAGTCTAACCAGTGACACTGCAGTGTCTCACTCAACTCCACAGTCTCACCCCTACCATTGTAGTCTCACTCTCTCACTCGTTCCTCATCACTCTCACCTCCAGTTTCAGTCTTACCTCCAGTGTTACTCCTACTCCCTGCTCCCACCTTCACAGCTACCTCTCAGTCTCTCTCCCACCTCTAGTCTCTCTCTCTTTTCTACCTCAGCAGTCTCACTCGCACCTTTAGTCTCTCTCTCTCTTTCAGCAGTCCCACCTCAGTCTCTCTCACCTCTAGTCTCTAGTCTCTCTCTCTCACCCCCACCTCAGCAGTCTCACTCCCACCTCTAGTCTCTCTCTCCCTCACCCCAGCAGTCTCACTCCCACCTCCAAACTCAGTCTCTCTCATCCTCAGCAGTCTCCTCTCTCTCTCCTCAGCAGTCTCACCCCAGCAGTCCTCACTCCTCTCTTTTCCTCTAGTCTCTCTCTCCCACCTTTAGTCTCTCTCTCAACTCAGCAGTCTCACTCCCACCTCTAGTCTCTCTCTCTCACCCCAGCAGTCTCACTCCCACCTCTAGTCTCTCTCTCTCACCCCAGCAGTCTCACTCCCACCTCTAGTCTCTCTCTCTCACCCCAGCAGTCTCACTCCCACCTCTAGTCTCTCTCTCTCACCCCCAGCAGTCTCACTCCAGCAGTCTCACTCCCACCTCTAGTCTCTCTCTCTCACCTCAGCAGTCTCACTCCCACCTCTAGTCTCTCTCTCTCTCACCTCAGCAGTCTCACTCCCACCTCTAGTCTCTCTCTTTCTTTCTTGTCAGCAGTCTCACTTCGACCTGTAGTCTCCCTCTTGTTCACCTCCACAGTCTCACTTCCACCCCTAGTCTCTCTCACTTTCACCTCAGCAGTCTCACTCCCACCTCTAGTCTCTCTCTCACCTCAGCAGTCTCACTTCCACCTCTAGTCTCAGTCCCCCTCTCTCTCTCTCTCCTCAGTCAGTCTCTCTCTCTCTCTCTTTCACCTCAGGAGTCTCACTTCCACCTCAGCACTCTCACTTCCACCTCTAGTCTCTCTCTTTCTTGTCAGCAGTCTCACTTCCACCCCTAGTCTCTCTCTCTCTCTCGTTCAGGAGTCTTACCTCTCAGCACTCTCTCCTCTCTCTTTTCCTTGTCAGCAGTCTCACTCCCACCTCTAGTCTCTCTCTCTCTCTTCTCACTCCCACCTCTAGTCTCTCTCTCTCCTCAGCACTCTCACTCCCACCACTCTACTCTCTCTCTCACCACAGCAGACTCACTCCCACCACTAGTCCTGTCAGCAGTCTCACTCTCCCTCTCTCTCTTCACCACTCCCACCTCTAGTCTCTCTCTCTCTCTCTCTCACCTCAGCAGTCTCACTCCCACCTCTAGTCTCTCTCTCTCACCTCAGCAGTCTCACTCCCACCTCTAGTCTCTCTCTCTCACCTCAGCAGTCTCACTCCCACCTCTAGTCTCTCTCACCTCAGCAGTCTCACTCCCACCTCTAGTCTCTCTCTCACCTCAGCAGTCTCACTCCCACCTCTAGTCTCTCTCTCTCTCACCTCAGCAGTCTCACTCCCACCTCTAGTCTCTCTCTCTCACCTCAGCAGTCTCACTCCCACCTCTAGTCTCTCACCTCAGTCTCACTCCCTACCTCTAGTCTCTCTCAGTCATCACCTCTACTCTCTAGTCTCTCTCACCTCAGCAGTCTCCCTCTCTCCAGTATAGTCTTGTTCTAACCTCCACAGTCTCACTCTCACCTCTACAGCACTGCATGATGGGTAACGTCACCTGTGTGTTGAGGGGTGCACACGGCCTCAGCACTTCACACCTGTGACCGGTTTTCCTCTGGGGTGGTCAGTCTATTGCTTTGAGAACAGCAGCAGCTTCTTTGTTTATTGTGTGTGCATCATTTCAGATTCTATAGCGTTAAGGTGTCTTCTCACAGTGGAAGGATGGACAGAAACACCTGTGGAGCAAGAGCGGAGCTTGATGTTCTCCTGAAAGCTGTAAGGGCTGTTTATCTGATGGGGACAGTTGGGAATACTAGGTCTTCCAGGTGGGTGTTAGGAGCACCAGTTTCTCTGAGGCTTTTTTGTTCAATATAATTTAATTGTTTTGGATGTAATACTGACGAAAGGTGGGTATTAAAAAAAGGTGGATATAAAATGGATAATGACTATGCGCTCATTTGGATATTGGATTTATTATTTTTTTTAATGAATCGGCCATAAAAATTCATGACTGGTGCAGTGCAGACGCAGCGTCCCATAAGAAAAGCTGCTGTATCCATGTGTCCTGGTCTCCGCAGGGGAGCCACCTCGGAGAGCGTCAGGGTCCAGAACCTTCCAGAACCGCGCCAGAAAAGAGGATTAACACACCCTCCCAGGTGACACACATCCACACATACACAAACACACACGTTCATGTTTATTTGAGCTTCTGTTTCACACTGTGCAAAGTCAAAACAAAGAATGTTTCTGTTTACTCTGCACGAGTGAGAGCGTCAGCTGCCAGCCAGGGTGAGCAGAACTGCAGGATCTTGGGAGAGAAGGAGAACAGATGAAAGACAAGGTCAAGCGTCCACACATGCGCATAGACCCAGACAGACAGAGACTAACAGAGACAGAGACACAGAGAGAGACACACGCAGAGACACACCGAGAGAGAGAGAGACACACAGAGACACACCAAGAGAGAGAGAGAGACACACACACACACACACACACACACACAGAAAGTGTTCTCACTATACTGACCGTTATAACTGAAAGACGTTCAGTGCCCTGAGACACTATACAACACTGGTTTCAGCCCAAGTGCTAAAATGTTTTTAAGGAACACAGATCAGGACACTGAGACTCATGAGAAACATCAGGAGAGAAACATGGATGGATGAAAACAGCTACTCAAATTTTGGTCTGAACTTCACTCTGTCCAACCGTTCATTACAGCACCCGAACCCAACCCAACAGCAGGTGGATGAAATATTTCAATAAATAGAGTCAAATCCTGAAGTGTGCGCGTACACACACACACACACACACACACACACACACACGTAGTAACTAGCTGGATACACACGCCCTGTCTAACGAAACAAAGCAAAACAATTTGAAAACTTCCAAAGCCGTTACGTTCCACACAATCCCCAAATTAAGCCCAGGAGTGAGAGACACAGGGAAGGTTCCATCCTCCACACCAGCTTTCCTCAGCACGCCCGGCCAGGCGAAAAATTCCCAGCACGCTCTCCAGGGACACCGCCACCACCGGGGCCCTGAGTTCAGAGCCGAAAAAACCCACGCTAACACAGTCCGGAGACCGTGCACACACGCGCACACACACACACCCAACACCACACTACACACTGCACTACACACACGGCCTGGAGAGAGACGAGCTGGAAACCAGTTTTAATTGATTTGGACGAAGTCCACGAGAGACAGAGGGTCAACAGGGAGGAGGTGAAAGCAGGGTGGGGGAGAGAGAAAGAAAGAAAGAAAGAAAGATTAGAAAGCAGTAGAGAGAGTAAGAAAGAAAGAAAGAAAGCAAGAAAGAGAGAGAGAGAGAGAGAGAGAGAGAGAGAGAGAGAGAGAGAGAGAGGGAGGAAAGAAAGAACAAAAAATGAGTAAGAAAGAAAGAAAAATGGGAAAACCAAGTATAAAAAGTCAGACAGAAGTGAAGTGGGAATGAAAAAAGAAGGGAAGTCAGTGAGACAATAATAAAAACAAAAAAAAAAAAGGGAGAGAGAGAGAGAAAGAAAGTCAAACCTATTTTGTAAAAACACTTGAAGGTGGTGTTCGGTTTCCTTGCTGCTGTTACCTGGATGTTGATTACTGAAACATAAACGTAATTGTAAAAAGTGTTTGCCCCCTTCGTGACTTCTTTTTTCCCCCACCATGTTTGTCACTCTTAAATATTTCAGATAAAACAAATTTATATTTTAGTCAAAGACAACACAAGTAAACATGAAATGCAGCTTTTAAATAAAGACCACACCCAGGCCGGATTACTGCCACACCTGTTCCTAATCAAGAAATCACTTAAAGGACCTGCCTGACAAAGTACAGAATAGATACTCCAAAGCTAGATATCATGCCAAGATCCAGGGAAATTCAGGAATAAATGAGAAAGAAGGTAATGGAGATCCATCAGTCCGGGAAAGGTTATAAAGCCATTTCTAAAGTTTTGGGAATCCGGCGAACGACAGTGAGAGCCATTACCACAAATGGCGAAAACGTGGAACAGTGGTGAACCTTCCCAGGAGTGACCGGCCAACCAAAATTACCCCAAGAGCACAGCAACGACTCATCCAAGAGGCCACAAAAGACCCCACAACAACATCCAAAGAACTGCAGGCCTCACCTGCCTCAGTTAAGGTTATCGTTCATGACTCCACCTTAAGAAAAAGACTGGGCTAAAATGGCCTGCACGGCAGAGTGCCCAAACGAAAACATCTTGATGATCTCCAAGATTTTGGGGAAAATACTCTGTGGACTGACAAGACAAGATTTTAACTGTATGGAAGGTGTGTGTCCCATTACATCTGATGTAAAAGTAACACCACATTTCAGGAAAAGAAAATCACACCTACAGTAAAATATGGTGGTGGTAGTATGATGGTCTTCGGCTGTGTTGCTGCTTCAGGACCTGAAAGACTTGCTGTAATAAACTGAACCATGAATTCTGCTGTCTACCGAAAGATCCTGAAGGAGAATGTCCGGCCATCTGTTCATGACCTCAAGCTGAAACGAACTTGGGTTCTGTAGCAGGACAATGATCCAAAACATGCCAACAAGTCCACCTCGGAACTGCTGAAGAAAAACAAAGTGAAGACTTTGGCGTGGCCTAGTCAAAGTTCTGATCTGAATCCTACTAAGATGCTGTGACATGACCTTAAAATGGCAGATCATGCTTAAGAAACCTCCAATGTGACTGAATTACAATTCTGCAAAGATGAGTGGGCCAAAATTCCTCCACAGCGCTGTGAGACTCATTGCTCAAGTTACCGCAAACACTTGATTGCAGTTGTTGTTTAGGGGGCAAACACTTTCACACAGCACCATGTAGGTTTGGACTTTTTTCTGCCTTAATAATAAAAACTCATTTTGTGTTTACATGTGGTGTCTTTGTTTGATGATCTGAAACATTTAAGAGTGACAAACATGCAAAAAAATAAGAAATCATGAAGGGGCTAACACTTTTTCACACCACTGTGTATCAGAATTAGCCAAAGTGCACGTTCCGACTCTACACCGGAGTTCAGACAGAGACACGGACGGGGCAGAAACGTCTTAGATTTCAGTATACTGGAACTCTTTAGTACCAGCATCAATAAAGACCGTGGGGGGCTATCAATAGACCCTCAGTGCAGGATTTACCCTTCTTTCTTGTGCCTGCACTCTCTCTCTCCCCCTTTCTCTCTCTCTCCGTGGTGCGGCCCCTTCAGGCTCCTGAATAAAGCTGTAAAAACAGTGAAAAGGATCTGGCAGCGTTTCAGCTGCTGCTTCAAAAACAAATGCCAGTGAAAAATACGTAAACCGGCTCCGGCATACACGCGGAGCCCCGGCGCCCGCCGCTGACCCTCTGGTTGGCGCATGGTGGAGGAGAAGAAAAGGAACAGTGGTGTGCAATTTAGAGATACCAGTCTGAATAATCATCTGCGGTCACTTCCTCCTCCTCCTCCTCCTCCTCTTCTTCCTTCGTCTGATTGCGCTGGCAGAAGAATCGGCGCCGTGTATGAACACACAATAAGAGTAATAATAATCTGGCACCGCGTGGGGATTATCGTTTCCCGAAAGGGCCGCAGATCAGGGGAGTTGGAAATATGGAGTTTTATCAGTGCTTCAATCTGAAACAACACAGATTTCTTCCTGTAGCTTTCTGTACTCTTGTATCCACACTCCATCAGAATCGGCCACCATCAGAATAAGCCACGCTGTTAACACCACATCTGCATTTGGTCATTTTGGGGTGGTGGATCATTCTCAGCATGGCGGTGACACTGACTGGTGTGTTAGCGTGTCTTGTGCTGGTGTGAGTGGATCAGACACAGCAGTGCTGCTCGAGTGTTTAAACACTGTGTCCACTCACTGTCCACTCTATTAGACACTCCTACCTTGCTGGTCCACCTTGTAGATGTACAGTCAGAGATAACAGCTCATCGGCTGCTGCACAATGAAGAGTTGGTCGTCCTCTAGTCCTTCATCAGTGGTCACAGGGCACTGGCCACAGGACACTGTTGGCTGGATAGACAATTCTTAATCCAGCCGGGACACTGAGATGTCCAGCATCACTACTGTGTCTGATCCACTCACACCAGCACAACACACACTAACACACCACCACCACGTCAGTGTCACTGCAGTGCTGAGAATGATCCACCACCCACATAATAACCTGCTCTGTGGTGGTCCTGTGGGGGTGACCATTTTGGAATCGGGTAACACAGTATAAAGAGAGAGAGATGGACTGCAGTCTGGAACTGTACAACTACAGAGTGTCCTATATGGTCAGCGGAGCTGACATGTTGGATAGAAGAACCTGGTTATACTAAACAAGTAACTGATGGTCTTACGGTTCTTGATCCAGACATTAATAAATTTGGTACTGCACAAGCCAGCAGCAGTTAGCAGGGCTAGTTAGCGTTAGCCACTTTCAGTGTTGGAATAATGGAGAGTAAAAATACCGGGGACATGCCTTCCTGCTGATTCTGATATTCGAGCTCATGATCAGATATCCGGTATGCTGTTGGTCAGTGAAGTATATCGGCACTGTTTATAGGCCTTGCCAACACCAGCTAAAGCCTAGATAGTGACAGAGTCCCTCTCTCCCTTCTCAGTCACGTCCATAACACGCATACGTTCAGGTACTATGTTTTTCAACCTGGCAAAACATAATAGATTTCATATGTGACTGAAATGTACCTATGAGTGTTTAACACCTCTATGAGCCCCAATAGCAGCTGTGAATGGATTTGGCATGGACTGGACAAGTTTCTGGATGTAGGGCACATCAGTGTTCAGACTTTCTTACATTAAAGAATTGGGCAGCTGGTCCAGATTTTGTAGATACCTTCCCTAGGACAATTCCGAGGAGAATTTCTTGTAGGCTGGGATTTTAGCCACTGCCGGTAGACATGTATGACTGTACGCTTCCATACACCTGCAGATTCAGATACTTGTTTCACACTATGGTCTTTTACACGCCCACTTGCAGTCACTCCTTTTAGCCAATCATTAACATCTGGAACATGGAACGAGACATTCACTGTACTGCAGCACCTCCTCCCAATCTATGGTTCCCGTCACTCACACCCCACAGGTATTTATAGACCCAACATCACCATGCAGCGCCACCTGCAGGAACCTGAGACACACAAGGTGACTCGTTTGTCTGTTGAGCTTGCACACTTATTCGTTCACTAAATTCTCAGCCTGCATATTTCCTCCATCTCCCATAACAAATAAGCAGCAATTTTAGAGATTCAATACTGGCACTCCCAGCGTATCACTGAGAACTTGAGAACCCGTATACAATCCTAAAAACTGCTTACTTCCTTCACAATGTCAGTTTTCAAGACCATTGAAATTCCTCAGTCATGTCCAAACCTGGTCATGTCCTGCACTCTAGTGGTGAGAATAAGAACTGCAGGAACAGTAAAAGCAGACACTGAAACCTCTACTAGAATGGCTGACAGTGAATGCCCGGATTCAAGTTATTCAACGGTTCTTTAGTAAAGACAATGTTTCTACTGTGTATAGAACCATAAATACAAAAAGAAACATTCACATCCTTAAATTGGACTTCAGCTCCAAGAAGAATGTTCTGTACGAGGTTCTACACAGCACTGACAGCATAGCAACAGCAGAACAGAAAAAAATAGCAATTAATAATGATATAACCTGTCCCCATGTACCACTCTGTGAAAGCATTGGGCAGCTCCTTCAGTGCTCGGCTGCTGCACCCACGGTGTGTGAAGGAGAGATACCGCAGATCCTTCCTTCCAGCCGAGGTCAGACTGTATAACATCCGCTGTTCTCTGTAGTCTATTTCTACAGTAGTCTATTTCTACAATAGTCCATTTCGACTATGTGCAATAAAAACTCAGTAGTCTATGTCTATTTCTACTATTTATATTTATATATATTTAATACTTATTTATTATTTGTATGTTTCCTGACACTTCTGTTCTTTCCTCTGTGCAGCTATGGCATTGTAAATTTCCCCACTGTGGGATCAATAAAGGATTATCTTATCTTATCTTATAACACGTCACTTAACATAGATGGTAATTAAAATTTTTTATTTTGATTTTACATTTTAATGATGAATCATTTCACAATTTCCTGAAAACCCCATTTTCATCTGTTTTGGAAGTCCACCTGTTTTTACACTAAATTTTCAATAACATGTATACAATATATCTAAACTGAAACATGCATATTTGTGTAAAGTGCTCAGGTTTGACTTTAGTATAGTTTGGTTTGTGAGCAGAGAGGGCCAAAAGAAATCATCATAGAGAAACATGAACTCTGTTCTTAACAGTGGTAACCAGGGTTCTCCATATACATACAAGTATACATACATACATACATACATACATACATACATTATATAGTCATGAATCTAAAAATATTAAATTTTCCACTGGGGACTACTTTGCCTAAAAAACCCCGCATGCACCATATATAAATGTTCTCTAACACAAAATTCTCAATAAAACAACTGTAAAAGTTTCTAAGGCCAAAATCTTCGCAAATATATTGTGCACCAATGTCTCAGAGACCAGGCAGTGTATTCATAATCCACGAGGGAGCTTTTAGTGAATGTCTGGTTCCATCCACTACCCCTGAACAGTCCTGACTCGGTGACTTGGTCTGTTCCTCTAGAATGGAGTGTTTCACACCAAACCACTCGGAATGACGTTGAAGTATGTTGATTTTTTGATTTGGTGGATTCCACTATACGTTTTGCTGCTGGAAGCCACAATTATCCACAATCCGCGGACAAACAACCCAGAATAAGAAACATCTCACTGACCGCTGAGATTCAACATTCTTCATTTACTAAATAAGGACTGTCGTTCTCCAGGAGCGTCAAACGGGCGCACGCACACAAAGAGAGTAATCTGCTGCCAAATAGGCCTGCACAAGGAGCTTTGATGTCAGCCTCACACGGCATGCTCTCTTCACCTCTCCTCCTTTTTTCTTTCTCCTTTTCTCTCTCTCTCTCTCTAGCTCAGCAGGCAAGGGCACACAGCATGCACATTAGAGTGTGTGTGTGTGTGTGTGTGAGAGAGAGTGTGTGTGTGTCTCTCTTTGGCATGTCTTTGATCACTTCGTTATTAGTGAGGTATGCAAAGACAGAGGAATTCAGAGCCCCCTCTTCCTTTTCTTTTCACTTTCACTTCATCCTCCACTTCTCCCCTCAACCACAGGACTACTTTCCCCCCCAGTTTGACTTTCCCGACTCCTTTTGTCCTGAGAAAAAAGGACAGATCCTGTTATACACATAACACAAGAGCTCCCTTTGATCTTGTCAAACTGGCTAATTAAAACGTAATTAGTGACTGCGCACGGCGAAGCTACACTGTTCCTATCCGACAGCGTATATATGCTGCTGCTGCTTTTTTTGTTTATTTCTGTTTACCAGCTATATTCAAATCACCGTCACAGTTACAACTCCAGAATGCTCATTCTAACCGGGAACGCTTGGCTTGTACACAGCTTTTCGATCGGATGCACGATACTCGTTAAAGGGCCCGTATCATGGAAAAACAAATTTCCCTCGATTTTTGGAAATAAAGAACTCTAAAGCAACACGACTCCCCAGTCCACAGAGTTCATAGGAGACAAGCTGAACCTCGTTTCTGAGGTTGCCACAGGAACTAACTGAGTTAAACAATCACCTACAGGCTAATTCACGTTACATCACAGCAGCAAGGAGCAGGAGGATAACGCAGCCAGCACTGCGCGGATATAACAGGATTGTGTACCAATCCAGACTAATGTAACTAAATCTTCCTAGATCTATAACTTCACAACTTAGTGCGGCTCGTTTTTATATAATCACAATTTCACACCAGCTGCACAAGCAGAGTTTAACGAAGGAATGTTTATTTTATAAAGACTTTTTTTTTAGTTTATGCCTTTATAAGCATAAACAGTCTCTTGGTGCCTCATTCAAATCTGCACAGTTACAGACATGTATATAAACTCATCTGTTACTCTTAATGCAGATCAGTGTTCTCTCACAGTTTCCTCTCCACTAACTCAGTATATATTATATTTGTAACATCTACAGGGGTTGGACAATGAAACTGAAACACCTGGTTTTAGACCACAATCATTTATTAGTATGGTGTAGGGCCTCCTTTTGCGGCCAATACAGCGTGATTTGGGCAGCCGTGGTTTTATGTTTTTTGGATACAATCTGGGTTAGCACCCGAACATCCCTTTCAGACAGCTTCCTCTTGCGTCCACAGTTAATCCTGTTGGATGTGGTTCATCCTTCTTGGTGGTATGCTGACATTACCCTGGATACCGTGGCTCTTGACACATCGCAAAGACTTGCTGTCTTGGTCACAGATGCGCCAGCAAGACGTGCACCAACAGTTTGTCCTCTTTTGAACTCTGGTATGTCACCCATAATGTTGTGTGCATTGCAGTATTTTGAGCAGAACTGTGCTCTTACCTGCTAACTGAACCTTCACACTCTGCTCTTACTGGTGCAATGTGCAATTAATGAAGATTGGCCACCAGGCTGGTCCAATTTAGCCATGAGACCTCCCACACTAAAATGACAGGTGTTTCAGTTTCATTGTCCAACCCCTGTATATCTCTCTACCACTCCACTCTCCATCATTGTACATAGTGTAACCTCTGCATCACTCGTCATGGCTATTTCTCTGACCTTTGTATGTAAATCGTAGTACATTTTGCACTTCAGGCGAGATGCTAACATTGCATTTCAATGTTTCTGTACCTGCACCATGCACAAGGATAATCAAGTTGAATCTAACCTATTTTTTTTTTAACAAAAAAAAAAAAAAAAAAAAACAGGAACCAACTGAACTTGCAGTTCTTATGATTTTCCACCAACTCAAGAGAGACAGGACCTTTATAATCACTGTGATTAGCCGTGAAAGCGCCAAACTGACACAAGCCAACTTGCTAACTTTCCATGTCCCTTATTGGCTGCAATGAACAGATATACTGATGTATGCTGTACACGCACCCCTGAAGCCACACAGAGCTTTCATTTTTCACTGTCAAGCGTTATGAGCACAAACTTGTTCTGTGAGCTTTATATTAGCTCTAGTTATAACTCAAAACTATGGATCAGCACATCATACCGTCCTAGTTTATCTGGAGAGTAAAGGATTCACTAAACTGGGATTAGCTTCAGTTGCTAACGTTAGCAAACACAGAGGATCCTCAGTGGAGCTAATAGAGCAGCTCTCATAATCTAGTATATTTGACAATACAGCCCAGTGTAATACTGCTGTTATTGACAACATTTTATTATGAATTTATTGTGGCATAAATTGAGCTACTATACGAGTTATATATTCAGTCTACTGCAGGTTAGCTACGCCCCTCATACATAAGTTCTATGGAGCTTTTCTGCTCCATGTACTTTTCTGCATAAGTAAGAACAGCCAATCAGAACAGAGTCAGCAGTAACGAAAACAGTACGGTTTAGGGAGGATTACGAGAGGCTGGAAAACAGTCAGGCACAACGAATTGTGTTGATGTTCAGCACGTAGTCCTGAAACCACTCAAATGTGAATCTCAAGGAGGAAAAATAAAACACAGAAAAATCAAATGTAGAATAGGGATCAAAGGGGGTACTAAATTTTGTATCACAGAAACCACCTGGGACACCATAGCAACACCCTATCAACCACCTGGGATACCAAAACAACCACCTGGAAACTTCTCAATAAGCCGGAGCTGCATAACTCAGCGTTTCCTAGAGTGCACTGACTCACTCATTAGAGGCTGATTATCAGAGCAGCAGAGTCACTCAGCTCAAGGAGAGTGAGATCTTCCACTCAGCGCTGTTAAAGGCTACTTTCACAGTACCAGCCTCATAGATCAAATCCGACTTACTGCTCAGTTCTGATCTCACCAACGTGATGGTTCACATTCGCAAAGGTAAGTGACTCAAACCAGTCATTAACATGAAGGAACTGGCATTATGAAAACAGTAACGCAACATAAGAGTGAGAGAGAGAGAGAAAGCGACAGCGCGAGAGAGAGAGAGCGAGAGAGAGAGAGAGCGAGAGAGAGAGAGAGCGAGAGAGAGCGAGAGAGAGAGAGAGAGAGCGAGAGAGAGAAAGCGAGCATGCGAGAGAGAGAAATCGAGAGAAAGTGAGAGCGAGCACGCGAGAGAGAAAGCGAGAAACAGAAAGCAAGCACGCGAGAGAGAGAAAGTGAGAGAGAGCGCGCGAGCGAGAGAGACGGCAGGAAAGTGACTCAGATCAGTCATTAATATGAATGAAATGACATCATGAACAGTAACGCCACATGTGAGAGAGAGAGAGAGAGAGAGAGAGAGAGAGAGCGCGAGAGAGAGAGAAAGAGCGCGAGAGAGAGAGAGCAAGTGAGAGAAAGTGAGAAAGAGCGCGCAAGAGAGCGAACAGAGAGAGAGCGCGAGAGCCAGAGAGAGGGCAGGAAAGTGACTCAGACCAGTCATTAATATGAACGAACTGGCATCATGAAAACAGTAACGCCACATGAGAGAGAGAGAGAGAGAGAGAGAGAGAGAGAGAGAGAGAGAGAGAGAGAGAGAGAAAGAGCAAGAGAGAGAGCACGAGAGAGAGAGAGCAAGCGAGAGAAAGTGAGAGAGAGCGCGCGAGAGAGCGAACAGAGAGAGAGCGCGAGAGCCAGAGAGAGGGCAGGAAAGTGACTCAGACCAGTCATTAATATGAACGAACTGGCATCATGAAAACAGTAACGCCACATGAGAGAGTGAGAGAGAGAGAGCGAGAGAAAGAGCGCAAGATGCCACTCTCTTTCCTACTGAGTGCACTGTGCACACACCAAAACTATAATCCAGTAAGGAAGTGTGTACATATGGCTGAATCACGAATTGCTGTTCAGTCAGTGTTTTTGCTCCGGACTCAGTGTTTTTGCTTCCGGCGGAAGAAACGGTAGGAAGATAATTAACATAACATAATCTGAGCACATAATCTGAGCTACTGAACAGCACAAAACCCTGTAACAGTGTGAGACCAGAATAAAAACAGACATCAAAAACCCTTTCTTAAACAGCAACGAGCACAGGGTTTTCATCTCACTGGTTAACGGGGAGATTTTCAACAGAACAGAGAAAAACACTCCGGCCTACATCAGAACGTCAGAGATGGAAAATAGTTTACAGTGCAAACTTTATTATCCTGAAGTTATTTCTGCCTCAGTAAGTTTCCACAGCATCACATCCTGTCCAGCCACACAGTCTCCTACAAGGTACCAGTGCAATGACCAATCCAGGCCACAAGGTGTCATCAGACACATAGCAAACACAGCCTCAACGTGACGCCAAGCGTTCAGCACATGCTTGAAAAGATTCAAATAACCTCAAAAAAGTTTGCTCAACCAATAACCTTCCATTAATCCTAAATTCAAGACTTTTATAAGAGTCTCGTTTTAACCAGCTGTTAGGGGAAGTGAAACAAACCAGACCAAGTCAGCACAGTGTAACCAAAATAGCACTTACATTCTCAATAACAAACGTCCACTCTTTATCCTCAAACTCTTCTGCGTGGGGGTCCTGCAGGAGACAAAACAACAAATTCAACAACAACGTTTTGTTGTTACTAATACTACTACTACTACTACTACTACTATTAGCATTATTAATACTTTTATTTAGTATTAATATTAAACACCCAAAGATCCCATACAATAAAATGAACTACAAAGAAATAGAATGATAAAAGATGAATTTAATTGAATTAAAGCTAATATTCTACAAAAATTCTAAAGCTGAGTTTATATTCATCACTCCCTCTCCCCTCCCACTCTGTCTGTGTGTAGAAGCTGTATTGGAGGGGGGGAGAGAGTAAAAGAGAGACAGACAGACAGTTATCTACATATTAACAGAAGGAGACGAGACTCTGACCCTGTACCTTAAACAGCGTGACCGTGATCTCTACATTCTCAGGAACAGGCCACACCACCACTCCTCTGTAGGGGTTCTTAATTCCCGGCTGCCAGCTGTGAGACTGAGGAGACACACACAGACACACACACACACACACACACACACACACACACACCTCAAATCAGAGGAGGATCAAGGCACAAGATCAGGAGTCGTATGACTGAAGTGTCCTACCTCTTTTACACTCTACTGGCGTCACATGGGTATCGGTACGTTCGTATGGGTGAAATTTCTTTTTTTTTTTTTTTATGAGTTAAAAGCTCAGTCTGTGCTGAATACCCCACACCGGTACTGCAAATAATGGATCACTATATAATACAGTTCATTTCCACTTTGCAAACTTTCTCTGCGGCTCATCTAAGAAGCTGTCCAAGCACAAAACCCGCAACAGTGCCAGTCCCACCCACACTGCACCTTCAGGCTCACTGGAATTATTGGGGAAACCGCAACTCTGCATGACGGGGAAACAGCTTGTGAGTGGAAGTGTTGGTTGTAGTGACCCTGCAGGTTAAAATCCTAGAGTGAGGACAGTTTTTAGGAAGTCTAGTCTAGTTAGGACATTGAAGCAACACTGTTTTCCTGTCTGGAGTTACTGGAGAAGATCTGAACTGCGTTTCTGTATTAGCGACCATCCTAAATTCAGTCCTAACTGAGGCAGTCAGATTAGAGCTGGGCTGGTTCTGTAATCTGGATTTAGAGTGATTTAGAGCCTTCTGATAGATGAAGACCGGAGGGAAATCTAAGTTCTCATACACGCCTGTGTTGATCTAATTCACAAGAACACGGTGACTGATTATATTATAAAAGCTCTTCCAGATAAAATGAGCACTTGCACAACACTGAGGAATTGTGTACTGTGTAAAACTGTCAGGTTGGGTCACAGCTGAGTAAACCTGCTGCCTGTCTCAACACAGCCTTATGGTCTGAAGAAGCATAAACACATGGCAGAAACTCCGCTTTGGACGTATCTGATCCCGGCCACCAGGGGGCAACAGTGAGCCGGAGTTGCACTGTATTCAAGTTGAGCATATGTGGAGAGAAAGTTCTTATAACTTCAGTTTAAATAGGCGGAGCTGAACTTCTATAGGCTGAACTTCTGGATACATGTACATGAGCTTGTCGGAGTGATGGAAAAGCATTTGGTGAATAAACGATGATGGGTCAAGCAGTTAATCGACAGTTCTGTTCCTCCTGATCATATAGCTCGAGTTCAGTGTAAGCATAACAGGAGTTACAATAGTGACTGCTTTATCAGACTGCTGTATTTGTGGCATTCCAGACCTGACTGGTGTGTTTGTGCTCCAAACTGACAAGTGGAACAAGACAGGCGCTGACTTCCAGTCAGAACATACTATTCCACTTTCACTGATATGGCATATAGGAGCCATTTAAGGTGGAATGGAAAATTAAAAAAGAAAAAAAAAAGCTTTGTTGAGGAGGACATCACCTCGAGCTGTGTAGGTTCACTGGTGGTTTTTTAATGGTCAATAAAATGTATTAGTAATATTAATTAAATCTATATTTGGTGACCTGGAGAGCCCTGGTTCCCATCACCGCCACTGTAAAGAACGTCTGAACCATCTTACACCAAACCCACTCGTCTCTGGGATTTCATCTCCCACACTAAATTATATCTGAAACCACTTTAGTGTGAACAATCAGTGACGTCCCCCTTTAAGGAGGAACAGAACTATGTAAATTAACAGCTCGAACCATCACTGTTTATTCAAGAAATGCTTTTCCCATCACACAGGCAATGTAATTTACATATATGCATTTACTCAGCCTATAGAAGTTCAGCTCCACCTATTTTAACTGAAGTTACATGGATTGATTCTGCTCGGAGAGCTTTTTTGCTCTGAGAGCACAGTATCATACAGAGCAGCCAATAAGAAAGAAGCACATTTACATACATCAGGAACAAACCGCCAGTTTAGTTCTAGGGTATAAAGAAAGGAAGGAACACCGCCGCATAAAAACGAACCATGCTGGATACCCAACACTATACAAATGTTGTAAGGGGGTCAGCACAGGGTGCTGTTGCCTCATGACTAGAAGGGCCTGGGGTTGATTTCCAGCTGGGGTGCGCATGTCTGGGTATCTGCGCTGCAGGGAACTGGTGGCTTGTCCAGGGTGTTTCCTGCCTTCCCTCCAATGAGTGCTCAGATAGGCTTCAGCACCCCCAGAAGGATAATGCGGTTTAGAGAGAGGGTGTATGTGTGGGTGGGTGTGTGTAACAGGGTCTTCTGATGCGAGATCTTGCAGTATCTTGTTCCACGCTCATCACTACTCCTCAGATTTACATATAACAACAATGAATATGTGAAACTGTCAGGTAGTTATATGAGGCAGTTCATTAAAAGTGCTGTATGACGCTTTTATGATTTGCGAGTGCTGCAATGCACTGCAGAAAGCAAAGGGCGATGTGGCTTCTATTGGTTCAGTGAACAACAAATGAAGGAATGAAACATCCTTCAGACGGAAACGTCACAGCACAGACGGACACGTAAATGAATAGTTGAAACAGGTCAACAGTGCAGTCCATTAAAGACAGAATAACATCGGCACTACAAACCGACATACACAGAGTGATACACACCTTGGAGGATTTCCGTCGACTTCTGCGTGTCCACACAACCACCAGTTTATCCGGTTGCCTGAAAGAACAGACGAGAGCAAACGATTAGTGACTGAAAATAAAATGTTAAGCGCAGTGAACTCGTTTCCTGAACTGGCCCGCGCTCACACCTCTCTCATGTTTGTCCTGGATGCACTAAGCTGATTTTGCTAAGACGCAGTGACTTGGCCCAGGTTTGGAGAGAAGCTGCCTGCTGTCGTCTCTTCCACCAAAAAGAAACGCTGCGGTGTGTACAACATCAGGAAACAGGCAGCATGGTAAATATCATTATCAGTCATATACTGTACAGTCTTATACTGGTAAAGGGTGTGTTCTCATGGTATGGCGTGGGTTCACTGGTCCTCCTAAACCACTACACTGCACCACTGGGTGACCAACTGCAGCCCTTCATGGACACAATGATGGTGAAATTCCAGCAGGAAAATGCACGGTGCCATCAGGCCCAAGTTATCCAGCACTGGTTCAAGAAGCACTCAGCAGACGTCCACCCTGACATCCCAATAACATGCCTGGCTCCAGTAATTCTCATGAGCTTGTCTTGAGCACACTGGCCAGTGTTCAGCCTCGCTCAAAAGATAACACATCACATTTATAGGTACAATACTTCAGGTATTATTTACTGTGGTGGTAATGGGAACCAGGGGTCACCAGGAGCCACCTGGGGCCACCATGGCAGTACTTAAAATACGCAAACTTGAAAATCAGAATGAGACAAAACTGAATCCGGTCCCTCTTTTAAATCTCTCTACCTCTTTACAGTGATGTGGTCCAATTTCAGTGTAAATAAGTGATGACTGAGACAAGGGCCAGCAGAGCGAGACCTGAAGGGTATAGCATTTCTCAGTACAATAACACTGACCCAGGATCAGCTTTACTGTCTGTTATAGAGCGGTGAAGAGATGATATTGGGCGAGGACGGCCGAGGGGTGGTGTGGAGCAAGGACGGCTGAGGGGTGGTGCGGGGCGAGGACGGACAAGGGGTGGTGTGGAGCGAGGAAGGCCGAGAAGTGGTGCGGGGCGAGTTACATTCATATTATTAACGTGTAGTTAAAATGGAGAAGCACGGCGGCTCCACAGTGACTCAGAGGAGAAATCCAGTCTAAAGATCTTAATCCATGCCGTGGTATAATCCAGGGAAAAAAAATATCCATGAGAATAAAATAATGTCAACAATAACAAGAGTCTCAAAACAGCTTACAAAATCAAAACCACACCCGTGCTCACACACAGGCCAGGAACGCTCTGAGCAATCTTACAGGCAGGGAGAGGTGGGTGGGTGTGCGTATTTGAGAAGGGGGGGGTGACAATTTCACATTACTCATAACCTACCTCCTTGTATCTACAGTTCCACACTGTAGCCCATCTGTTTCTCTGTATACTCTATTACCCTGTTCTTCAATGGTCAGGACCACCACAGGCCCACCACAGAGCAGGTATAATGTGGGTGGTGGGTCATTCTCAGTACTGCTGTGACATTGAGGTGGTGGTGGTGTGTTAGTGTGTGTTGTGCTGGTGTGAGTGAATCAGATACAGCAGCACAACAAACACTAACAAACCACCACCAACACATCGCTGTCACTTTAGCTATGTGGTGGTCCTGTGGGGGTCTTACTGTAAGTTTCTGTGCCATGAGGGAGAAACTGAAATACAAAGTGGGCCATTGTGTCCTCATCCATATGACCAGCATCATCCCACAAGCACACGCGTAGACACACACACACACACACACACACACACACACACAGTAAATGTTCCTGAACTCTGCTGAGCCATAAAACTCTCCCTCAGGAAACTGCCATAAAGTTTTTCTCTCTCTCTCAGACTCTTGTTTCTTTAACTCATGTTTTCCCTCTCCTCTCTCTCCCTCCCTCCTTTTGTCGCTCCACTCCTCTTCTCCTACTCTTTCATCTCTCACTCGTTACTACCTAACTCTCCTCCCTGGTGGGAGATTTTAAATAAATATAAGTAAGCAGATGAAACTAAACTCTCCTCGAACATGAAGGGAGGAGCGCACGGTCCTGCAGAGCTGTGCACAGGTAAACACAGGATGTGTGTCACTGCAGAACACACGCTGATCCTCTGGGACGAGGAGTGTGTTTTATCGCTTTCAGTTTAAACGACTTTCAGGGCTTTCAGACGAAGCTGTGCCGAGCAGCCAGGCTCTGGGGGGAAGCTCAACAGTTCACCAGTGCAGGTACAACAGCTCCCTATCCGGAATCACTGTTCACCTAAGAGGGCTTCACAAATACAGTGAGGATCAGACCACTAACACCACTAACCTGAAACCACACTGAGACCCCCCTCACTCACCCAGTACAGTGAGGATCAGACCACTAACACCACTAACCTGAAACCACACTGAGAGAACATCACTCACCCATGAAAAGGTTTAAAAGAGCAAAAACAAGAAGGCCCGAGAACCCCTACAGAACTAGAAGCCCAGGAATCTCTACAAAGCTAAAAGACCAGGAATCTCTACAGAGCTAAAAGACCAGGAATCTCTACAGAGCTAAAAGACCAGGAATCTCTACAGAGCTAGAAGACCAGGAATCTCTACAGAGCTAAAAGACCAGTAATCTCTACAGAGCTAAAAGACCAGGAATCTCTACAGAGCTAAAAGACCAGGAATCTCTACAGAGCTAAAAGACCAGGAATCTCTACAGAGCTAAAAGACCAGGAATCTCTACAGAGCTAAAAGACCAGGAATCTCTACAGAGCTAGAAGACCAGGAATCTCTACAGAGCTAAAAGACCAGGAATCTCTACAGAGCTAGAAGACCAGGAATCTCTACAGAGCTAAAAGACCAGGAATCTCTACAGAGCTAGAAGACCAGGAATCTCTACAGAGCTAGAAGACCAGGAATCTCTACAGAGCTAGAAGACCAGGAATCTCTACAGAGCTAGAAGACCAGGAATCTCTACAGAGCTAGAAGACCAGGAATCTCTACAGAGCTAGAAGACCAGGAATCTCTACAGAGCTAGAAGACCAGGAATCTCTACAGAGCTAAAAGACCAGGAATCTCTACAGAGCTAAAAGACCAGGAATCTCTACAGAGCTAAAAGACCAGGAATCTCTACAGAGCTAGAAGACCAGGAATCTCTACAGAGCTAAAAGACCAGGAATCTCTACAGAGCTAGAAAACCAGGAATCTCTACAGAGCTAGAAAACCAGGAATCTCTACAGAGCTAGAAGACCATGAATCTCTACAGAGCTAGAAAACCAGGAATTTCTACAGAGCTAAAAGACCAGGAATCTCTACAGAGCTCGAAGCCCAGGAATCTCTACAGAGCTAGAAGACCAGAAATTTCTACAGAGCTAGAGGACCAGGAATCTCTACAGAGCTCGAAGACCAGGAATCTCTACAGAGCTAGAAGACCAGGAATCTCTACAGAGCTAGAAGACCAGGAATCTCTACAGAGCTAGAAGACCAGGAATCTCCACTCAAAGACTCCTAGCCATTTACTGTGAACCTTGCCAAATGGAGTGTTAGTAGGTAATGACCACGCAGGGTACCCAAACGTTTGCTTCAGGCCCTTTTTCCTTCTTTGTAATTTTAAAACTCTAAAGATTAAAAAGAAAAATGTTGCCTCAAATATTTTGGAAATAAAACATGATTAACTTTATGCCTGTTAGAAATCAGGTCATCTTATTCACCGTAACAGAAATGCTGGGTGCCCAAACTTTTGCATGCCATTGTATTTGTACAGATATTATTTAAACGCCTCCACTGCTGAAGTTATACACACTTCCAAGCTGCTACGCTTCCCAGTCGCTTTTTCCCCCATCTGCTTTTTACTTGCACCAGTCTGTTCAATCTGCCTCCTTCATCCCACATAGACACACATCCTGCACTCTGATGAAGTGCTCAGCTCAGCTCAGGTTTACTGACCCACTTTTCTAGAAGGATCCACTAAAGTTGTTCAGCTCGGCACAGATTTTACTGAGGACTGTATGGAGATAAAACCAGATTAATCGCTGCAGCAAAGAGCAGAGCTGTAAATACTCAGTAGCATTAAAAACGAGCCTCACCCCTGCACTTCTGAGTGAAAATAAAGATTGGCTGATCGATTTACTGAAAAACAGGCTCTTGTTGCCTTACCGCTGTGATACAGGTTACTGTATGGGATGTGCACTGGTTAACGTTACGGTGGCGTGTGAGCTGCTGTTTTCATATAAGGCTCTTTGCACGTATCATATGCAGGTCTTTCGTCCGTTCCTGAATTAAATAGGTCCAGATGTTTCAGATTTGCAGATTTCTTTCTCTGAGCCACCTTCTCAGTTACCTCGACTGACCTCACCAGAAAAGAGTCCATCTAGTGGACTTAGGAAGTAATTACTTTTATTATTAGTTTTATCTCCTATTTATTATCCTATATTATATTTATTTTATTTTTCCTGTATTGATACATTATTGACATGCAATAATAAGCTGTATCCATTTTTTCTCCAGCCCTAATGTGATGCACTGTATTTCTGCCAAATCTACCTAAAATAAATAATTACATATGTACCCATATTCTCAATGAAGAATAGTCAAAAAAGACAAGAGAGACGAGAGAGAGAGAGAGAGAGAGAGAGAGAGAGAGAGAGAGAGAGAGAGACACACAGGAGAGAGAGAGACAGAGAGAGACACAGGAGAGAGAGAGAGAGAGAGAGAGAGAGAGAGAGAGAGAGAGAGAGAGAGAGACACAGGAGAGAGAGAGACAGAGAGAGACACAGGAGAGAGAGAGACAGAGAGAGACACAGGAGAGAGAGAGACACAGGAGAGAGAGAGACAGAGAGAGACACAGGAGAGAGAGAGAGACAGAGAGAGAGAGAGAGAGAGAGAGACAGAGAGAGAGAGAGAGAGAGAGAGACAGAGAGAGACAGAGACAGAGACAGAGACAGACAGAGAGAGAGAGACAGAGAGAGACAGAGACAGACAGACAGAGAGAGAGAGAGAGAGAGAGAGAGAGAGAGACAGAGACAGACAGACAGAGAGAGAGAGAGAGAGAGAGAGAGAGAGAGAGAGAGAGAGAGAGAGAGAGAGAGAGAGAGAGAGAGAGAGAGACAGAGACAGAGACAGAGACAGAGAGAGAGACAGAAAGATACAGCAGTACAGCACAGCTATATTGGACAAGTTTTAGCAGACAAAAATATAAAGACCACACGAGCAAATACGCTACATACATGATCATATCCAGTGTTTAAAAAGCTGCGCTGCACTACATTCATTCAACAAAACACTCAGCTGCTCAGTATCCTCAGATCTTTAAAGCGGATCACCACTAAACTTTCAAAATTCAGGGTGGGCTTGGTGTGAGGTTGGTCAGATGTTCTTTACAGTGGTGGTGATGGGAGCCGGGGGTTCTAAGTGGTCTAAACCACCAGTGAGCCTATTTCACCTCACATCACCCTGCATGTGTTCCTCCCCCCTCAAAATGTACTGCTAATTTCATCTAATAACTTTTAATATAATATATATAACAAATAAATACTGTTTAAATACATAAAACACAAAATGAATAAAAATAAAATAAAAAATTAGGTTATTAATCCCGGCATGAGTGATGGAATCCATAGATAGGGAAGCAGAGCTGCAGTGCAGGGAATGTGTCGTTCCATGTGTGGAAAGGGGCTCCAAAGCAGATGTTACTGATTGGCTAAAAGGAGTGACTGCACTGGGGTGTGCCAAAGACCATAGTGTGAAGGAAGTAGCTGAATCTGCAGGTGTATGGAAGCATACGGTCATACAGGTCTACCAGCAGTAGCTAAAATCCCAGTCTACAGGGAATTCTCCTCGGAGAATGCCAGAAGGCATCCCTCAAATCTGTAACAGCTGACTAATTTTTTGAGACAAGAGTGCCAATGATTGATGTGGTCAACCAGAAACCTGTCCAGCACATGCCAAATCCAATCAGAGCTGTTATTGGTGCTTGTGTAGGTGTTACCTGCTATTAGGAACGTTTCAGTCACAGGTGACCATTTTTTTTTGTCCGGTGAGTTTCTGTGTCTCTATACATACAGTATATATCAGAGCAAGTCCATCAAAAGCTCTGGATCTAAACCTAAACGGGTTTTATCTATGTAAAGACCTGGGGGCATTCACAGCACAGGAAGGAAAGAGGAAAAAGAGAATGGGCGAGAATATCCCAGAGCGGAAAACGACAGATAGAGCAAATGAAAAAAAACTACGGGAAGCAAGGGGAGGAAACGATGCAGCTAAAATAAACATGAGTGTGATCAGAGAGGAAGGAACGGCCTCGGGAAGTAGACAGCAGGTTATTAAACGCTCCATCCTGCAGTAGAGTGTTCACTTTAACACTCTGCAAATTAACCAGATAGAGTACTCATGGCACTCAGAACGGCCACTTCAGTCTCAATCGCCATCTGAATTTGCAAGACATTTGAATAATAGTCTTCCCCAGCTTCCCTAACAGAGACGTGGGGCCACTCAGCATCTCACTGTTACTATTTAAAGCAGCAGTGTAGGATAGGTGCACAACTGAAGCAGGTTAGTGTAGCCTAACGCAAGCTCAACCACACATGTGGTGTTGAGCAAGGATGGGCCTTGTTTCTGTACCGGACTGACCCAACAGCCTCGACTGCAGACATGCCGTGAACAGTGAGGTCCTCCATGAGTCATCCTGTTTGTGCCAGCACCATTAGCAGACGGCTGCACCACGCAGGACTACCGTTACGACGACTGTCCTTAACACCACGTCACCGTCACCGAAGACTGCAAAGGTGTGGTGCCAGACTGTCATGGAGTGACTCAGAATGGCAGCGGGTCATCTTCAGTGAAGAGTCCTGCTTTAGTCTTGGTGGGGACGGAGAGAGAGAGAGAGAGAGAGAGAGAGAGAGAGAGAGAGAGAAAGAAAAAGAGAAAGAGAGAGAGAGAGAGAGAGAGAGAAAGAGTAAGAGAGAGAAAAAGAGTAAGAGAGAGAGAGAGAGAGAGAGAGAAAGAGAAAAAGAGAGAGTGAGAGAGAAAGAGAGAGAGAGACAGACAGACAGACAGACAGAGAGACAGAGAGAGAGACAGAGAGAGAGACAGAGAGAGACAGTGTGGTGCCAGACTGTCATGGAGCGACTCAGAATGGCAGCGGGTCATCTTCAGTGCAGAGTCCCGCTTTAGTCTTGGTGGGGATGGCCAACAAATCTCTGTGTGGAGGCACTATGGTCAGCGACACACATCCAGAAGGCCTGCCGCACCATCTGCAGAAACTGTGTGAGGATATTCAAGCTGCATGTGATGGATTATCACAGGACACCATTAGGAACCTCCACAACTCCATGCCGAGACGTCTGGCATGTTGGGTTAGCAAACACGGCGGCCTGGCTCCATACTGAGAGACAGACTTCTGTATGTGTAGCTCATAAATATTGATCATATCAGTCTAAATGCATCATCAGTTATTGTTCCTGGTAACCTTTATCTTCCTTCCCAACAGCACTGCAATCCCACACTCCCTTCGGGGTGTAACTATTTTTTGATGATGAGTGTATTTAAAAGCATGACCAACACTGGCTAAGCTTTCACTGAATTCTCTTTGAGCTCTCCTCCAAGCGTCAGATTCTTCTGCTTGGGAAAGAGGCCCTAGCAGAACCCACATTACTAAACGTTCTTCTGCACATTGTTTGCACATTTCCAAAAAAAACATTTCCCAAAATAAATGCTGATTGAACTATATCAAAACCAGACTGCTGGATGCACAGATACCAACTTTCCCCTGCGAGCTCCCGTCCAATACCTGATTCGTTTTCTGCTGATACTGAGTACTGCCACTAACGCCCACTGGTGTTCCACTTTTTAAACATTTTGGACGAAGTTGTGTAGCCTATGGCACCTCCATTAGGTCCACGTCCTTGTAGCTACACTCGTTGCCTATTCCATCAGCTCCACTGAGCACATGGGAGCACTCTGTAGTTCTACAGTTACAGACAGTAGTCCATCAGTTTCTCTGTATACTGTATTACCCCGTTTTTCAAATGGCCTCCACAGGACCACCACAGAGCAGGTATTATGTGGGTGGTGGATCATTCTCAGCACTGCAGTTACACTGACGTGTTGGTGTGTGTTAGTGTGTGTTGTGCTGGTGTGAGTGAATCAGACACAGCAGTGCTCCACTCACTGTATCAGACACTCTCCCCTTGCTGGTCCATCTTGTAGATGTACAGTCAGAGATGACAGCTCATCTGCTGCTGCACAGTGCAGTGTTGGTCATCCTCTAGTCCTTCATCAGTGGTCACAGGACGCTGCCTGCATAACACTGCTGGCTGGATAGTTTTGGTTGATGGACGATTCCTAGTCCAGTAGTGTCACGGAGGTGCTGAGAATGATCCACCACCCATAATACCTCCTCTGTGGGGGTCCTGACCATAGAACAAACAGGGCCCTTAAAAACCCAGGACGGACCTAAAGAGCTTCTGTTACACAATGTGAGGGAGAAATGCTGAGCTGCTGAGAGATCACCTAAAGGGAAAGGTTTGATACAGCGGTAATGGGAATATCAGGAGGAATGAGAGGAGCTTCAGCTGATCTAAGGCCACTGGGTGCTGTGCTCAGCAACCATCAGCAAAGAAACACACCGCTAATCAATACTATCCATGTGATACAGATGTGCTGTAAAACAGTTCATCCCAGCAGGACATCACCTGTCCATCAACTCAGGAGTCAGCAAACTGAACAGATCTGCTGCACAGCAAACACATCACACCCAACACGCCCAACACCCATTACATGATTTTCCATATCAGGCGCAGCTTTTCTGTTCCAGCATTAAGGTGCATTAATGAATATTTCTTAAGAGCGAAGCTGTAACACAGTCAGTTATTCATGAGAATTCCTCTCTCACGACCGCAGAGTATTCCAAAACACACTGGAATCATTAAATTATCCCATAAATCCTAAAGAATTCGGCCCTGAACAGAGAGAAGGGAACATTTAAAGTTTCTTTTTTTTTATTCTACTTTTAAAACAAGAGGCACTTCTTTATGGAGTACATATTAACCCCTTAACATCCTCACCAAGGGGGGGGGAGATTTTTTTTGCATCAAGGAAAATATATATATCACAACATCCACATTTTTTTTTTTTTTTTACCCCTATTAGCCTTTTTGTCTAAAACTCTAGTTTGGCAGAAGAAATATGCTGACCTTCAAATGTTCCACCAAAAACAATCCACAGCTGTGGATAGGTTGATTTGTTGCTTGCTCCCTCTATAGATAAAAATTAAAGGCGTACCTACTAAAAGGCTCAGAGACTGGATATTTTTAGCCCAATGTATGTCTGCCGAATGGTAGAGATGGCATAATTAGGTGGAGTTTAACAGCTTCTTCATTAAGATATAGGGACACAAAAAAGTGTTCTACCAAAAAGCTGATGAAGGTTAAAGGTAAAGTACATAACAAAAAAAATAAATAAAATCACAAAAAAACGGTTTGGTGAGAAACTTACAGTCGGGTTCTAAGAAACCCTCCGAAATTAGAAAGGTGGTGAATGAAATAAACAATTATGAATACACTGCCTGATGTCTGAGATGCTGGTTGATACGGGCAGGCCGTTATGCGACAAAACAGGCACCAAAGAAAAATGATTTTCAGATTTTCCACTATTTTACCATCATTAACATTCCACATAAAACTCAGAAGACAGCTTCACTGGTGGTTTTGGAAAATAAATAAAATGGCTCTATTTGTGCTGTAGAGTCAGAAAGAGACTCACTTACAGAGGCTGGCTGAGGCTTCATCTGAACAGCAGCACTTATGTATAACAGTCGTAAAATCAGCAGGGAGTCAAAATCCCAGCTCACTCACCCTCGACCCACACACACACACACACACACACTCATCCTTCACACACACACACACACGCACACACACGCGCACACAGTAATGGAAATATTCCTTTATTGAGTTTTGGATTGAGTGATAAAACAGTTTTATGGACTCCACCACAACAAATTAAAGTCTTCAACATGGCTATATGGGGGAGGCTACGCACACTGGGAGATGGGTAAGAGAGTGTATGAAAAGAGAGAGGAGGATAAAGAGAGACATACAACAGACAGAGAAAGAGAGACATAATGACAAAAAGGGGGGAGAAAAGATAGGGGAAAGGAGACAGGTACAGGGAAAGCAGTACAGAAAGAGAGAAAGCAAGCGAGAGAGAGAGAGAGAGCAGAGAGAAGCGGAGAGAGGAGGAAAGAAAGAGAGGGATGAAAAAAAAGAGAGAATAGAGCGATACAGTAGTCACAGCTCATAGAGAGAGAGAAGTCAGAGAGATTCAGAGAGAGAGAGAGAGAGAGAGAGAGAGAGAGAGAGAGAGAGAGAGAGAGAGAGAGAGAGAGAGAGAGAGAGAGAGAGAGAGAGAGAGAGAGAGAGAGACAGACACACACACACACACATGTTTGGAGGGGTGTTCTTCCTGTTTGAAGTCTGCTGAGCTGCAGTCCTAACTGGGCACTCTGCCGGGGAAAAGCCCGCTGCTGGCACTGGGAACAGACGCTCCTATCTATCCACAGAGAAACCAACTGCACCCAGTGAGCCAGATACACTCACGGCTGAGAGCCTACCACATGTTTTATACTGCTGAAATCAGACTCTAGATCTCTACATTTCACCAGCTGCACATTCTAGAACGTGACGTTCCACTAGCTGCATATGCTGTGAGATGTTCCACCTGCAGCGTATGCTGCTATTGCAGCCTGGAACGCCACAGTACGCCGGAATGGCAGCCTAGAACAGCACAGTCCAATTGCATTGCAGTTTGGAAAGCCACAGTCCACAAACATTACTGCCTAAAACTCAATAGTCCTCCAGCATCGCGTTCTAGGCCACGACAGTCCATCAGCATCGTGGCCTAGACCACCACAGTCCACCAGCATCGCAGAACAACAGCGGTGCATCCTAGACCCGGGATCACTTTAGTTGTCTTTGTGAAGTTGTTGCAGGCAAATACAAAAAACAAGCAAACCAATAAATCACGTAGTACACAATGCACATTCTAGAACACATTCCAACAGAGAGACATTCTAGAACACATTCCAACAGGGAGACATTCTACAACACATTCCAACAGGGAAACATTCTAGAACACATTCCAACAGGGAAACATTCTAGAACACATTCCAACAGGGAAACATTCTAGAACACATTCCAACAGGGAAACATTCTAGAACACATTCCAACAGGGAAACATTCTAGAACACATTCCAACAGGGAAACATTCTAGAACACATTCCAATAGGGAAACATTCTAGAACAACATGCAACCAAGATCTCTTTATATAGAATACATTCCTGTCACGTCACAGGAGCTTGCTTCCGGGTGGACTACACAGATAGCACAAGATTTATACAAATCCAGAAAGTTATTTAAGCAGGATAGTGGAAACTAATCTTCCCAGATCAGTAGCTTCAGTAGATCACTTTATAAAAAGACTTTCCCCACATACACACTGCTAAAACAAGAACCCAACGAGAACCAGTGGAACTGATGGGTCTAACGTTTTCTACCTGCTCGAGAGAGACAGAGCCATGATAACCACAGTGGTTAATGACTGCTCTTGTCATTTAGTGTCACTCTAAAGCATCTAACTAGGCTAACCAGCTAGCTACCATGCTGTTTAGGCAATGGCCCAATATACACAGAGGATCCTCTGTGCTAATACAGCAGCCCTACCTGCTTTAGAAACTGGGAAACAGGAAAAACTCAAGTAAACATACTGTTACTCACAATGTCTTATCGGTTATGAGCCAATTTATTATATTTGTATATTATGATCTGATCGGGACCACTTCTATTCTAACTGTGTGTGTCTTAAACCCCTTATTTACAAACAATGAGTTTTATAGGCTTGTTATATAGGCTTTCTACCAGCATGTCCTAGAACACCATGTGGTAGAACTCTACATTTCGTTGAAATCACTAAAGCCAAATACCTACAGGAGTAAATGGACAAGAGTTTTTATCTGTTTGCAATACAGATTTTATTGGTGTCAGGATCGGCTTCCTCCTCTTCCCCCACAAAAATTGCAAGTCAAGTCAACATTTATTTATATTTTATTTATATATGTTTTCACAAAGCAGCTTTTCAAAGAATCTGGTGTCCGAGCCCCCAATGAGCAAGCCGAGGGCGACAGCAGCAAGGAAAAACTCCCTCAGTTAAAAAGGAAGAAACCTGGAGAGGAACCAAGACTCAAAAAAGTTCCCAAAAAAGGAACCAAGACTCAAAAAAAAAAAAAACCTCGGGTCAACACCAGATAACAAGACAGCACAAGACTACATTATCACCAGACCTCACAGTCATCTTATAAATTTAGTCTAGTATGTATTTAAAAAAAAAAAAAAAAAAAAAAAATAGATTTGTTAATTTCTCAAGCAGTGCTGGGTGCTTTTGTTGTACACTGCAATTCCCCATATTTACTCTTAATCTAACACACATTTCCGTAATAACCTTACTCTGAATTTTTATTTGACAGATTATTTATTTGGTCTGTGTGGTAGAAGTTCATTTCACCAGCAGCACGTTCTAGACTCAGACCCTTTGGTTACACAAGTGCACTTGCATCTAAGACGAATTGGTATTGGTGGATTTTACCAGGTCCATGAGATTGTGCTCCACTATGTACCGTGGTGGATAGAAAGCTAACCAACCTCACAGTCAGACACAGTGAGGAGACGGGACTACAGCACTGCCGATTCTGACTGCAGTATTTTTAGAGGTGTTAAATTAGTAGGCTACCATCAGCCTGCTCGGTTTAAATTATCCAGGGCTATTGCAACATATCAGACATTAGACGAAGCCCACATCCTCGACTCCTGTGGGCTTTATCTAATTTCAAATCCTGAAATTGAACAAGGAAATACTGTTGAAGCAGACATTCCATCATTCCAACATTTTTCACCCCCACCTTTCCTAAAACACCATCCATGCAACAGTCTGGATCTTTAACAGCCAGTGGAGACTCTCCACTGTATCCTGGCAGAGGACGGACGGGCGGTCAGACACACGGACGGACGGGCGGTCAGACAGGTGGTCAGACACAGACGGACGGGCAGTCAGACAGGTGGTCAGACACACGGACGGACGGGCAGTCAGACAGGTGGTCATCAAAAACACATTTTTTACTGCACGGCAGAGGCGGACATGTGTGCAGTCAGACAGGTGGTCAGACACACCGCACGAGACGGGCAGACCCACCATGGAACGGTACAGGTGGGTCAGGACACACGGCCTGTTCGGTGGACGGGCGGTCAGACACACAGACGGACGAACGGTCAGACACACAGACGGACGAACGGTCAGACACACAGACGGACGAACGGTCAGACACACAGACGGACGGGCAGTCAGACACACAGACGGACGGGCAGTCAGACAGGTGGTCAGACACATGGACGGACGGGCGGTCAGACATATGGATGGACGGGCGGTCAGACACACAGACGGACGAACGGTAACGGTGACGGGACACACAGGTAGACGAGGACCGGCGGCAGTCAGACAGGTGGTCAGAAGGCACATGGACGGGACGTGGACACGGGGCAGTCAGACAGCTTGGTCAGACACATGGACGGACACGCAGGCAGTACAGGACAGGTGGTTCAGACACACGGACGGGCACGGGCGGGTCAGGACACACCGGACGGCCCCCGATAACAGGTCAACATCACAGGGGGACGCCTACGAAACGGTCCAGACACACCCAGACGGTATTATACGAAGAGTCAGACCACAGTCCGAACGACCGATACGGTCAGGACACACGGACGACGGACAGACACACAGACGGTAACGGTCGAGACACACAGAGACGGGACGGACGCAGTCAGGAAACAGAAACGGGACGGGCAAGTCAGACACACACGTACAGGGTTCTACGGTATGGATCAGACAGGTGGTCAGACACATGGACGGGACAGCAGGGAGGATGGACAGACAGACGGAGGGACACACAAGAAGCAATTTATCTTTTTAAATCAACTGGCAGAAGTCTATTTTGTGGGAAGAAATCAGTGCACCCGGAGTAACGCAAACTCCACACAGAAAGTACTCCGGACGCCAAGAATCAAATCCAGACCCTTCTTGCTGTGAGGTGACAGCTCCAGTCACTGTGCCACTGTGCCACGCTACCTAAATTCAGAACACATTTAAGTATTGCTGGTTCCACATCAGAACACTGACCCGCTGTGAAGTTTAAGGTATGAAACTGGTCATTACTGTAGTACGCATACAAATGCACATATGAGGAGACCCAGTCAAACAGCCCAAAACAAGCAGATTCCCTCACCTATCACAGTCAGCTGTAGTCGGAGAGAAGTCCAGTTCGTTGGCAAACTGAGCAACATCAGATTATAATTATTAGCCGCGAGCCTAGCACAGTGACCCGCTGGCTTTCCATGTGCACCTGCCTGTGGCACCTCACACAGCCAGCTGGATCAGAAAAAGCCTCTGACAGTGTAAACAACATGTAGTACAATCATCATTAAAAGAACAGATGCAACCCAGAAGGAATGAACAGACAGGAACGAACCTTGGTGGGTAGGTTTGACATCGCAAGACACCCAAAGAGGCAAGCAAGGATGGGCCTCATCACTGTACCTGACTGACCCAACAGGCGTTCAGCGAGCAGTAGATGCCCTCCATGAGTCATCTTTTAGCCAGACTGTCATGTAGTGACTCAGAATGGCAGCGGGTCATCTTTAGTGACGAGTCCCACTTTTGTGATGGTGGAGACAAGCAACAAATCTGGAGGTACCATGATCAGCGCCAAGATGAACGGCTTGTTGCCATGCGCCACACGTCCAAAAGGCCTGGCCTCCACCCCTACCGCACCATCTACAGGAACCGTGTTAGAATATTCGAGCTGAAAGGGATGGATGATCACAGGACGCCACTAGGACCCTCTACAACTCCATGCCGAGACGCCTGACATGTTGTACTAGTACTTCTTTATGTGTAGCTCAATAAATACTGCCCAGTGTTTTCTCTATTCAAGCAGCGCCTGACATTTGTAAATCAATGATCAAGTGTATGAGGCTTCATGTATCTATACTATGAAATACATACAGTGGTAGAATTTTCTGCACATATTGCCTACTATTAGTTCAGAGCATAAGTCCCTCCCCCCCACAAGCTCTGATGGGATGCCCCAGATGCCAAAGTCTAACACTTGAAAAAGATCCTGTGACGGATTTACAGGTGCTTGTGTATTATTCTCCTGTATGTATTGAAACTGATCATTAAAACATGCGTCCCATGACCTGCCTTCTGTCCTGGTGACATCGAGGCTAAATCTCTAACTCGCTCTCTTTCCAACACCTTTCATCTCTCATCACTCGCTCTTCCTGTACAACTTCCCTTTTTTTGGCCTCCCAACTCCTTTTTCTCTCCTTCATTCCCTCTCCATCTACCACTTCCTGTCTTTCATCTTTCAAATTACCCTGTCAAACCCCTCTCTTCCCCCTCTCCCCCTTCCGCCTCTCCACCTCTTAGGGCCTTCTCCTTTTCCCCAAACCCCAGAGCAGTTTGTACTTTTTTTCTCCAGTCAGACTCTGATAGAGAGTGAGTTTTGTTCTGAGTTGTTCAGAGCGTCTGTGGTTTTCTCTCTCAGGGCAAATGGAAACATTCCATCACAAGACTGACATACGGGACAAATGAAACACAAGGCACAGAGCCTACGCTCCAACTTGCTATCGCTCACATACACTCTGTGACTCAACAGTAAGGCCTTGCTCCGTCAGGCCAGTCTTACTGCACGGCTTCTGTAGGGCTGTGCACAAAAGCATCTTCAAATGTTTTGGAGCTGGTCCCCAGGCTCTCTGCCATCCTACTGGACAGTTCTGCTTGTGCAGTCTCACAAGGCCAGACGTGAGCTCATATCCACAGTGTATGTCTGGAGGCAACTTTTGGAAGTGGAAGAGCCACTTCACACTCATCCAATCCCTGCACTTGTAACATCCAGAGTCTAATCAACAACACAAGGAAAACTTTCCTACAGTCTCCACAAACACACCAGCTCAGCCTTTCCTCACGGCAGAAGTGGGTAGAGAAGACACACTACTGATAACCCACCGTTAACTTTTACCAGCTATCCAGTATGCACTGTATTGAAATGGGCTGGACAGTATATGGCTATGTTTCGAGAGATACATGATGGGACCACACTGCTTATATTGGTATAGTCCAATGTTGCATTAAAACATGACCGTTGCGTAAAGACATCCCACTGTATCCTTTTCTCCAACACTCCTGTGCAAGCCATGCATCGCCTACCCTTGATGCTTAGTACACAACAGAAAACACAAGCACTGACGACCCACCATTCTTTCTCGACACATGCAAGAGCTTGCAGACTTGCTATTACATCTATATACCACTGACAAAGATGAACTCGGAGTGTCCGCATTACGTGAACAGATTCCTAGTCCACTAGGCTCAGAGCAGGACTGGTCTTTCACAAATTTGCAATACACAATACCTAGACAGCATAATCTTATCTGACACAGATAGGAACTTTATCTTCTTACAACGCCTCATCTCCATTTAGCAAAGCCTAAACTCGACTGAGGTTGATTACTGATTGTTATGTCTTACAATTCATCAAACAACCGGTCATACACAAAATGCTAAAAAGCACAGAGGTTAAAAAAGGAAAACCAAAGGAAGTTATCGCTCAGTGAACATGAAAGTTTGTTGTTGTTTGTTTGTGTTTGTCATGCTTACCGCACTGCACCTAACCAATAGATCCAGCACTGTCACATTTACTTAATACCAGTACGACGTGAAGAAGCGCCACCTTACAATCACCACCACTGGCGATTCACTTCAACAGTCATCTACCACCACCTATAGCATCACCGCCTGCCCTCAACATGGATGTGATTCGTTTTAAATATCTTCAGGATGATTGGAGCTGAACGTGTTTTTTTTTGAGGACAGGTGAAGCTGAGGGACAGGGTGCGTGGTGTGGTCTACACATTCCTAAAACCTCGAGGTCCCTTGTAGCAAGCATACAGGCTGGAATAAGCTGAAAAAGTGGCAACAGTACGACCGTCCAAGTCACAACTAAAGAATGTGTGCATCTACAATGCGAATGTGATAAGCTGGGATGAAGGGAACCCAGTCGCTGCATTTTATTCTGATCGTCTGGTGTGCTTGTGACATCTATATGCGTCTTTGAAAAACACTTTCATAGAAAACAGAGATATATCTCGCGTTCCAGCCTAAAAACAGCTCAGCCCTATACTGAAGTGTAATACACCTATATTCACTGTATTCCAGTGACATCACACCCCTGTCAGTTCAGGAACCAATTAGGCAGTGTTAACTAATAATCATATATATATATATATATATATATGATTATATGTGTATGTGTGTGTGTGTGTGTGTGTGTGTGTGTGTGTGTGTGTGTGTGTGGTTCAACTGATTTGATGTTGTAGTGAGAACAAATGAAAGCTAAAATTGAAACAGCTGAGATTTCCCATACCATGTCTCATACCACATATTAACACGCTATAAATAGAACATATATTATTAGAAGCGTAGTCATTAGTGTAGTAGGTGGAAGTGAAAATCTGAACCACATGGCCAATCACTGGCTCAGTTGGAGCAAAACAAAAACAACCGAAAAAACCCACATCCCTAATCCTGAGAGAATCAGCCTGGTGCAATAGATTTCAACATCTTGTCAGTGGGTGAATAGCTGCCTTTCAGCAGACAGACAGTCTTCCTCCCAGTTGTACCGCTCTATAATGGAGCAGACACAAACTGAACATAACCCACTGATATCTCATTTGGCCCATATAACTGGCCCATATCAGGAAAAAACACCCAGTGATGAAATGTCAAAGTCACTTTAATGCTGAACAGAACATTCCCATCCCAACATTAAGAGAACGCCTGCGTTCTCATCATTTCACCATTTAAGGATCTTCTGAGAAAATTAATACAGGCTGCTAAGCAGACAGTAACTGTTTACTACACAGCACTACTAACTGAACTTAACACAATGCAAAACAATCAGTTAAAACTAAAACTGAGAGTCATATAGATAACTGCAATTAACAATTTGATTGTATGCAACTATTACAGTATAAGCCCAAAGATGCTGAATTGGCTTCCTGACCGCTAACCCGATACCACACCAAGAGACCATTACTCACCCAGTACAGTGAAGAAAAGACCACCAACACCACTAACATGATACCACAGCGAGGGATCATCATCATTCACGCTGTACAGTGAGGATCAGAAGACAAGAGCTGACTATCAGTAACACAGCAAAAATGAGCCAGCAAACCAGACAGACCGCATTTGACCCTGTACCAGAAGTACACCAGCAACAGTCAGAAAGCTAAAGGAATCATGTCCCAAGTAATGGACTTAATAACGCTAGACCACCAGCTCGTTCCTATTATTGAAGATCTGCGATTCCTCTGCTTAATCTCTCACCTGGAGCCACACCAGTTCTATTAGGAAATACTTTCCAGATGTTAAACTGTGTAAAACAGCTTACAGTCACGTAGACCAGCTTTTAAACAACACTGTTACCTCACCGAACTAGATCAGTGATATGTGGAGTTCCAGTGTCATATTTACAAACTATTATTTAATTTACTGACACTTTCATTAAAACATATATATGACTCTCACACTAGTTCACAACAACACTGCTTTGGTAATAAATTGAACCATGTTTTGTGCCACTGATTGGACTAGTTAAATGTGGCATTCACCATGCCCTTAATTGGTACCAGGTACCGGCTGTTCATGCTGAAAGTGGATCAGCACCAGCACCAAAATCAATTACCAGCCCACTTTCGCTTCAAGTACTACAGGACCATGAACCCTACCAACTTTAGTCATTAGAAATAAATGCCATCATCCCAAACAGCTGTGAGCAGGCAATTAGCCTATGTAATAATTGCAACTGGAATAGTAAAAACAAAAAATCATGCACACAAAACAACACTAAAACAGAATCACAAAACCTAATGAAAAAAAACAAGATAAGAGACCAATAAAACCAACAGGAAGGCTGGGACGGCCCAAAGCGGCAACATACACATTATTTAAAGTTAAAACTGAAAGAAGTAGTATAACTGAGTCAGGATGCCATGTCTAGTGGGCGCTGTTTGGTTTATGACCATGTGAAAATAACAATCAACCGATATCGGAAGGGCAACCGAACTTCTTCAACCGCTATTGCCCACAATTCATGTCTTGACATCTAAAGTGCAGATTAAGATGGAGACAAACAGTCTTTCCTCACATTCCTTTTCCTCCCCCAGCGCCCCAAAGCAACAGACATCGCCACATTCCTCTCATTCCATCCCCTACACACACATCTGGAGCACCTCAGGCACGTGTGTGTGTGTGTGTGTGTGCCCCCAGGACACAGCACTCAACTGAACACATGCCTTCAAAAACCCACGGGTCATCTTCTCTGATCCGGGGGCGCGCTGGCACTCTGAAGTGATACACAACAGTGTGTGTTTGTTACTGAAATCCGACTCGACTGAAGCCGAGCCAAGCCAAACCTCTGTTTCTCTGTAGTGCTGAAATCTGGAAGACGAGAGAAACTCACTGAAGCCTAGAGAAGCGAAGAGACGGAATAACACATAGGCAAGCTTTCAAAACAGGTGAGGTAGAAGAACGAAGGGGGTGTGGGACTACACCCAAAAACAAGAGTAGCTGTGAATCGCTGGTCTGGGGGCTGAAACCTGAAGCACTGATCCGTCATGTGGATGTTTTTGTTCTGCGATATGGACTGTGAAGTCCCAGCAACTTTGATTCACCACCTTAAAACTCATCTGGGCCCAGTCATCTGAAAACGAGATCAGAATCGGTCTGATACCGACCTGAACAGGTATCCGTCAGCAAGGATTTTCAAATTGGTTTATTTAAGAAAATTATACTGAACATCATATCAGAATATGAGAACCACCTCCACGTGTCTGCACTCACTGTCCTGTTCATCAGCTCCACTGACCATATAGGACATTCTGTAGTTCTAGAGTTACAGACTGTGTGAGTGGATCAGACACAACACGTCCTGTGGGCACTGATTAAGAACTAGCGGATGCCCAACACTGTACCATGCAGCAGATAAGCTATCGTCTGACTGTACATAAGACTGTATAAGACTGTACATCTACAAGGTGCAGCAGCAAGGAGTGTCTAATAGAATGGACAGTGAGTGGACTCAGTGTTAAAGCACTGCTGTGTCTGATCTATATAGTGAATTTCACACTAAGGAGCCTGGATACGCATGGAGTAGTGGGTTTTTGGAGTACAACAGAGGGCTGCGTTTTTAGCTGTTACCACTGAAAGGGCTCTTCTGTGTTTGGTGCTGAACCACACCAACAACCTTCCACATTTCTCCTGAGAAACCTGAACACTACAGTATTTTGCAGGTTGCCTCCATTTAACCAAGAATATAAATAAATCAATTATTGAATAAAACACAACTAAACAAATAAAAACTACTACACAAGCCCCCCAAAAAAAGAACACCTACACAGAGAGCACATACGCGGATAGGTAAATATTCAGGTCTAGCCTAAGTGCAGGATTAGTACAAGGAGAGGGATCCTATTTAGCAGTATCTCACACTTCTAAGTAAGACAGAACCATGGACCCATAACAGAACCATCTGCATGGTGAAATGGAAAACTGTGCTGCATATACAGCACATTATATACAGAATTTCATTTCCAAAGCACCGATAAGGGTTGTTCTATTGCAAGCTTGACATTGTAACAATAGCAGGATCCTTCCTGATGCATTACAGAACCATATACAACATGTTTTCCATGTACAAAAATCTAAACATGCAAACACTTCTGTAAGTAAAGAACCATCTGGGAGCTACAGCTCAGGGGTCATTCAGACCTACATGTACTAGTTAAGTGGACACGAAAGCACTTTTGTAGGTCCCTCTGGATAGGAGCATCTGCTACATGAATGTAAATGAATTATTACTACTACTAATACAGTAACATCATCACTACCTTGACAGCAGAAAACACCATGATGTGAAACCCGGGTCACCCCTCCCCCACCCCTATGGCCACTCCTCCCTGAATGACACACAGGCAAGTCCGCACCACAGCAGGACTGAATAATCACAGACAACACACACGCGTCACAGGCCAACTCAGCATTCCACAGCGAGTTACACACACGTTACAGTCCATCTACAGGAGAGCAGGAGAGAAGCACAAAGCCACAAACTCACCACTTCTTTGTACATTCCACCATGAGCTCTTGATAGGAGGCCACAAACTGGAACTTGGAAGCATGTTTTCCCACACGCTGAAGTCTCTTCCACACCGAGGCCATGATCCTCTCTGAGCTGATGGTTTGTTTAGAATAATATTAATAATCGCAACTACGAGTATAATTACGTCCAGTCCCGGCGGCGCTTCCTGTCAAATTCCTCCTCCTTGGAAAATCCAATTCACAAGTATCCGGCCAAATTGGCAGCGTCGCATACATTCATTGCTTCAGGGGACAAAAAAGAGAAATAAAATAAAACAGCGGCTGGAATAAAAACTCCGGTGTGGGATCACTGCCATCAAAACAGAATCACGGAGGGCCGAGAAGTGGCATGGCAGAAAGGCGCTCTACATCCATAAAGGCGACGGCCAGGTGAAAAACAGCAGCATGGCATCCTCCTTCTGCTCCTAAATGAGTTCAGCGTAGCATGACGATCCCTTCTTCCACGTTTATCACCATTGGAAAACCTGGCAATACAAAGAAACAGAACATCAGTGTACGGGTCACATATACTACATACTTAATATTAAAGGGCAACTCCACCATTTTTTCAAAATTTTGGCGTAATCTTTGAGGAGTAAACACAGTACTTCAGAGCGGGTTTGGTGTGAAATTGTTAGGATGTTCTTTACAGTGGTGGTGATGGAAACCAGGGGTCTCCATGTCTATAACACTTATATAGACATTTTATTTCCTTTCTCAACCCACCAGTGAACCCACACGTGTGAGTTTATATATTTACGTTTGCGACCTTCGACAGACTCTTATAAAGATGCATACAAACGTTGTTAATTAGAAGTCTTCACCTAGGCCTCTTATAGCCATTTTCCACAAACCCAGAACAGGATCTGTTCATGGACCAAAGCAGGTTCAGGTCCCACAAAGCTTGGTCCTAGCTAACAACAAAGAATAGTAGTTTCTAATCAAAAACTGTGACAACATCCGTGGGCGTGTAATTTGTTAAGGAAAGAGAGGGAACCCACAGGTCTGCTGAAGAAGCTCCTATATACGTTGTCTTATCTCCATATCCGTGCTGCTTTCTGGATATAAACAAACATCTGGAATTACAGCACCAATGCTAGCAGGTAATCTACACGCTCCGCCATCTTGGTACCACTGTGTACTGCTAATGTGTAACGCCTTGGTGCAAACACAGACTGGTTCAAGGTTTCTTGAAGCCTGAATGGAGCCAGTTCAGAACCAGGGCTCTTTTTGCTGAAAGTTCGGTTCTGGCCTTTCAGTTTGATCCAGAGTCTGCTCCTGACATTCCGGGTTAACAACCCAGTAGAACCACCTTCACGAGCTGGACTGGGTCAGCACATTTCAGAGTGGTCGGTTTTTACCGTTTTAGCTCTCTGTGTGTTGTGTGTGGGTTACAGAGCTTGCCATAATCAGTTCCCAGACACAAAATTACTTGTACACACTCAGCAAAACGTCAATGGTTACTTTAATCTACATGTTTCATATTTCTTGTATTTTTTCTTAGAAGCAAAATCAAAACCGAGATTCCCATCACTGTGGCAACAACCTGCAGCAAGTTCAAGCAAGGTGTCTTGGCACAAGCAGCTGCCAGGAGTAAAGAAAACAAAACAAAATCAGAACAGATGTTTTCGGTTTATGATGCCTGAACGACTGCAATAAGAATTCAGTTTCATTCGCTATCAGAGAGCTAATGTTTGGAGTCGGCAGGGGAGACCAACCACAGATGATCGAAAGGGCTGTTTGGTTAAATCTCCAACAACCTCACATTCCTGCACTTCATCCTGCACAACTTATCCATGCAAACTACACGCAGATAGGCTCCAGGCCAGCTGAAAGAGCTTTTCCTGCCAGAACGAACACTGACAGTGCTTTAAATTACACAACACTTTCAGACAGACTTGGCTCAGGCTGGCTCTGACATCCGGGCACGACCCAGATCTGCACTTACAATGTAGCAAAGCCTGTATCCACCACATGCACGTCAGTTTACAGTAAACAGCATGGTAAAGACAGACGTCATGATCTAGCTGAACTGAGACAGGTTTTTTTTTTTTTTTATGGACGCCCATTTCAGTCAGTGCCAGGCTAAGGGATCTAGATCAGTTCTACACCACATTTCGAATTCTCCCCGTTCTATAGGGTGCGTCCAGAAAGGTGCAGTCGGCGCCTGACAGTGATGGGTTAAAGGCCAAGTCTTTTATGAGAAACTTGTGTGTAACCTTTGACCCCCACTGCAACTCTAGTATGCACATCAAGCAGCTCCATCCATCCTGCTTTCTTTAATGCAGAAACGGCAGCAAAGTGACACATATCCTGCTCTTTCCAGTCACTGAAACCCGATTTCATAACATCGTCACCTACCGGTTGGACTACTGTGATGTCTTGTTTACCTGCTGGAGAGACGTACTGGCTACAGAACGGATTTTGAAACACTAGTGCTGATATGCCTGGCTTTACACAACAAGGCTCCAGCTTACGGTACTGAGCTCCTATGTCCTCTTAAAAAAGTGAGAACTCAAAGGCTGTGTGCCTTCCTGACTGCAGGAAGACCGGATTTGTTTCACCATCCACATCTCCTGAATCAACTCTCTGTACTGATCAGATCAGACTTGTGTGTCCAGACATCAGCAAACTATCTGCATGATATGCAGCAGGTGTCAATAGTTATGGAGATGCGCTGTTGATGTGCCTTTCATACGCGAACGCAGGAGAGACCGAGGTGCATCACTTCAACCTCTAAACAGTCGCTTTGTCAAGTCACGGTTCACAACCCTTTTTGGGGCTCTTCTTGAATCCCAGGACTCTCGTCACTCTGGATTTGACATGGTTGTCGTTTGCCGCTCTGAAAGACACTCACTGGTTAAAAAATTCTATGGGAATCACATTTCGAACCACCTTAAAATGAGGCTTGGACCAGACTTGCAAAAAGTGGATTTGTATATGTATTTTTCCTGTCCTGATGATCAAATTGGATACTATCTGAACGGGCCAAGACAACCGGATTTGGGCTACTAGCAGTCCCTCAAACCACAAATCTGGAGAGGGGCCAGATCTTTCCAGCTCACGCCCTAAACCAATCTCCCACTAGCTTCAGACATTTAGCTTTGGTTAATGTTCCTAAAAAAAATACTTTCTAATAAAATGTTTGCATTTTATTGTGTATTTTCTTTGTTTAGCACTTGTTCTAAGGAAGAAGGGCTCCATTTAGAATTATTTAAGAATTAAGAAAAACTGAGGAATTAATTCTGACCTAGAAGACCATAATTTCTTTTAAAATAATTTCTGGACTGAACATTTTTTACACCCTTTAATGAATGGAAACATATAATTTATATATACAGTGGCCATATGAGCTCCAAGACGTAGCTAGTCAAATAAACGGCATCCCACTTTTAGGAGAGATATTGCAGTTGAAGTTCTTGAAAGACGCAACATGCATGATGCACGCTTCATGTCAGTCATCAGAGATACGCCTGCCAATGAGGGTGATGCTCTGAAGGCGTGTTGTAGCTCGTGCAGCGGATGGAGAGCAACTGCAGCACCTGACTTCAAAAACTGGAGCCGTGGGATCAGTAAGAAAGTTACAGTGCTGGTGGACGTCTGACATGCTTTCTAGCCAGCATGCATTGTTGTAAGTCCAGCATGCATGACCTTCCCTAGGATGCACCCTGGTGATGCTTTCGATTATTGGCACTAGTTTCCAAGGAAGATGGTAAACAGGAGACGCACAGAAAGCAAAAAGCAGCTGCGGCAAGACCGTCTGAGCTAATGTATCCGATTCCTTAATATTACATTGCTGCAATATGTGCAGAGCAGTGTGGATTACAAGACTGTGGCTGAAATTCTGGGTTATAGGCTACTACCCACCACATGGATACTGCTGGGAAGGTCTGGCAACAAGCTAAAGGACTGAATCAAACACTGAGAGGCTAGCTGGCTTCATCAGAGAGGTGCCCATCAAGGCAGCTAACTTACCCAGGTAGAGACAGCCAAGACACTGATGCTTACTAATTCATGCCAGGTAGCTGGGGTTTTAACAGCCCTGTGTATAGTTAGTGAGCCGAGCTTACTCTTCTGAAGAACCTGAAATCCTCACTAACACACTTTTGCTGTCTAGTTGACAGCTTTGAGGACCTGTTTGGGATGTGATCTGGGTCACTGTTAAATCTCCCTAGCGAGAAAATTCACCTTGTTAGCTTCATTAATGCTTAAGTTGGCTTCTTGTCTGATTTTCCCGGTTCCACCTTAAATGCTGCAGGAGTTAAGGTGGAACAGGACAATTCCAACGAGAAGCTCCGTCTCCGCCAATATGTTACCATGTTAGCATGTTGTTTGTCGGACGAAAAAGAGACAGAAAATCCTTCACTCACCTCTTAAATCATTCAGCAGGCTGGCCCTGGTCGCAGTCTGATGGCCGGAAGGGTAGCCAGGCAGGCTAAGCTAAGCTAAGCTAAGCCAAGCCAAGCCAAGCCAATTCACCCAGTGTCCTAGGCGCAGCTAGCCCGTTAGCCCGTTAGCCTGTTAGCCTGATAGCTAACACCATCCTGAAACAGCCAGAAACGCTTACAAAAGGCAAGTGTCTGACAGGAATACGACCACAAGCAACAAAAGTAGAACGTCTAGGGGCTTCCGGAAGACGGGGAAAGGCGAGTAACATGAACTTCTTGTGTTTGTTGTTTTCTTTTCTAGCCGAATTCCCCCAACACAGCCTCCGCATACACAAACTCAACAGTCAGTTTTCTTCTCCGTCATTTTAATACATTCGATAGGCCACGCCCTCCGGCTAACGCTCATTGGCTGCTGAATCCAGAGGAGTTTAATAATTCATAAGGTGAGCACTCCTATTCGTCAGTTCCCCTGTCTTTCAAAGCGCCGTTATGTGGACGCTCACATAGAAACATGAGCGGTGCAATTACATTTCTCCAGTACAGACCATATTCAGGAACATGGGGCTTCTTTATTCTTATCATAAGAGCTGATTTGAATAGTATAAAATTATTGTGATTTATATATATATATATATACACACCCTCCCAAACACACACACACACACACACACACACACACACACATATATATATATATATATATATAACGACACATATATGTTGTCACTTACCATTAAGGACCATATAGGAACATAGTTCCAGATTGTAGTCCATCTGTATACTCTGTATACTTTATATCTCTGTTCTTCAATAGTCAGGACCCCAACCGGACCACCACAGAGCAGGTACTGTGTGGGTCATGGATCAATCTCAGCCCTGCAGTGACACTGATGTGGTGCTGGTGTGAGTGGACCAGACACGGCTGTGCTGCTGGATACCTTGGTGTCACTGCTGGACTGAGAATCATTCTGGGGCCTGAGGCATTATAATACCTGCTGCACCGTTTAAGGTGGAAGGGGACAATTAGAACAGTGAGCTGTGTTATTGGCAGTTGTCATAACGGTCTGTGTGCATGTAGCCCCTCTTTGCTTGTGTCACATGCATGGCAGAGTATGAAACCTGAATCATTTGCGTTTCTCACAATGTCAGACCTACCCACCAAGTTTCAGTCCCGTCAGCTGGTTCCTCCTGGGTGCAGCTGTTCTTTAGATGATGACTGTATTATTTCTGTCGGTGGCTTTTTAAACTCACTGATGGTTTTGATGCTCCATCATGAAGAGTGTTTATTAAAAACTACTGATCCTTTATTTCCTGTCACCTCGTCTGTGAGGACGTTTGAGTTGTACTGTGTTTGCAGTGATCCCTGCTGCTCCATTCAGGCTCACGGCTCAGGCAGCAGCTCCTCTCAGCCCAGCTCTGAGATTTTAAGATTACAGGGAGACGTAACACACCTCGAAGAATGCTTTGAAGTGACAAACGATACAGAGGGAATCACTAACCTGCCTGTTAGCAGGAAGCTGAGAGAGAGACAGACAGAGAGAAAGAGAGAGAGTTAGAGGAGAGAGAGAAAGAGTCAGAGGAGAGAGAGACAGTGGAGAGAGAGAGAGAGAGAGAGAGTCAGAGGAGAGAGAGACAGAGACAGAGAAGGAGAGTAAGAGAGAGTCAGAGGAGAGAGAGAGACAGAGAGAGAAGAAGAGCGTCAGAAGAGACAGAGAGACAGAAAGAGAGGAGAGAGAGTCAGAAGAGAGAAAAACAAAGACAGAGAATAGTGGGAGGAGAGAGAGACAGAGGGAGAGAAGGCAGAGAAAGAGACAGAAAGAGAGAGATACAGAGGGAAAGAGAGATAAAGAGGGAAAGAGATAGAGAGAAAGAGAGAAACTTGACAGACTGAAACTCGGCAGATTAAAACAGCAGACTGAAATACAGCAGGCTGTTTTCTACACTTCCCCTCAAAGTTTCAAGTGGCTCCAAGAGACAGAAATCTATTTTTCTCTCTGTTTATCTCTCCCTCTCTCTCCCTCCATGTCCATTTCTCTCTCTCTCTCCACCACTCTCCCTCTCCTTAAGTCTCTGGGTCTCTCTCTCTTCCTGTTTATACCCATCAGTAATGTGAGAGCATGGCAGGATGATAAGGATCCTGCCTGTAAATGATGCCACACACACACACACACACAAACACACACACACACACACACTCACACACACACACACATACATACACACACACACACACACACACACAAACACACACACTCACACACACTCACACACACTCACACACACACACACATACATACACACACACACACACACACACACACAAACACACACACTCACACACACACACACACATACATACACACACACACATTCAAACACACACACATACACTCACACACACATACACTCACACATACACACACACACTCACACTCACACACAGACACACACACTCACACATGCACACACACACACACACACTCACATACACACACACACACACACACACACACACACAGACACACACACACACTCACACTCACACTTACACACAGACACACACACTCACACATGCACACACACACTCACATACACACACACACTCGATGTGTGCGATGGTGAAGTCCGGGCTCTGAAACTGCCTCAGAAATACCTGCTGAACTGAACTGCTTGCTCTTACTGGCTGCAGCTTAATAAACGTAGGGCAGGCTCTGACTTCAGGGTGTAGAATATCATGACAATAGCTATGACTGCGTGCTGGATAGAATGATGGAGAGAAGGGAAGAGAGAGAGATGGGTGGGGTATAGTAAAAAGAAGAAATTCAGATTTTCCATTCCACCTTAAATGGTCTTAACTCAAACTGCTGCACTGTTTAAGGCGGAACAGGAAACGTGAGTAAGACTCACGGAGCTCCAGCGCTCCACTCCAGACTAAAACAGAGAAGAGATAAACCTACACTCCAGCTCCTGCACTGATGGACGCTGGACAGATGGAGCTGCTGATGCTCTTTTACTCAGGGAGGGTTTTTGGCAGCCTCTTCCGCAGCAGTACTGTGTGATCATGTGGTCTCTTTTTCTCTGTGCTTGACCAATGTATTAGATCATCTGGGTACACATGGGGCACCCCAGTACTACACCACATACTATCCACCGAACTGGACGTCATACTTGACTGTACAGTATGTAGTAGGTTTATTTTAATCCAGGCCAGGAGATCATCCATAACTCTGCACTCCCTCGGGACCTCCAGAAGAGGAAGTGACCAACACTTGTGATTGTTTTTCTATGTAAGATTGGATCTCTGTGAAGTCCAGGACGAAACGCCTGGCCTTGGCTTCTCTGTAAATAAACTCTTCCTGGAAATGAACTCATTAAAACCCGTCACAGCAGCTGTTGGACTTCATTCATGATGCATTTTAAACATGCATGTAATTGCTTTTTACTCGTATGCATCATGTGAATGTGAATGCAGCATAGCTGCCGTTTACACTGTGTGGAAATTTCACGATGAATAAACCAACAGAAATGGCTCAAAATCGCTTGGAAAAAGGTCTGGGTCCATTAAGATCCATTAAAGCTAAATTAGGTTTCGCCCTCTCCTGTAAATGCACCGTTTGGAGATACGTAATTTTTGGACAGCCATGATATGCTTGTATAAATGCACAAGTATACAAGCATACATATATATATATATATACACACATACAGGGGTTGGACAATGAAACTGAAACACCTGTCATTTTAGTGTGGGAGGTCTCATGGCTAAATTGGACCAGCCTGGTGGCCAATCTTCATTAATTGCACATTGCACCAGTAAGAGCAGAGTGTGAAGGTTCAGTTAGCAGGTAAGAGCACAGTTCTGCTCAAAATACTGCAATGCACACAGCATTATGGGTGACATACCAGAGTTCAAAAGAGGACACATTGTTGGTGCACGTCTTGCTGGCGCATCTGTGACCAAGACAGCAAGTCTTTGTGATGTATCAAGAGCCACGGTGTCCAGGGTAATGTCAGCATACCACCAAGAAGGACGAACCTCCACCAGCATCACGTAGTGACCTGGCCTCTATCCTGCAAGAAGAATGGCTTAAAGTCCCTCTGACCACTGTGCAGGACGCAGTATATGTCATTCCCAAGATGAACTGACGCTGTATTGGCCTCAAAAGGAGGTCCTACACCATACTAATAAATGATTGTGGTCTAAAACCAGGTGCTTCAGTTTCATTGTCCAACCCCTGTATATATATATATATATATATATATATATATATATATATATATGTTTTATTTATTTATTTATTTATTTATTTATTTATTATATAGCTCCCCAGACAAAAAGTCCCCTGTGACTGAAACAGACCTACTAATACTGTGTAACACCTCAACAAGCACCAATTGGCCACATCAGTGTTCAGACACTTTGATATCAGAAATTTGGTCAGTTGGTCCAGATTTGGTGGATGGCTTTCCTGGCACAATTCCGAGGAGAATTCCCTGTAGACTGGGATTTTAGCCACTGCTGGTAGACCCGTATGACCGTACGCCTCCATACACCTGCAGATTCAGCTACTTCCTTCACACTATGGCCTTTGGCTATGCCCAAATGCAGTCACTCCTTTTAGCCAGTCATTAACATCTGCTCTGGAGCCACTTTCCACACATGGAACCAGACATTCACCGCACTGTAGCACCTCTTCCCAATCTATGGATCCCGTCACTCACACTCCACAGGGATTTACAGCCCCATCATTCTCGTTCAGCACCACCTGCAGCAGCCTGAAGTTACTACCAGTGACTCATTTTCTGTCCGGTGAGCAAAAACATATTTGCTGTTCTAATTATTGTCAGATCTAACTATGCCCACCCGCCTGTCACTGAGTATAGTATTTATATGGGTGCATATGGTTATGCATTTCAGCTGACAAGCTCCAACAACATTGAACTATATTAAATCAAACATGTCTGCATGCATTTATCAGACTTCTCCAGTGAGTGCTCCTACTAGCCCCTTCGCCTGGTAACAAATAGCCCCGTCTACACCGAGAGTCCTGGCGTATTGCTGCTGTTACTTGGTAACAGGTATAGAAGTTGTTTGAACTGCTTGCTTGAAAGCTCCAGTGTGCTTACTGTAGACAGTAGATCAAATTTTAAACGACAGGCAAAAAGAGAACACAGGGTCGAGTCCTCCAGAGTTCCTAGCAAGTTTGTTTGTTTCTGCTTATTAGCTCTTATACTCACTCACACAACACATCCCCTTCCACCTTCCACTATCCACAACCCTCTATCTACACTCAGAGCCCATCTTCTCAGCTCCACTGACCATACAGGACACTCTGTAGATCTACAGTTACAGACTGTCGTCCATCTGTTTCTCTATATACTGTATTACCCTGTTATTCAATGGTCAGGACCCCCAGAAGACCACCACAGAGCTGGTATTATGTGGGTGGTGGATCGTTCTCAGCACTGCAGTGACACTGAGTGGTGGTGTGAGTGGATCAGTCACTGTGTCCACTCACTGTCCACTCTATTAGACACTCCTACCTCCGACGCAGATCATTTTAATAAGAGAGAGCAACAGAGAGAAAGAGAAATAAAGAGAGAGAAAGACATTCAGACAGAGCAACAACGAGAGAGAGTGGAGTGATGGAAAAGACAAAGTTAGGAAAAAAAGAAAAGGAAATTAAAAGGGAATGATGGACAGAGTGACAGGCATGAAGGAAAGAGGGATGAGGGAGAGTCAGTGAGAATAAGAGACAGAGAGAGAGTGGAGACAAGGAAAAAGAGAAAGCGATGAGGAAGAGAGAGGAATAAATAGAAAAGCACAGAGGGAAGAGAAAAAAACTGGATAGAATGAGCAGAGGAAAGAGAGAGATGAGAGGAGGAGAAAAGGGGAAATAAGGTTTTCCAGGTGAGAGAAGGGAGAGAGAGATGGGTGGGGTATAGTGAAAAGGAGAATTTAGATTTTACATTCCACCTTAAATGGTCTAACCTGCTGCACTGCTGCACTGTTTAAGGTGGAACAGGAAACGTGAATAAGGAGCTGGTGAAGAAGAAACTTCAGAATCTTCAGCCTCATGGAGCTTCAGCGCTCCACTCCAGACTAAAACAGAGAAGAGATAAACCTACACTCCAGCTCCTGCACTGACGGACGCTGGACGTAGTGAGGAGCTACTGATGCTCTTTTGCTCAGGGAGGTTTCTGGCAGCCTCTTCCTCAGCAGCACCATGTGATCATGTGGAGGTGATGCAGCAACTTGTCAATCAGCACCTCAGGGAAAACCACAAACACCTCCCATCCCCCCTCGTTCATTCTTCATAAACATGATGTCATCTGAGGACAAGCCACGTTCATAACTGAGAGCCAGGCTAACCTCTCTTCTAATAATTCCTACTGCTTTTCTTCTACCAGCAACTTCATTACAGGGCAAGTCCATCAAATTTTCAAAATTCATTAGTTAGGCTGTGAACAGAGATCAGGCAGCTTATGCATAACCACTGTATGTGAGGGAGCTTTTAGAGGTGGACGTCTGGTTCCATTCACCATCACTGTAAACGGCTCTGACTCAATGTGTGTAAGTTTCTCTAGAACAGTGTTACACACCACCAACCAACCTGAATGACCCGGTTTACATCTGAACCATTTAGTTTGGAAAACCAAAAATCAGTCAGTGCAGCCCTCCCCTTTACAGTTTGATTTCCCATGATGCAACAACCCATTTGGCCCAAGAGAGTATACCCAGATAGCATCTGGCACACATCTGGCAAAGCTATGGTACCCCTGGCCCACTGTCGGCACTGGCAATCTGCACTGAGCCCACGTATTGAAAACATGCATTTGGCCTACCTGTCCCAGTGCCGTTGTATCCGCCCGGTGAGGACCGGGATGGGCTCCAGCACCGTGTGCGAACCACAAGAAGCTCAGACGATGATTTAATGTAGGAATGGTAACAGCTTCATTTATATATATATATACAGTTATATACTGCTGCCCCTTAACCTGCAGCACATTCCCAAACCTTAATGAGGTCGAATAATGAAGATGTGAGGGCACCACATAAAAGAAACCTGGTTCATCTATAAGCTATAGAACCACATGTGCTCATGATTGACCTTCAGCAAGGCCTACAATACAGAGTTACATCCACAAACGGTGGGTACAACTTTACTGAGCCAGACGTGTCCCGAAGCGCTGCCCACTTCTCTGGGCCTGGAGGCAGCAGAAACGTGTACTTTGGTCAGAAGAATCAGTATTCTGTTCTATCAGTAAAATAACTGATCTGTTCTTGTTTTTGTTTTTTTTTGCAAGAAATGGAAAATCGGGAAAATCCAGACTGTTATCGACAACATGCCTAGAAGCGGAAGCCATATGATTTTATATGATGTCCATGGGTCAGTCTGAAAGGGGCAATAATGCAGAAAACAGATCTTAGACACAGCAAAAAAAATAATAATAAAAAAGTAAGTATACATAAATATAAAAATGATATTATATAAATAAATAAATATATCTTAGCAAGTAAAATGATCTTAAATCCGGTTGATATATCTTATATTTCTCATTTTAAAAATTTCCATTTAAAACACCGCATTCATAATTTCCATTAGGATTTCATCCAATTTCCATAATTTCCATTTCACAGCTATTTAGTAAGCCAAATTTATTTATTTGTTTATTTTTAAGCATTTATTTTCATTTTTAAAAGTAGAAACAAATAACATCAAAGGTACAGGAGGGTTACATCGTACTGGATGGACGAGAATTTTTTTTAGATGAAAATAAAACAATAATAATAAAAAATATGTACTTACAATCCAGGGTGTTGGCTTTTAAACATACAATTACATACAGTATAGCAACAGGTATCTCACAAACTGAACCAGGTTAGTCTTGGTCCTTTTCGAAATAGGCAAACAGAGGACCCCACATTTTATCAAACAGCTCTAACTGTTCGTTGTTTAAAAACCGCAGCTTCTCCAAATGTCATACATCGATTAGTTCCTATATCCACTTTTCATATGTTGGTACTTTCCACATTTGCATTTCCATTTGCATATATTTTTTTGCAATAACCATACTAAAAACAATGGCCTGGTGTTCACGTTTCTCTACGGTTACCGAGTCACCAGCCCAATGTGGATTACGTTTCCAGTCCCTTCCAAATGCTTTTGACAGGCAATTGAATGTACTGCCTCAAAATGTCTGTAGCTTGCTACATGCCCACAACGAATGTATCCGTGTACCTTCCATTGCATTACATTTGTTACATGCGGGGGAAATATTTGGAAAAGCCTTCTGAAGCTTAGTTTTACAGAGGTATATCCTATGCAGGGTTTTAAACTGGACTACATTATGTCCTACATTTACTGAGCAGTTAGGTACGTTCTTCAGACAGATCGCCCATACATCATTTTTTATTTCTATTCCTAACTCATGTTCCCACAAAAGCTTACTTGACTCTGTACTAGTGTTCGAAAGAAGTGTGAGGCAGTGAGTTTGTACATTCCTTGAAGTTCAGCAAATGATGCAAACTCACCCTCTTTATATACGTCCCTACTACTCTGTATCCCATATCCCTTCCGCTGAGTGAACACAACACCATGTAGAGCAGGGGAAAGGCATTGCTTCCACATATGGGGCTATCCAGGTATGTGTCTGGACTGTCTATATGTGTCTTGATCTGTTTCCATATCTTAACACTGCTTATGATAAAATGCCCATCGTACAATTATCTATTAACTGTATTAGGGCTGTTAAGCATGGCAGGTAGTGTGGGTTTATCGCAGAGAGACTTTCTATTGACAACCATGCAGGACAGTTAGCTGTAAAGCCTGTCGGGCCGTGTTCCCACCGTGAGAAAATATTTCAGTTTGCTGCCCAATAGTACAGTTTAACATTAGGTAGACCAAAACCACCTTCTTCCTTTAGTTTACATAAACGTTTTTTAGAAGTGCTTGGTATTTTATAACTCCACAGGAATGGTGTTATCAGTGAGTCTAATTGTTTGAGTGGGATAAAACATGGGATGGTCTGAAAAACATAAAAACCATGGGAGCACCATCATCTTACCTGCATTACTTCTTCCAGACAGTGACATGGGTAAAGTCTTCCAGCAGTCAATATTTATTTTTAATAGCTCTATTTTTCCCTCCAGTTTACCCTTAGCAAGTCTCCTGACTTTTTGTTACCCCAGCCCCAAGATATGTGAAACTGTGGTGAGCTATTTTAAATGAGGTGCTGTGAACACTGCACATGTGCGTTTTGTTTAATGGGCATTAATTCACTTCTTCCCCAATTAACTGTAAATCCAGAGACTGATCCAAAAGTATTCATCAGTAGTAGTGGAGGAAGGGAGTTGGAGACATATAACAATATATCATCAGCATACAGAGATATATACTGCAGATCTGCCCTTTATCTTGATAGGCATTATTTCGGTATGCTTATGGCGAGTGGGTCTATATGAATAGCAATCAAACATGGAGAACGACAGCAGCCTTGACGAGTTCCTCTGTATTCTGAATCTCTTGATTGGAAGTAGCTGATGCGGTTGGTTGTTTATGCATAATTTGTATCCACTGCAGGAAAATAGGTCCAAACCCAAATTTCTCTAAGACATACATCAGATATGGCCACTCAATCTGATCAAAAGCACGTTGTGCATCGAGAGAGATCATTATCTGCCAAAGTATCTGCCGATATAGTAAGAAAATATAGGTTATTATAAAATCACCTACGACAAGTATAAATGGATGGAAATGGTTTACATCCCCTTATGAAATGATAATATATGGCAATGTATTGGAAAATATAGTGCAATATATTAAATAATACAATGTCATATATGGGAAACAAGTGTATATATTTTGCATATATGTATATAGTTATAAATATATTACAATATATTGTATAATACATAATGAATTGCCCCTTTTCATATATGTATGGTAGTATAATATATATTTACTTATATATTGTAAAATATTTAATTTTATATGTAATAGACATTATATGTATTTATCCATATGTGTTTGCATATATATATATTAATGATAAATATATAAATTAATATAAAATGATAATATATATAGTTTTATATATGTGACAATATTTTCATACATACATGTGGCAATATATGTATATATTCTCACATATATAAAACTATATATATTATCATTTTATATTATATATATATATATATATATATATATATATATATATATATATATATATATATATATATATATGCAAACACATATGTAGAAATACATATGATGTCTACTAAATATAAAATGAAATATTTGAAATATTTTACAATATATAAGTAAATATATATTATACTACCATACATATATGAAAAGGGGCAATTCCTTATGTATTATACAATATATTGTAATATATTTATAACTATATACATATATGCAAAATATATACACTTGTTTCCCATATATGACATTATATTATTTAATATATTGCACTATATTTTCCTATACATTGCCATATATTATCGTTTCATAAGGGTCATCAATAAATTCACTCTAAAACCGGTCTGCAGTATGAAGGAAGAGATTTCTACCTAAAATGCTTCACCACTTTTCGGTCTTCAGTCCCTCCACGTCTTATAAGCACTGTAAATAGATCATCAACATTACAAAGTGGTAAATGGCTAACCTTCCCCCCTTTTTAAAAATTCCAGAAAGTGTCTATTTTAAAAAAGCTATAAAATCCAGGCCACCAGATCGTGTGCTGCTGTGTGTTTCATTTAATCCAGGTACAAATACATCTGTAATCCCAGTTTTCAGTTTTCATTTTTAACTGCCCAACCCCCATACATTCTGACGTATGCGTGTGTAAGACACATGAGACTGCAGAAAAGCGGGTGTGAAGCCGCAGTGTTTGGACTGTAAGTGGAGAAAGCCTGTATGATGTTGTAGACAGTTGCAGCAGAACTGAAGGGAAGGAAGGAAAAACTGAGGAAATAGACGTGTGCAGATGGAGACACACATGTGAAGTTTCCTTCCTTGTAACGCAGCCCAGAGACTGGAAAACATGCACAGCATCGACTGAGACTTCTGGTTAGGAGGGTCGCTTAAGCCCTTAGTAAAACTACGCTGAGTTTCTGAGTGAGGACTAACGCGGACCGTGGAATAGAGGTTTCCACTGACAGGAAAATTTAGTACATGATTAATTATAAACCCTGTACAGAAACCTGGGTTAAAAATCATGAAGGTCTTAATGAGCTGGAGCTGGAGGTGTAGGGGTAGTGGTTTTAGGTCGGGCAGAAATAGTTGTTTGTAGTAGTAGTACTTGTACTATTACTTGTAGCAGTAGTAGTAGTTGCAGTAGCAGTACTTATGACAGTAATAGAAGTCATATTTGTAGTGTTGCTTGTAGTTGTAGTAGAAGCAGGACTTAGTTGTAGTAGTGGTGAAAGTCATACTTGTAGATGTCTAAAAGCAGTGGTAGTACTTGTAGTGATTATAACTGTGGTAGTAGTTGGAGTAGTAGTGGTAGAAGTACTACCTATGGAAAAAGAACTTGTAGTTTTGGCTGTAGTAGTAGTCCGGAGTAGTAGCAGATGGGAGTAGTAGTAGCAGGGGCGTAGCAGCAAATTCTGGGCCCTGTACACTCTCAATGCCAGTACACGAGGAACGCAAAAAAAATGGGCCCCTCTCCCTACTCGGGCCCTGGGTAGTCATGTCCACTTTTCCCCCCACTACCACGCCCATGAGTAGTAGTAGTTCTGGTTGTAGTAGAACGTGTATCTGTAGTACTAGTTGTAGAAGCTGTTTTTAGAAGCAGTACTGAGTGGTGTAGTAGCAGTAGACATCCTACTTGTAAAAGTAGTGGTGGTACTTGTAGGGAATATAACTGTGATAGTAGTTGGAGTAGTAGTAGTTGGAGTAGTAGTGGTAGAAGTTCTACCTATGGAAACAGAACTATTGTCTGTAGCAGTAGTCTGAAGTAGTAGCAGATGGAGTAGTGGTAGTAGTTCTGGTTGTAGTAGAACATGTATCTGTAGTATTAGTTGTAGAAGTAGCTGTAGTAGAAGAGTTGTGTAGTAGCGGTAGACATCCTACTTGTAAAAGTAGTGGTAGTACTTGTAGGGAATATAACTGTGATAGTAGTTGGAGTAGTAGTAGTTGGAGTAGTAGTGGTAGAAGTTCTACCTATGGAAACAGAACTTTTGGCTGTAGTAGTAGTATGAAGTAGTAGCAGATGTAGTAGTAGTAGTAGTTCTGGTTGTGGTAGAACATGTATCTGTAGTACTAGTTGTAGGAGTAGCTGTAGTAGAAGATGTTTTTAGAAGCAGTACCGAGTTGTGTAGTATCGGTAGACATCCTACTTGTAAAAGTAGTGGTAGTACTTGTAGTGATTACAACTGTGGTAGTAGTTGGAGTAGTAGTGGTAGAGCTCTACTTATGGAAGTAGAACTTGTAGTTTTGGCTGTAGTAGTAGTAGTTGGAGTAGTAGTAGTAGTTCTGAAGGTAGTAGAGGATGTTTTGGAAGCAGTACTTGGTTGTGTAGTAATGGTAGAAGTGAAAGTGAAGAACTTGTGAAAGTAGCACTTGTAGTAGTGGTCCTAGTTGTACTGTAGCTTTAAAATGATCATGTAGTAGTGCCACCTCCATTACAGCTACACAGCTACCACTAGCAGGTCACATATATGGGTAAATAACTCAACATCTCCTAGGGAAAAAGAGGAAAACTGAAAATCTGAGACGGCAGATGGGCTGATGTGAGATCTGTATAAAAGGCCAGCGTGTAGCAAAGGGTGCACGATGCATTCACAGGAACTGCAGCGTTACACAGTCGCCCTCTAGTGGTGAACAGTGACTAATGCAGCTAATACCAGCACCATGCTTTACAGAGCTGAGCAGTTAGAAGTAAGACTAACAAGCGATATGCAACGCCTAAATTAACTGAACTCAATTTTTAAAATTAAACCTGGTTTAATAAACATAAAACAGGAACATGGGAACAAGAAAATACCTGAAGCTATAAATGACAAACCATGCCTAAGCTGTGTCTAAGACTCTGTGCCACATATATGACCAGGATTAACACTGGAGAACCTAAACTGACTCCAAGTGTAGCACAACATCTACTCAGAGTGAGATATTCATCAATCAAATAAACAAACCAACCACCAATGTTACATACATGCTACAAGCTAATGCTCCTGAGCCCCCGAGCAACATCACACGAATGTAAGCCTGCTGATTCAACTTCAGCACAGTGTATGCCAACACCAGCTGCTTACACTCAGACTTCTCCTGCCAAAGCCGGTTCCCGTGGGGGTCTTGGTGAGGTCCGTCCTATGATAGCTTGCATGCACCAAACAGCAGGATTCCCATGGCTGTCCAGAGAGGCCGTGAAGTGGTTAGAACTTCCTGGGCTGTTATCTTAGGATCATAATTGTCTTAATTGTCTCACGTAATTGTCTTGTGATCTCAAGATAACTAACGTCGGAACTGTGTGTTTATTTCTTCGTCTTTTTCTGATTCGTGGCTAAAATTAGACCAAACCACAAGTCCAGTAGACATGAAACCTGGTCCTGCCTTCAGTGAGTACTGACCAGCCTGCCTTAGCACATCCTAATGTGGCTGGCCTTGTAAACTCCTAAACCAGTATTTATAGAGACAGAAGTCATTTTGGGCCTCATTACTCATGCAGTATGTACACCTATGTACACACCTACAGGTAGACCTCCTTCTATCTACACTCACTGTCCATCTTATCAGCTCCACTGACCATATAGGACACTGTGTAGATCTACAGTTACAGGCTGTAGTCCATCTGTGTCTCTATATACTGTATTACCCTGTTCTTCAATGGTCAGGACCCCCACAGGACCACCACAGAGCAGGTATGATGTGGGTGGTGGATCATTCTCAGCACTGCAGTGACACTGATGTGCTGGTGTGAGTGGATCAGACACAGCAGTGCTGCTGGAGTGTTTAAACACTGTGCCCACTCACTGGCCACTCCTACCTTGCTGGTCCACCTTCTAGATGTACAGTCAGAGACGACAGCTCATCTACTGCTGCACAGTGCAGTGTCTTGGTAGAGACGACCAATGAATGGTGTGGAAGCACCATTGTCAGCACTAAGATGAACGTGTGCCACACAACCAGAAGGCCTGGCAGCGCTCCACCTCCACCCCTACCGCACACTCTGCAGGAACTGTGTGAGGATATTCAAGCTGCATGGGATGGATTATCACAGGACACCATTAGGAATCTGGCATGTTGGGTTAGCACACATGGCGGCCCGACACCATACTGAGAGACAGACTTCTATAGGTGTAGCTCAATAAATATTGATCATATCAGTCTAAATGAATCATCATTTATTGTTCCTGGTCACCTTTATCTTCCTTCCCAACAGCACCGCCATCCCACACCTCCTTCTGGACGCACATTTGATGAGTGTATTTATAAAACACTGCTTCAGATTTCCAGTAAACTAGGCCTTTTGATGAACTTTGATGCACACTGTAAATAAAACAGTTCTGATGCCAACTACAATGTGTGCAGAGCGTAAAGCCTATCGGCAGTAATGATCAAAAAAACTGACCACATCTGTTACCACACTGAACTAGTTCCAAAGCCATTGGTTTTAGAAAATGAAAGGGCACACCTTAGCACAGCAGGGCAAATATCCCACACCTTTCTTCAAACTGAACAGTCTGTTCCATAGTTTTGGAACAAATATTAAGCACTAGCTTACTTGAGGTTCACAAAGTTCACCCCACAGGCACTATGCAGGAGACTTTATCTCCATTTATTTCAATTTAACAAAGAATAATTTATTTAAATACGAGACAATCCTTCACAAATCCACCTCATCAGGCATCAAACAGTAACTTCAACACCACACACACACTCCAGCACGCTAATTTTAAAGTCAGGGCTCCGTAGATACTTAAGGTTTAGAAAATGTTGGAAAAGAAAGTGGTGTTTTGCCATTTCTAACCACAGACTGTCTGATGCACAGTTGGCATCATCATCATCATCCCTCATCGTCTAGTCCTTTTTGTCTAGTAATTTCTGACCACATGGCTTTTGGCTGGACATGTCTGGGTCAGAAACTAGAAAACACACACACACACACACACACACACACTAATTAAAACTTTGTAGTGGCACAAATAAAAAATAAAATAAAATTAGAAGTCATGCTCTTCAACACACAAACCTACAAAATGAAGGCTTTATTTTATTTATAACAACACAAACAAATAAACAAAAATCTTCAACAAATTGAAGAACAAAAGAAGAAGAAAAAAAGAAGAAGAAGAAGAAGAAGAAGAAAAGTGGAAGAAGGTGCACGATAATTTACAAAACGTTCAGTAACAGATCAAGAAGAAAAACACAGGCACGTTTTGGTCAAACCATCAAAGTCTTTCTAGTTACAGGACTGTTATAAAATCAGCTTTATACACGTGACAGTTTATTTATATATATTTTTATACAGTTTCTGCCGATTACAAGTCGTTTTTTGTGGCACACTTTTAAAAAGAGACAACACTTTGATTTTGGTCAACATTACAAGCTACAGCAACCGTAGACCTGAGTCTTACTGATAACAGCATAAGTTATGAGTGCTTCTACAGGCTTTACTGTTCATTTTAAAGCAACATGGAGGTGATAGAGCCCGGAGAAGAAGACACTTGGGGGTTTATCTTAGAAGGCACAAAGAGGACGGCAAAGAGGGCCGTTCCTTGCAATCAAGTCTCAGCTCCTACATGATCACGGAGGACATTCAGACCTCATTTACATACTTTAATACACAGATATATATTCAACAGCAGCAGCAACAGTCTGACCTTTGGCCTAGCTTGCACAAAACTGGCGAGTGACGGGGCTTTTCAAAATATTCTTCTGGTTCAGGAGAGGAGACCTGGGAGAAACGTAACTCCGCATGTTGTTAACCCTCTGCCAGACTTCCCGAGAAGTGAAACGTCAGGCCACTTCTCTTTTCTCTTGTGTGAAGTAACTGATCTGCTCTAGAAGTTAATAAATAAATACCTTCATGTTTGACCATTTCTTTTTTTATCTAGTCATGTAAACATTTATGGTACTTCTACAGCAAGCAGGCATAGTCTGCAATATTTGGTTTCATGTTGAGCAGTAAAGAAATGAAGGAAAAAGAGCTAAAACCAAGAAAAGCAAGCAGTGCAGTGATGTTCCTACATTCTGCTAACATCTCTCAACTTTGTCTGACTGGTATAATAGAATATGGATCCAGTGTTTAAAATGACAATACCCACAAAAAAAAAAAAAAAAAAAAAAAAGGTGTGCTTCCAACACCTAGCCAGCAGGTGTTGCTGTAACATGGCTCGTCATTGGCCTCCCTCCCTCAGCACCCACTTTTCCTGTTAGGCCTTAGTGCGGAAAAAAAACGCCTGCCATTATTAAGGGCGCCAGGCCCTGCCAGGGGTTGGAAAAGTGCACTTAGGTAGACAACATGCCCCAGCTCTGTTGTTTGTCAACCCTAATGGACAAAAGGCAGCACCTGTCTACTTCTGACAACAGTCCACCATGAAACGAGCCGTAATCCTCACATCTACGCTCCATAATCAAGTCACAACAGCTTGTCGGAGCATCTGTGTCAGGTACTGAAAGGCAAATACTGAAACGAGAAGAGGGAAAGCTTCCAGACCTGCTCTTCTTTGAGGACACAGTGGCGGCCTGTCCAGCACGGCCAAGCTGGCTATGGAGGTGAACAACTGGATGCGGAAATAACTCCAGAGCACTTTGGCTGGACAGGTCTTACGGAAGGCCTAATACATTAACAGTGATAATCATTTTGGTTAGTTTGGAGATCAACCTCTTAAAGGATCTGATTGTGCAAAGCTTACATAACCGTTCCAATTAGCATCAGCCTTGACAGCTGACCAAGGAAGTATATACCAATTTCCTGACCCACAATACTAAACCTCTGGCCTAATTTTACTGATCCGATTAATCAGAGGGGAACTGCAATCGAGTTTCAAGGTTCTATTTGCCATTTTCAGCAGAAACTCCAACAGTAGCAACACAATGACAAATCCTGCATATATGCTTAAGCGAAAGTGGTCAACATCTGATTACACAGGCACTGACTATCGACTGTTTAGAACAATTTTTCTTGCAAGGCTCCTGCGGCTGTTAATTCCTAACTGATGTCCACTTCAACAAACAGAAAAAAAGCCAGTGCAATAAAAGCAGATACCCAACTTATCTAACAACTTAGAGATATATAAAATTAACCATATCATAGAATATGCACGATTGTGATGATCAGCAGTGTCAAGTTCAGCCAGCTGAACTACAGTTCCCATGATTCTATGTTTTACTAGCCTCTGTGGAACAGAAGTTTGTCTAACACATTTGTGGAAAACGCTATGTCTGAAATACAAACTGTTACCATCTCTGCACTGCCTTCGATCAGCCCAGACACGAGGCATGCACATATAAGCTCCCCTTTTAGATCATCATGAGATTAATAATAATAATAATAATAATAATAATAATCTAAGCTGCCAATACCTAGCAACACTGAGGTTTTTGATGGGCTTCTACACAGAATTCACTGACAGTTTAAGGCTGGGTCATTGAGCCAGGCCCAGATTTTGATCATGTCCTGTGGAGTTCTTGGATGGACCAGCATCAGGCTCTTATAGGCACATGGGTTGTTACGATATTTCACCTCGATGTCAAAGGTACGGAAACCCTTATGCTTCTCCGGAGCAAGTCCCAGCTTCCTCAGACACATGCCTGTGTAGACATCGTCAATGGGATAGAGGGTCACCATGCTTGTGACGCCATAGAGTCTCTTGGCCACGTGTCCCGAATACAGGTAACCTCCCCCACCTGCGTAAGGTGGATACGGTCCCACAAATACGCTCTCGGGGATGAAGTACTTTACCTTCTTGTCTCTGTGGGGTCCAGCATTGGTGATGACATCGCCGACAAAGAGGTCCTGTGCCTTGTCAGGTGAGAGGCCCTTAAGGAAATCAATAATGTACAAAGTGTTGACAAAAACATCATCGTCGCCCTTAAATATGAAGCTAGCTTCAGGACAGCGAGTGTTAACCCACTCGAGGAAAAGTAGCTCTTTAATGGTTAGGTTGAAGAAGGAGTCCCTGTAGTCCCACTGGAGAAGGTCTCCATATCTGGCGCTCTCATAACGCAACATGTGTGACAGGTCTGGGAAGTTGTCCATGGCGGTAGCGTTACCAAGGAGAAAAATGGTGACAACGGTTTTGTTCGCTATGAGACCAGCTCGACCCCAAGACTCTCGTATAGCCTGGCGCCGGTCGAAGTGGGGTGCCAATGACTTGATGGCCAGGAGAAGGAACGGTGGATCTTCGCATATTTTTGGCTGGTCCACTACCATGGGGTAGGATCTGCATTGCAGGTACAGTAGAAAGTCTTTAAAACGGTCTGGAAGGGAGCTGAAGTCCTTTACTTGTGTGGTTACTTTAAAATCCGGCTCGCAGGAGTCATTCACGAATGTGCCATTTAACCACTCCGGCAAGTTGCTGCCAAACGTCATGTTTGGCCCGTTCAGAATGGGATTGTTCTTATAGTCCAGTATCTGCTGCTGGAGGTTCCAATAGGCATTATGTGGGGTCGGCGTTCTCCAGAACGGCTTGGTGGGGATTCGGACTTTGTTACTTTCATTCTTTTCTTGGCCGGTGCTTCTAGACACTTCTACCACAATGAAGACGAAGAGGGTCATCACAGTCATTACAAACAACTTCAGCTTCCTTCGAGGTCCATGCATGGTGCCGACATTCACCACCTGGTAAGAAAACGTGACACAGAAGGTCAGAAGTCAAACACCAAAGAATAAAGATGACCTGATATCCTATTTATACTTTTTCTGAAATATCTCAACACATCGTGTTCAAGTCTGTACATGCTGTACCACACATTAGATGAGTTTGTCGTACATAAAAACCAACTTGTGTGCCAGGTTTCTGCCAAGTCTGGATAAGTTAAATGAAATGTATAAATTCAGCAAAGACACTGCAGCCCCATGACTGTACTGTCTGTTCATATGACAGGCTGTACCGAGGAAGCACTGGTTTGGCAAACAGTCAAATATATGCCTACCACTGTTGTAGTCTTGACCTTCCTGCTCTGTGATCTTCCCTTTTCCCTCCTCCTACTAACCACTCCCTCTTTTCCTGTGAATATTGTGTTCCCAGCTCAGTTACTCATTCTCCACCTCCTCCTGTCTTATCTCTGGTCTCTGTGCCTCGTCCTCTCGGGTGCAGTGTTCTTTGAGCGAGTGCTTTGTTGTTTCTAATGTAGCTTCCTTTCTCCGCAAGCAATCCACGCATGGCAGAACAATGTGTTTAACTACCCCAAGTGAAGCAATCACAGTTTTCTGACACAACTGACTACATGGCTTGAGTCCTCATTTAAAAAAAAAAAAAAAAAAAAAATCAGTGAAGGAACACTACCACGTTTTGTTTTTTGATTGTGTAACCTTGCATATCAGCTGATGTTGATCTTTCTCTGATGTACAAAATACTCAAAAAGAAATATTTTCCATATTTGTACACAATGCTCTACTTGAGCACTCCATTTCCCCATACCAACTGCTGTTCTATTTCTTCATTTTCCAGTTTGCGCTACTAGAATGCTGTAACAGCATTGGGCCAGATTTACTCTTCTTCCTCCTCAGATGCCAATATAGTTCCAAAATGGTTCGATTTATGAGGGAACTTTCTCATCTACCTTTGTTTACGCTGACCTAGAGTGAAAACAATTCAAGTAACTCCAAATCATTAATGCAAAGAAGCCTCCTTCATTGCCTATAACTACATTTCCAAAATGCAATTGCTGTTGCAGATTGGATAAAAAGAGAAAATGGCAGGAGGCAAAAAAAACAAAAAAAAAACAAACAAACAACCACACATACACGAAATGGACAGTAAATAAAGTACATTAATTGTGCCTGTATGTAATGGCTAAATAAGATTCGACACCCACCAGGTTATTATTGTAACCAGTCATTGCAAAGTGAAACCAATTGAACCAAATGGAAAATATATATAGTCACTAAAGCCCAAACGCTTCTAATGACAATGGCGAATGAACAAGATGTAAAAAGATGCTGCATTTTTTAGATATTTTTTCCCTACAGATGTAACCAGTGAAATTTACCCAGCCTGATGTTGAATCATTGAAGAAACACTTCCAGTTCTGTGCACTGTGGTGTCAAACTAGTAGAGAACAAAAAAAGCAAATGCAGAGTACTAATGAAGGGTTAGTTTTGATAAAACTACTGTATCTTACGACCGTAAGTGCTCCAGCCCCTGGGTATAGCCTTGTTCTCTCAATAAAGCAAAACACTGTCTTGTGACTCTCTTGCTTTGCTTCTTCATAGAAAAGAAATCACACGATTTATGGCCATCATGTGCTATGTATTCCCAATTCCTCATGATGGCAATACCAGATGCTTTAGGGATCAAACAAAAAACATAAAACCCTGAACATCTATCAGACATGTGGAATAAAAGACTAAGCATGGGACAGAGATAGGCTCAACCATTTAATAGTGCTCTGTAGTTGGGATGTTGTTTTGTTTGTATTATTCCTTTGACCATACAGGCTAGTATTGTGTTCAAAAAATAGCAAAATATGTTGCCATGTTTTGTAAAATACTGCCCAGAGCTTTATAAAGACAAGCAAGATTTCAGTTAAGCGGGTCAAATAAGCCCCAAGATGAGGGCGGTCCAATAACAAGGTCCCTCAGCTCTTGTCCTAAAGGACAGGCTTGATGTTGGGCTAAAGTTATCTGGCTAAACTTGGAAACCATGCTTTGTGAAACCCTCCTTAGCACCCCCCACAGTCCCTTCTAAATAAAGGTCATGTAGAGCATATGGACCCTGAAGCTGTTGCTAATGTTTACTGGGCAACAACAGTACACAAATGAATGCACAGAGGCCTCCACAAACACACAGGGAAACAAGCTGCTCTTCAGGGAGGTCGCAGGTGTGAAATGCTTTTGCCCTCCTGGGTATGGCTAACTGGTTTTAACAGTAAATAATTCAACAGGTTAGTTTCAGTCCAGGTCGAGAGTCTGTATAAACGTTAAACTGACCAGACCAGAGCTGCCTCAACAAGTCAGTAATTAATAAGCTATAACACTGGGACTAAATGCATGGTTAGTTTTTAACATGAGTTTTTATTATTTTGTTTTTTAACTAAACCCAAATGCCTTAGCAAGTAAAACACAAAACTGTAAATCATTAAACCACCATGTGACTGAATGGAAATCAAAAGAAAACATGTGAGCGTTATTGAATAACTATTATGGGGTGAGTGATAAGGCATGCTTAAGGCATCTCCACAATATGGATCACGATATTCAGTTTTATCTGAGGTGGGACATTTTAGTGTGGCATAATTCAGAATGTAATTTAGCAGAGTAAACATAGTCATACAATATGTACTAATTTCGAGACTCAAGCCTCGCTCAATTACAAAATTTGGCCCATGCCCAATATTTCTAATGTGACTGTTTACAACTGTGTTGGTATGCGACTTGAGTCCGTCACTAATGACCTGAGGTGAATGACCTGTGCCCTGAAATGACTTGCACATGCAAATCCTAATCAATACCATCACATGAACTAACCACATGCATCATGAACTAGCTAAAAAGCAACTCTAAAGCTCAAAGGAGAGGTGTGCTGTTTTTGCAGTGTTTACTTCAATTTGCGTGCTGCTGCAATATATTTAATATTTAGAAAAAAAAACAAAAAAAAAAACACATGAATTTCACATTGTGTGCTTTTCATGCTGACTAGTGCTATTTTTTTTTTGGCTGCGTCCTTTTCAAGCAGAACGAGTTAGAGAGGTGTCACATCAGAGCTGACAAGTGGGATGGTCTTATCAGCGTATTGCACGCCATACCATTGGCACGGCTAGCACAACGCTGTCAGCAGCAGATAGAACAATGCACAATCCAGCGACATGAAAGATTTAGGGGAACTCAAACCACAGAGAGAAAGAGAACTGTGAAATTGTCTGACATGTGCAGAGAGACCCAACAGCCATGATGGCGGACACTGATGGCAGAGCAGAGATGCCTCCATTAGTCGTCCTGTTAGCCCCTGCACTATTGGCAGACGGCTGCACCACGCAGGACTACATGCACACAGAGCGTTACAACCACTAAGTCGACGTCACCAAAGACTGCAATGGTGACAATGTGAGACAATCATGGAGTGACTTTCAGTCTGAGAATTCAGTCACAAATCTTGGTTAAGACGAACAATGAATCTGCATGTGGAGGAACCGTGGTCAGCACTAAAAGGCTTGGTGTCACTCCAAAATATGAGATAAAATAAGAAAAGAAGTGAAGAAAAAGCCATTAATTAAGCATGCAAATTTCTGCTGTGTGTGTTTTAACAGGCATGAAGCTATTATTTTCAGTCAGTAACACTACACCTACTTACAAATAATACCAAAATCAAGGTATTTATAAATACGATTATATCTGCCGATTAATCTGTGTATTTGGTTACCGGAATTGTCAGCCTCCTAGAACTGCTATCAGCCACAAAAGCCCCTAAGCATTTTCAGTTTTGTCTAGAGGCTTTAAAGAGCCACTGCTTTTAACCAGCGGATTCTACAGCAAGCCAGTGTCCCTGTGTATCTCAAGTGCAGAATGCAAACAAGAGTCATGCCATGTATTTACATGCCAGCTGCAAGATCCAGACGCTTAAAGCCAAAAGCATCATGACAATTCCATGAGGCCAGCTTTAGCAAGTCCTGAATAAGCTCCCCGTTTTACTCACTTATTTCTGTCTCCGCTGGGCCCCCGAGACCTTCTGACTGTTCAGCTGTCCCATTTCCCATCAAATTAACAGTCTTAGCCGCTTTCACTGTGGTCTAAATTGCATTTGTCCTGTCTCCTGAGTTTACACACCTGCTTTGCCTAGCCATGGTGCCTTGACACGAACCAGATAAGACCATAAAGTAAATTCATTTTGTAAGCCGGTTTATTCTTCAAATAACTATTCTTGTGAATGGAATGTGTAAACATGCGTGTGAGAAGCGTCTTTTTTTAACCTAAAAAACCCACATAAAATGTTGCAATAAGCATGTGGTTTCCAACTAATTCAAGAATTTTCCTATAACTGTACATCCAAACCAATAGACACAAAAAAATAAATTCTGCAAAACTCTTAAGAATTAAAAAAATAAATAAATAATAATACTGCAGTGATTCATGTGTTTCATATGGCAACAATTTTTTTTTTTTACCCCAATTGATGCAGTGAGCAGCATCACATTTCTTAAACAGCCCTGTGGGAGGAAGTCTCTCAGCCATGGAAAAGGTGGTACTGTGTTTTAAAAACAGTCAAATTATTCCAAAGAAAACATCTAAGGAAAAGCTGATATGACTGGAATTGGTTTCAGAACCGTCCCGCACATTATTAACATCTGGAAGGAGAGTGGAGCTTCAACTTCACAGAAGAGATGTAAAGAATAAATGTGTTTTAAGTTATTAGGTCATTAATGAAGCAGGCTAACCACCTGAATAACCAGGATATACCATCAATGAATTCATTTTCCCTGTTGGCATGGCTATATTTCAGAACTACAATGTTGAGATTCATCGGGTTCAGACTGTGGAAGTGAGGCTCGGGGAATATGAGGAATCATCTTCACACATGAAGGCTTTGGAATGTGCTGGAGAAGACTTTACAGTTTAAAATAGAAACCATGCCATGACCAAAATAAAGGCTCCCCAATAAAATGGTGTGCAACAATTCTTTGGCCAGCACGTGTAACATTCAGTTGTGTAACACAAGCTACAAAACGCTCCATAATAAATCATGGTAGTGATAGGAACCAGTCATCTGAAGAGTTTAAGACCTCAGGACGCTAGCAGAGTAAATAGCCAACACATACACTGCCATGGTTTTCCAGTAATTTTGACCTGAAATTTAACAAACATTAAAATATCAAAATTTAATGTAGACTGATTAGATCGAAAACATATAAAACCTATTTGCCTTGTAGACATTGAGACACGTGGTTCATCACCACCATTATAAATAACTGAGTACGTTTCACATTAGAACCGCATACAGACAATACAATTAAATTACATTCAAGAAATTAATTTAAAAAGTAAAAAACAGTTTTACAAGACATGAAACACTTTTACTAGTACCGGGTTTACCAACTGCAAATTATGACGGAAAGGGTAGGTCTAACACAGGAAGTGTCTGTTGCGGTAGAGTGAGTGTAGTTTAGCCAGCTGGAACGCACCCACCCATTTACCTTTTCTTCCATCTGCTCTTTTAAAAGCTCTAAAGTTCTCCCACAGGATAATCAAAAGCGTGCCAGTTGTATAAAATAGGCGCCACAAAATGGACAAATCGTACTTTAACATCATCACCATTCCAAACTTCACTCACTCTACCAGTGTGAAACAGTTTGACTGACAAGGGTCCACAACAAGCACTTTGTGGGTTACACTGACCCTTTTCATCAGAATTCACAGTAGGTCAAAGTGTTCAGGCTTTAATAAAAGTGTGTCAGGTCTGTACATTTGTTTTCAACCCTGGTAATGGAATAATCTTAAGACTCCAATGCTGCTTGCACAGAGTACCGAGTGCACTAATGAAGTAAAAAACTGTTTAAACCGACAGTCTGATTAACTTAACTAGCACTTGATTGGTTGTGCTTGACTTACGATGTGATGGACTAAAATCGCAATATAAAAATAAAGAATGTCTGTAGTACGTCTTACATGATTCAAATGTCTGTATTTTAGTTAGAAGTAGCATCAAACCCAGATTGAAACTCAAATGCCTCCGTGCTCCATTATGAAATTTTACCCTTTTGGAATTTTAGCTTCTACAGACAAACAGTGCACTACTGTAGAGCAGGGATGGGTCTGAATCCTGAATGTCTAATATTAGTTACATTATGCACTGTTGGGCTGCACAAACCAGTATTCAAATTCTAACACAGAGCACTGTGTAGTGAGCAGGTAGGTGTAGTGCACTATGTAGGGAGAAGGGAGGGGTTTGAGATTCAGCCTCAGTGTGGAAAGAGAGGCAGTGCTGGATTGGTGTTATCTGAGACTCGTGGTGGCAACATGGTGATAAAAGTTCTAATAAAAGGTGAAGGTTTCAGCATTAAACACAGTCTTTATCAGTTGTGCTTATCGTTACATAACGCCAAGGTTTAAAAAAAGTTAATTGGCCCCAGTGTTGGGTAACCAAACCACCTTTTCCTAATTCAACAGTCCATGTTTGCTTGGCAACAGCAACATGCTCTCTAGGAACTACAGGGTAATACTTATGTTGATTATTAATTAAATCAACTGTGACCAAAAACACAATATGCCACTCAAGTGGCTTTATTTTTACACATGCAGCATCAGTAAACCCTTGACTCACCACACTACGCCTCATCTCACTCGTCGTTTGGCAGGGTGTGGAAATTAATAAATATATAAATGCCTGTCTGGCTCATCAGTCTCTCTCCCACTCACTTCATCCACTCTTCCAGAAAGGCTTCTTCTCTCCAGTTCCACCATTTCCGCCTCCTAGCAACCCCTTTAATGTGGTCTCTAGGCACACCCCCCCTCCCAAGTCTATTTAATTGGAAGGATATTTATTAAACTGCCACAACTAGTAGCACTATTCTGACAGAAAAGCATTACAAATCTCCTTGAAGAACTCCGGAATACGATACGTCATGAAATATTTCCACCACGTAAAAGACAGCTGGCCTTTTTAATTGCAAACAGGTGACGCTTCGATATGACCCAAACAATTAAAGAGCGGCACTTTCTCTTCCTGCTAAGCATGGTTGAGTATTAACTCTATCAAAACCTTAAATAACACTAAGGATAAACTCCCTCCCTGCAGGCCGTTCAGAGGCGCTTACGCAAGTTCTGACATTGCAGAGCTATTACCTAATTGCACGATCCGCTTACCGGGAAATGCTCAGGACTTCCTAACACTGCCAGGAGCTCCATGGCCAATTAAAAGCCTAATGAGTGGTTTTGTGGACACAGATAATGTAAAAGGGCTGGTCTTTGTTTGGGGCGGGGTAGGGCTGGGAGCACTCTGAATGGCGTGTCCTCATCGGTGTCATTTAAGCCAGGACCAGGCCTAATCTCTGGGGAAAGAATGCCCCTTTATGCGAAACAGGTACACCCACTGATAAATCAATTTTTCTGTAGAACCAGAGAACATGCAAAATGAAAATCCTGCAAATATCATGTGGCTAATAGTGAAATCCATTGAAATTTGCTCATTTCCTGTTAGTAAATAAAACAGTGAACCTAAAGAGTCAGCGCTATAAATCCATTATTTTAAACATATTAAGGTAGCATGACTTCCTTTTTCTTCTTCGCAAATTAAACGGCTTGAGTTTCTCACGTTTTACATTACTGACCGTCATAAACACTCACACTCACACCCAACTAAAGTTAACAAAAAGATGTAACCTTAACAAGGTTCAGTGAAGCTGAATTGCAGTAAGAAACCCTGTCTAAATGCTTGAAGAAACAACTTGCTTTCATGTCGGCTACAGTTAATGAAAGCATCGCTAATTAGCTGATGAGTTGCAGGAAGGTGTGTTTAAATGAGGCAGAACGATGAATTTTATAGCCCTGATCTTCTGCACAGTCAAGTTTTCCCTTGTGGAAAGCTATGACGGGGCCTGGAAGAAGGGATGGCCTAAAAAGATTACCTGTTCTCAGGTGAGCGTGAAGGTGAGGCTCCAGGTGTGTGGTGCTCAGGTAACCACGTCAGCCTTTACCCCATCATGACACTCAGACAGAGGGTGACTGGAGCGGGTTAAAGAGGAAGACAATGTCTGTAATCTGCAAGAGGGAAACAAAATATATATATAAATACAATAAAATCAGCCCACCTGCATAAACACAGTCACAATAATCAGAATAGCTTATGATTCGCTTAGACTGGGGAGAATTTAACAAAGCATGAGTGCCGAGGTGCAAAGTATACAAACACAAACAAGATGCCACTTTTTCTTGACACTGCAACATTTAACATGAGTAATGATCCAATACTTTATTCTAAATCACCTACAAGCTTTTAAATTAGCTGGTTTTAGTTACAGCACTTAATTTACAAAGGAAAATTTCTATGAGGCAGTTTTTTCTACTATGCGATGTGATCTAGTTTGATACCAGGGCTTGTAGTAAATATGAAATGATAGCACAAAACCACACACACGCACACACTCCTCCTGTGTCACCTTCATAGGTTGACATTTAGATTGTTAGCTAACAGTAGAAGGTCTCATCTGTTTGTCCGCTATTTTCTTTAAAGCCAAAATGTTTCCACACCCATGGCTTGTAACCAGTGGAAAAATGTAAAACCTTATTTTCTTGCTGGTAGTTGTAAAGCAAAGAAGTTAGGCTTTAGTCTTGTCTGTGAATTTAAGCATTAAACAGAGGTACAGACATTACAAGAAAAGGCAACACAAAGAGCAACCACGTTTACCTTGTAAACAGCCCTAAGACACATGGAAAGTGTTGCTACCTTTAGGCTTGGAGCATAATGAGAGAAATCAAGTGGAATCAAGTGTCGGAACAATAGTGAATATATATGTGCATGCATCATAAACAATGATGCAACAAACAGCAAGAGCAATAGTTGAGGACCTTTAAGGACAGTGTTCTTTAAGCATCGAGAGCATATGATGTAAGCAATCACAATAACAAACACTGGCATATTGCATTACACCATACATCATGCTGTACCACACTGTCTGATGGTAAAAGGACTTACCAGTACTAGGCTTGCTGTTTTAAAACCACTGACCCACTGTAAAAGTAAGAGAGGTGAGGTCTGTGTTGAATTCTTAAAAGTACCTGGAAAGGGTGTGCAAGGTGCATGAGCAGAACAGGGTTGCCATGGCACATGGCCACCGTGGTTTAAGTAAACACTGGAAAAAGTCAGCAGGGGCTATGTATGCACACACACACGCACACACATGCGCACACACACACACACACACAAATTTGTTGCCCAACAGCTCAACACACATTAGATCTGCTTAAATCTGGGCTGTAAGAGGATCAGGAGGTAGAACACCTCACCCCTTCACTCATTCTGGAAAACTCAGAGCTAGCCTTAGTTTTTCAAAACTACTAACATGTTGGCCGCTTAGGCGCCTCATGCTTACGGCTAAACTGGATTATTTATTATTTAACTAGGACGAAATAGAGGACTGTTTTGTTCGGCCATGGAAACACACGCCTCATTTATACACAGTGATAAAGGGCGTAATAAATATAGATACACTACCAGGTCTGACAGCGGTTTTCCATGCTTGGTTTGTCCTAATTCTGAGCTGCACAAACAGGGAAACATATGGCAAAAACACATGACAATCTTTACAGTGTGACGTTACACACTGTGTATAATCATGTTTTTGTAGAGGTTAAAAACAAGCTGGAATTAAGAAAGTGAAACACAACTCAAAAAAATAATTTTAAATGGTACTCTTTGATGGACAACATAATGTATACAAAACAAACTCCAAAAAGGGTTCAGCTATATATCAGATCAGTAACACGTAATCCAAAGCAGGCGGATGGATGGGCGGGCGGATGGATGGATGGCCGGACGGGCAGACGGACGGATACTTTATTGATCCCAGAGGGAAATTCTAGACATCTAGTAGTACATATACAAAGTTCACAGAAGTAACAAAAGAAGCCCGAGGTAGAGATGAAGTGATACTGATAAAGACAAAAATACAATATAGAGTATGAAAATAGAGTCGTTTAGTGTCTGTGTAATGGAGGTAGTGGTATACCATTTGCTGTGCATATTTAAAAGATGACTAATGTCAGTCATATAGACAGTGCAAACTGAGAAGATGGCTGTTGTCAGCCATACAGACATGCCCATTTTTGGGGGAAAACTATTCTGACCAGGCTAATATAGCTAGGTCAGTTGTCAGAGCAAACCATTAGTACAACAGAACACTATTTCTTGTAATATCACAAAATATTTTTTTTTTAAAAATCAAACATTTTACACTTTCAAAAGTAGAATGTCTGATAATTTGCTGACCTGGAGAGTAAAATAAAAACGATGTCCAAGTAGCACATCCAGCCATTACATTACATCCAGGGTTACTGCACTGGCTTAACATCTGGGAGGTTGAAGGACTGATGTGCCGATTTGATAAAAGGTTGTACAACCTATTTTTGGGACATTATGGAACCCATTTTGAGAGTGCATATCTTTAGGACACATACCGTTCTTCATTTTTCTAGAAGTATTTATCACAATCAAATAATTTAATGGTGGTGATGGTGGTGTATGGTGATGCAGTTTTTTTATGGCAAACGATAAGGTATACAGCAAATGTCAACTGCTAATGGATTTACTTTCATCCTGGCTGATCTGCGTGAGAATTAGTGTGCATTTCAACTATCCATTCTGCCTGTGGGCGGCAGTTAACAGCAACGAGTAAATAAACAAACAATGTTATTGTAACCTTAGTTGCCCGATTTTTTTTTTTTTATTATTTATTTTTTTTTTTTTAGAAAAAGCTATTAGGCGATAACCAGGATCTAGTGTAGTATATCTAATAAATTCCATTATCAATAATCCCTTTCTGCTCATAATGCAGCAACAACAAAAGCAGGTTATTAGTGTAAATATGTGGAGACAGAAAACTCTACACCCAGAGCAGCTGCTCAGTTCAGACATCCTACAAAACTCTGGCTAAATATTTAGACTACAGGGAACTTTTAATCTGTGCCAAATGTCAAACATACATTTTTCAACTCTGGAGCAGCGGATCCACATGTTTCTTAAAAAACTGACAAAACAATGAGTTTCCATTAGGGAGGAGGGAGGAGGGAGGACAGAGAGTATTTACCTTCAAATCTAAGAAGCTCAGCTCAGTTTAGGTGAAGAGCCTCTAGTGTCTCTCAGTCCATCAGTCTCATTAATTAGCCTGACACTGATGTCTTTTCAAATCTTCTTAAGCACAGAACACTGAAGGAGAACAGGTTCCATTAGCTAGAACCAAGCTATCTTGGTTACCTATAGGATCTAAGACGTTCAAGAAAAGAGTTATAAAACTTTAAAATCTATTCTAACAGATTCAGGCAGGCAGTACAGGCTCTAGTACAAGGTGATATTCTAATTAGGGTGATATGAGCTCTCCGTTTTGACATTGTTTGGATCTGCTCTGCTGTGTTTCTGAACAAACTGTAAGAAGACAGACTGTTTCCTCCAATAAGAAGATTACTGTGAGCAGCTCTGCATGTAACAAATATGTGAACAAGTTCTTCTTTGTTGCTCAGAGATAGAAAAGGCTGAATGATACTTCAGTAACTGCGTTTACATGCACAACAAAACAGAGCTCAGAGTTTCACACCCAGGCTTCCTACTTCAAGTTTGACATACTAAGCTATAAAGCCAAAATTTCCATAAAGTAGCTTTTACTGTGTTTTAGTTCAGAGGATCACCACCTCAGTTTTTTTTTGGTTTAGTTGTAGAAGCTTCTGTAAGAAATATTTGACATAACTGGTCAGCCTATCAGTGAATGAATTAAATATTAGCCATGTCTATATTTTAGGCTTATGGTAAGGTTGTGACATTTTTTTTTATTACATTGTACTTTTTTAAAAATGTATTCACCATTATTAATCATGTATACATCAGTTTACTTACAGCTATTCGTTAGAGCTAAAGAAAAATGGGCTGTATCACTGGTCAAGATCTGTTTATCCCAAAGGCTGACTGCCATGTTATCTACTATGGCGTTCTGTGGCTTTTCTAAGTTGCGATCTGTGATGTGCTGAGAAACTGAACAGTACTTATTAGAACCAAGTCAGTGCTCCAGATTTCAGAATTAAAAACCTGAGTACTTATAATAAAATTTTTTAACAAATGGCACAAGGGTGCCCGCTACAAGTGACCGCTCAATGATGCAGGGTGACATTGTGCCTGTCCAAAATTTGCTCACTGCACATCAGCGGTTATATCCAAAATGAAATTATTAAAGAAATTTAAAGGGAGTCTCTCCTCTACATGCCCCACCATATCATACCAATTCACAGAGAAAACTGCAACAAGGAAATTGCAAACTATAAACACCAACCACATAGGAAAGCAGAGTGGTTCCAGGGCAGCCTTAAAACCTTAAATCATCCAAATCACCCTTTTGGCAAAATGCTCAAAGCTTGGATTAAATACAGATCACTTAGCTTCATGTGCCCAGAGCACAGAAGATGTGGAATGACCAAAAAAGGCAGAGACACAAGCCAAGAGATGAAGACAGAAAGATTATTAAGTCTGTTGTATTTAAAGAAAACCACAATGTTTAGCCATGTATTTGTCAAGCTTCGCTGAGACATGGAAAAGCAACATGCACCTTGAAAGCTCTAACTGGGTGGAGACAGAAAATCAGTTCCTTTATAAAAGTAGCAACTTAACAATTAAAATAAAATAAAAAAACATTTAAAAACACAGCACACAACAACATGAAAAAAACACCAGAGCGTATCTAAAGAATGCTTTACATGGTGACAGGAAGTCCCTTCCTTCAAATGCTCCTTAGGGAAAACACAGTTTACAGAGTCTGTTTTTTTCTCTGGGAAACAAGCAAATAAAAGAAAAAAAGAAAAAAAAGTCCAAACCAAGTACAGACCAACCCAGACAAACCAGCCCAGATGAGTTATACATTATAAAACTATAGAGCACACTAGGGCCTTCAAAAAATCATTTCAGATTTTAAGAGGGCAAATTTTAGATATCTAAACAATAACATTAGTTTTTGTACTTGATGAATTATGAATATCGACACATCAGTAATTAAAATACCTGACTCCTTAAAATATTAACATTTCAATCCTGCAATCCTCCCAAGGCAATGTTCAGCAACTTCATGGGCTAAAATGCAAATCACTTAAGACACTCATAGGTTGGGATAATTTTAATTTTAGTGGAGGGAAGAAATACGGCTTAAGCATAGGCAGCAATAGAAATTTTTCCAAGTTTTGTGAAGTGATTGTTGTGGCCAAACATGCTGCTCTTAATGCAAACCAGTGACAATTAGTACAGATTTGGTCAGGGGTGTGGACTTGAGTGTTTGAAACGAGTCTAAAATCAACTCTGCCCTAGTGGTAAACAACATCAATTAAACTCAGCATCACAATATTACCCTCATGCCTTATAGCAGAGGTCACCAGTCTTCCCCCACAAAGGGCCAATGTTACTACAGGCTTTCAAGGACAAGCACACCTGACTCCAGTCTACAAACACCTGATTATGCTGTGTAATTGACTAACTGGAAAGTGTGAAGTGTCAGGTTCCCAGAAGGAAAAAAAATCCATCTGAATGGCCACTGAACTGAAGTTGTTCCTCAAGTGCTCTTCTGACTTGTGAATGGAAATGATGTGCCATCATGTCACAATAGGGATGCACAATGAACAATATGTATAATGTGCCATCTGCAAAATGCAGTGCTAGACTCAAAAAACGGCACACTTCCAAAAATTCCATGTCCACATCCGTGTGAACAACCACAAGTACCACCCTCACACCACTGTGGCTGCCCTTACAACAGCGTCGGTTCTGTTGCATCATTTTGAGCAAGAGTCTGATCCTGCAAGTCAGGTAGAACAAGTGGGTAGACCCACCCTCGAAAGCTACACTGGAGCAGGGCATTTTAGAGCAGCAAGTTTTTACTGTTTTAGCTCTTTTTGCATTGTATTCACCTTATTTGGCCACGCCCACTTCCAAGAGTTCGTTTCTTCTTTGTTTTAGAACTACTAACTGTGTCAGCTACTTGGCTAGCCAGCTAGTTAGGCAAATGAACAACAACAAGAAACAAAATGAGCAAAGAAGTGCATCAACATAATGGGAGGGTTTGGCCATCCCCAGTTACAGTGACCCCCTCTAACGGAGCATATCATACTACTTATATTGTATGTGTGTTATTGCTGTGGTTGTATGCAAGAACAATGGATCAGCAGCCGCATCAGAAGTTCTAACACCAAGCAAACAAATATGGCCCCCCTTATGTTATCATGGAAAACAGCGTAAATAATTGGCATGCCAAGCTTTACGGTATGTGAGCAATAAGGCATGCATCACAAGATGAGGTCACCTTATAACAGTAGTAAGCTAGAATTTAATGAACAGCTGCCTAAACTAAAGAAAAGACACAAAAAAATGAAAAAATAAATCTGGGAACCAGACGTTCACCTCAGAAAAGTATTACATGAAAAGCTTCTGAAAATGCCACCTACTGTCGAACACTACTTTTCCAATAGCTTACCAAATGTTTTTCCTCCCACCCCCCAACAATTTTGCTATTTTATCATTAAGAGCATTCTTTATAGAATACACATAAAATACATTTAAGTTTATATAGTAAATAAAATGAATTGTTTTGTAGACATGACTATAACCAATCCCTTAACATGACCTAGTTCTACAGTAATCCTAAGAAAACATTTTAATAAGTGACACACTCTGAATGTCCTTCATGGCTGCGTCATCTAACCTTTACTTTTCAAATAGTGTCTGTGTGTAATCGGCCCTCCCCAGCCTTACAATGAAATCATAATTCTCACAGTATGAACTGCAAACAAGGACAACAGCCAGAACATGAACAAGCTAACCAACTTCACCTGGTTCTTCAGAAGAGGGAATGCTTTGACTTGACACAGGCCGAGATACTAAGTTCATCTTAGGTCATCTTAGTCATTTAACTATTTTAAAAATAAATAAATAAAATAAATTTAGGAGAACCACAAATTACTTACAATGACTCACTTACAGATGAGATATTTTTTCCTGCAGCATAATATGCAGACTAACCACAAGACAGAGCAGGGCTTCCGATCTTAATTAAGGCTCACTGACTCGATAAGTATGCTTAAAAGCCCCATCTAAGAAACTGGACAAAATCAAGATACTTAAGAGCTGTTATTTGATTTTTTTTTTTTTTAAAGAAATTACATTTTAAAGCCAATACATGGAAAACATCAAAATAAAAATGAAATAAATAAAAAGTTCATTACATGTACAAATGACATACTGTGAACCTTCACCAGTGTGGGTTGCCCTTCAAATACAAATTCCACATTTATAAAATTCCACGATTCCACAGTCCCCTACTGTTATGTAACCATCCAAACAGCCAGACAAATGTACATATACCATCTTCAGTTCCATCCCCATACAACCCTGTGACAACAGATCGATAGCAATTGGGAAGTACATGTGCAGAAAGCTACCTTCCAGAGGAACGTCAGCACTTCTCATACACTTTCCCACAGCCGTCAATGAGCATGGATGCTGCTCATCTTCAAACAGGCCTGAAATTTGACAGCCTTTTAACGGAATTCTGTTCCCCCATAAAAGCTATACCTTTCCACATACCTGTGAAGCAGATGTCTCCCTTCATATCCTTTCTAATGAAATCAGGCATAGAACAGGCATTACTGGTGTTAGTCTTTAAATAAGGCTGAAACTGGCTTCCCTATTGGCAGCTTTTGGATCAAATGTCTTTGGAATCATGTCCTGTTCCACCCCCACCCCTAACACCAGGGAGTAACAGAAAAATTGCAAAACAGAATAAGGAACAGGAAGCATCTTGGAAACACCCATTCTAACTTTTAAAATTTCTTTGGTTTTCCATTTAAACAACTTATGATTTATAGTTCTAGTAGGGCCAGACCAATAACGATGGGCCAACATTCACAATATTTTAATCGGTATCAGCATAATAATTAAGAAACTGGTCCCTGCATCACCCGGATTCACACTTAACCAGCCTCAACCAGAGATTCACTGGGAAACTATGTTAGCAATACAGGTTGAACAAGTAAAACAGCATCGTGATTAACACTACAAAAAGGGAGGTTTCTTTAATTACCTTAAAGTGTCAGCTTCTTGCGTTCTGCCCCTCCTGTTTGTTTTGGCATTATGAAACTCCACCCGAGAGTCAAAAGAATGATATGCCTTTATGCGCATACATTCTGCCTGATGCGATTGAAATTTTAGCTGACAATTAACTTCCATTTAAATAAGCTGAATTAACAATCACATGCTTTTTTGTTCTCTGTATGCAAGTACGTTAATGGCTACACTTGCACTTAATCCAATCTGCCCTTTCTCATTAACAGCCCATTGTGTTGAGGTGGGGGTGTTAAAGTGGGGAAAGCACCAAAATGTGCTTTAGGCCTCCATGACAAGGTTTGAGAAACACTATCCAACAGAGGTGGTATTTGAGAATTAGCTACTGCAACTGAGGCTGTACTGCAGAGGGTTGCATGTGTAGCTGGCTAGCTACACTCACATCAGCTAAAAAAAACACTTCCAGTTTTAATTTGGTCAGTTTAAAATTGTGCTCTTGAAACTTTTGTCCTTTTAGTGCATGCTGAAGGATCGGTTCACTAGAACTAAGCCTGTCTTGCCGTGCAATATATGGTGAGCTTATATTAGTTTAGCCCAGCAGGCTGTGGCTTAAAACATTACAGAAGAGGTTCAGAGGACAGAGGAGCCTTAGCTTTATCTAGCATTAGCTAAGCTAGAGGGCTACCGTTTGAACTGTTATAAATTTAAATTTCAACATTAGTCGCCCGACTTTGCTTTTTTATAACTTAAACCTCTGTGTCAGTGAAGCTTTTGTTAGTCAGAATCGAACCTGTTGCTTGATGAGCAAAACTGGCAGCATGCTAGCTAAGCTAAGGCTAAGCAGCTACTCACCTGGTTAGCAGGGGTCAGACATGAACGTTTAGAAAGAAGCTTTGATGTTTATCAAGTGGTAGATTAAACTGAGGACGTCTTTCATCCATCTATGTAAGCAACCTGAACTTTGACTGATTGTGGGTTTGAAACCTTGCACCAGGTAGTGGCACAATACCAACATCAACATAGAGCAGCGAATAGCTATTCCATCAAGCAATTCTATGGCATGGACAGTCAACAGTGATGGGAGTATAAAGTGCTGAGGTGCAGTGTTCTGTCTTGAGTCATGTCTGCGTAAAAAATGCCACTGGAACAGTTAACCTGGAGTGGAAAAGAGGCCTTAAATGTCCTAAAGAACATTTTAACTAATGCAAGACATTCTGTAAACGAGAAGTACAAGTACAAAAACATGTTATATAAACGATGCTTCAAGGCAACTTCGAGGAAAACTCTCCTACTATCCACAGAACCTTTATGTTATGATGAGGTTCTTGGAGCTAATGGAACCAGAAGCAGTTCTGATCCAAGCAATCTTTTGGGACCTTAATACACTGCTCAAAAAAATAAAGGGAACACTTTGAAAACACATCAGATCTCAATGGGAAAAATATCATGCAGAATATCTTTCCTCATATAGACTGGGTAATGTGTTAGGAACGAAAGGATGCCACATCGTTTGATGGAAATGAAAATGATCAACCTACAGAGGGTTAAATTCAAAGACGAAAATCAAAGTGAAACAATGATGCAGCAGGCTCGTCCATTTAACCGAAATTCCATTGCAGCAACTCAAAATGGTACTCAGTAGTTTGTATGGCCTCCACGGACTTGTATGCAACGTGGGGGCATGCTCCTAATGAGACGACGGATGGTGTCCCGGGGGGATCTCCTCCCAGATCTGGACCAGGGCATCACTGAGCTCCTGGACAGTCTGAAGTGCAACCTGGTGGCGTCGGATGGACCGAAACATAATGTCCCAGAGGTGTGCTATTGGATTTAGGTCAGGCGAGCCGGTGGGCCAGTCAATGGTATCAATTCCTTCATTATCCAAGAACTGCCTGCATACTCTCGCCACATGAGGCCGGGCATTGTTGTTCACCAGGAGGAACCCAGGACCCACTGCACCAGCATAGGGTCTGACAACGGGTCCAAGGATTTCATTCTGATACCTAATAGCAGTCAGGGTGCCATTGTCCAGCCTGTAGAGGTCTGTGCGTCCTTCCAGGGATATGCCTCCCCAGACCATCACTGACCCACCACTTAACCAGTCATGCTGAATGATGTTGCAGGCGGCATAACATTCTCCACGGCGTCTCCATACCCTGCCACGTCTGTCACATGTGCTCAGGTGAAACCTGCTCTCATCTGTGAAAAGCACAAGGCGCCTGTGGTGGATCTGCCAATTCTGGTGTTCTGTGTCAAATGCCAATCGAGCTATACGGTGCTGGCCAGTGAGCACAGGGCCCACTACAGGACGTCGGGCCCTCAGGCCACCCTCATGAGGCCTGTTTCTGATCGTTTAGTCAGACACATTCATAGCAGTAGGGCTCTGGCAGTGCTCATCTTGTTCCTCCTTGCACAAAGGAGCAGATACCGGTCCTGCTAAAGGGGTTAAGGACCTTCTACAGCCTTGTCCAGCGCTCCTAAAGCAAAATGTCAATGACCTCGTCCTTTCAAACCATTCCTGTTTTGGGGGGGGTGTCTCATTGTTGCTCCTCTACTGCACCTGGTGTTTATTTTATTAACACCAAAGCAACTGAAACTGATTAACGGCCCTTCCTACTACTTAACTGACCAGATCAATATCCCTGAAGTTAAACTGAGTTGATGCTATACTAAGTGATCCCTTTATTTTTTTTTTTAACCAGTGTATTTCCGAATGTAGCCATTTCTGACCCTCTGTTTTTACTGAAATGCAACATCACCTAAAAAAAATATATATATTCTGGCTTACGACACAAAGACAAAAATAGTGAAAAAAAAACAAATGATCTTTCAACCAACACTAACACAGACATAAAGAAATAAAACAGCAGAACCAAATGTTAGCAAGCACATGTTAGCAAGTCTAAAAATAGAGACAGCATATAGGTCCAGTAAGTCAATGATTTCATTACCAAAAGCTCATCTCTTCTATTTCTGCTTGGACACTGATCCAGAGGTCTCATCATGTCTGACAATAAATGTTACACTTAAGAAATCATCTTAAGGCCTTAATCTTCATTCTAACAAAGGCAATCGACAGGGAATCAAAATAAATTGCCCCACTCTGCAATCACAACCTATTAATTCAGATATGTAAATTAGTAAAGTGGGAGGATTATAAATCGGCGAACATCATTCTGATCAAAGTGATTTACTATAGCTACTTAATGTCTTGATTCATTTAAACATCAAAAGACCATCCATGATTTGTTTGGGTTGCTCACAACAAAGGACAGCAGCCTTTTGCTCTACCTACTGGATGCACACTTCCTGCCTGTTCTCCATTATCTTTTGGTTTAGTACATAGTGTACCAGTACTAACGTAGCAAACCAGTAACAAGTCCATCCTGAAACTAGGCCATAAGTTCCTGGGGTAGTTTGAACATGGGCAACTTTTAGTGGCTATAAAGTAATCTGAATGGAAATGATTCAAAACACCAACTAATTTTGAAGCGGAAAAATGTTATCGTGCCATCTCTAATATTTAGTTTTAAACACTTGATGATTAGTTAATGGTTTTAATTAGTTTTTGGGATATTTCAACTCCCTGGAATACTGGAAAATTTAAACCATCATATAAACAATACATTGTACAGCCTTGGCTGTGTACTAAGTGTAGTGTCAGTCATAGGCATATGCTAGCTACATTTTAGCCTCTAAAAATAAAGGATTCAGTCAATACAGATACGGAGTCATCTGTCTATCTATCTAAACATCTAAAACTTTAACCAGAAATTATCCAAAATTTGATTAAATGATATTGTGTGCAGACTAGCCCAAGTAAAACCATGCACAAAGCCCAAATATAGACATCAACTAATTTGCATTGTTCAAATGTTTGCTATAAATACATTTACATGTCTAGGTTTTATACACTTAGTCTGTATTCAATTCTCACTTTACCCCTATAAAGAAAAGACAGGCGCCTGATGTGCCCTTTTGACATAGTCAGTGACTTGTCCTGTGAACCACCCAAACGTTCAATATGTCTACTAAAGATGTATCAGTTCCCATTTTTTTCTCCACCAAAAACATGTTTTTAGTATTTGTCCATACAGAGTCCAACATTACAGCATACTTATAGTGGAGTAACTTTTTGTGTAAATGTGCGCAGGGTACCTTAAAATTTAAATACTTCACATCTACAGGTTTACAGTGTATGACAAGCATTACCTAACTAGCAAACATTAGTAACCTATCGAGTAGTATTGAGTAGTGCTGCAGTGGAGAAGAGGGGGTTTTGATATACATCAGAAAAGCTGAACTCGCACTGTGCAAAAAAAAAAAAAAACACTCCATCCTTGAAGCCTTATTAAAAGAGAAGGACCCCAAATACAGGTGGGGTGTTTTTTAAACTTTGTATTAACAGTTTTGGTTATGGACCAGATACATGACTCAGTAGCAGTTTGCTAATAGGATCGCTTATATTACAATACTTTTTTACGTTTCTAATCAGTCAAACAAAGTTCAATTTGCACATTCAGACTTCGGTAGGAATTGTCATCTTGTTCTTCTCCATTTTTTTATCCTTGTTTCTCCACCAATATTGGGAAAATGGCTGTGATTGTGCTAGCCTTGTCTTTTCCACTCGTACTGGGGGTTGTAATTGTTTTAATGGGTTTATAAACAGGCTAAAAATATTTTTGACTGGTAAGGGGGGGAAAAAAAATTAAGTGACTGGAGGCTTTTTGTCAGTGATACCATCCTTATTCGCTGCCAGCTTGAGTCATTTGATTATTTCTGCAGCTGCATATGTGCACCGTATATCACATGGGATCAACTGGTATCAGTGGGTTTCATGGGTGTATGAAAATGAGTACGGTATCGATGCACCCCTAATTTTAACAATAGCTGCTTCGCCTGGATATCTGTTGCGACCTGCCCTCATTTCTCACAGATCTTTTTTAGCTAGCCAGCTGCAGGATTGCTGTATGCACTGGGACGCCTCATTACTCCTGAACAAGTTGGAATGCAGAAAATGGGAACTGGTGGCCAGCAAATAACAACATTTCACATTCTTTGCAACCCCACACACGTACATGAGCCAGGAGATGTTCCAATATGATCCTTCCCTGCAGCACTGCATTAAATACTACAAAAATTCTCTATAAGGATTGCTATCTGAGCTATGCAAATACCTCAGGCAAATAGCCAGGACTTGATCTTCATTCCACAAGCGCATGCAACCACCCTTTAACCCTTCAGAGGTACCAGTATGCCACACTTCAGTGGCACTTTAGGGAGGACTGCCTATTTATTACACGCTTAAAATAGGGACAAACGTAGAAAAGCAACTCAACTCATTCCGCCAAAGTAAAAACAAATAATAACAACAACAACAATTAAAAAAAAAAAGTAATGATAAAAAATACATGGAATAAAGTAGTCCCAGCAGCACAGAGTAAAGCATGCACTGTACATAGTGGTCAATAAAATACACCTTTATTAGATAACAGAACTAATCAGATTGTGTGGTTGGGCTTTAGCATGTGCTTTAAAAAGACAAATCTAAACTACAAATAACCCCAATGGAAGTTCCACTGAATGGAAATCTAGATTTGCATTGTCATGGTTGAGTAAGGAGAGCTCAGTACAGGGAACTAACATACCACGAACCTCAAAACACTTTTTCTTCCTTCAAACACAAATTCTGCATTTGCAAAAGAGGGCTGATTCTCAAATCCTAAACTGTTATGGAACAGACTTAATATTTACAGCCCACCTACGGTACAACAGAGTAACAGCAACCACAATGGTGGACTGCATGGAGAAATCTAGCTTTCCAGGCTGTGAAGTAGATGCCGGCACTTTCCACCAAACTGTAAAGTTGCTTCTTTTCACCAATCAACCATATGTTCCACTGCACCTTAGACGCTATAACTTGTACTGGCACTATTTAAGGTGAAATACAATTTACAAAAAAATCTGTTTCAGCTTTCATATCTTTAAGAGTATCCAGGACAAATTGAATTCAAAGTCATTAGTTTGCTAAAAATTTCACACCAAACAGTTTTTCAATCCTTATCAATAATATCGAGCACCACATCCAATCAGACCTGTATTTTAATAGTACAACCATCGCGGGGATGTACAATATAAAGATTACCGTAATGAGCCAAGATCATAACAGTAATAAACTATGACAAGTACAGCTGCAAGGATGATAAGAAAGAGTTAGGCCAATTAAAGAGATAACAACAATAACTAGGGCACAGTAGGTGTGTGAACTGCAACTGAATGGATGTCAGCCAGTTATGCCATTACTATTTATTTATTCTGAAAAAAATATCTCCAAAACCTCAGAATATTGACAAACTTTTTAATCTTTACGATATTTTATTACCTACATCGTCCTCCCTTAGCAGCATGTCTGACACATGAGCAGATGAGCATGATGACCATCAGAAACAACTGGTGTGCAGTCAGTTTGACAATCATGGGTAGAGGCTTTTGTGTAAGTGAACATAATTAGGAAGTGCTTACTACTGTTATGATATGTTCAGTTTAGGCCACTAAAGGTTTTTTTGTTCTTTAAAAATACAATTAAGCTTTAAAATTACAGTACTCACTGCAAATGACGATCAGAATGAATAAGGTAATGTTCCCCTGAAAAACATCAATAAAGCTGGAATATGCTGAGCAGTATCAGTTTCTAATCAATTAGAAGTATTTAGCAGGTACTTAAATAATAAAAATAATAATAAATGTTTTTCTATCTGAGCTGATCCCGAGAGCTGATCTGTGACAAAACACCTGGACCACATTTCACAAGACAAGGATTGCTGCAGCCTTGCACGAGGCCCCTTGGCAACAAGATACTGCAGGTCCTCGTTCAGTTGCTAGATGAAGATACAGACCTTTTACCTTCTACTAGAAAACATGTGATCAGTCTAGCATTTTTTCAGCACAGTACACAAGGAGTATCAGAACACAGCAGAACCAGCAAAAAAAAAAACCCTGAAATTGCATTCACATGTTTGTGGTAGACAGACGGAAAATTTAATTGTTTTTAATGGGGCCACAGCGGAAAATTCTGCCACCATCTGTGGCAAAATCCCACAGCCTGTATGTAAAGCTCCATCAAGAGTTCAAGCTTCCTACCTTTTGCTGTCAACCACAGTGATGAATAAAATGGATATTGATTTTTTTGGGATTCATGGGCACTAAACAGCTCCAATTCGCAGCAAGTACGATTTTAAGACAGATTTGTTACAGGACTGGATCACAATTTCCTGGATCAACCTGAAAAACGATACCTGGAAACGGATCATTGCCTTCTTCAGCTTTCATAATCATAAACACAGTATCCCTCAATTACAGTCACAGACAAATGTAGAATGACTCCGATTTATTCACTCGACCCAATCAGACCCATCATAAAAACAAAGCACGTTGTTTCCTGTTCTTTGCGCGATCATGGCAAAAAAAGCTGTCAGATTGCGGATGACTGAAGTTGAGGCATTGCTGTGCGAGATTTTAGTCTTCATAAACATTATCTGTGCAAACCAGAACACTGAATAGAATCAGGAAGAAACTGATACTCCTTTAGGCCTGGTTCTCAGAATGTGTTAGCCCCCTGAGAGACCTCCAAAGGGCATGCATGTGTGTATATTACTCGGGCTAGACCTCAGAGATATTTTCCATGCTAGTGCAAAGTGAGACGGGCCCCAGGCCTCTCTCCGGTGCCATGAGGAATTTGGTGGCTGGAAGTGTGACATCACTTTCTACGTCAGAGTACAGCAACTGGACCAAGCACCGACTTTGTATCCAGATACGTTAGCCATATACAGTCCACGGTTATAACAAAAATAATGAATGAACAGACATGCAGACCTGATGACCACCTTTAAAGTTGAAGAGCACGTGAATGACACACAGACGAAATTGGTGGATGAAGCAGCAATGTTGGTGTAATAGATGAAGGAACAATGCTTGTATATGTCGGAGTTGGTGATGGATAAAGAAATAAAGGGGTGACCAGCAGCTACAGACAGGTGGTTTAGCTTGCTAGCTTTTGGTTATGCCGGTCACATATTTCTGTCCTCTAGATGTAAACTATGAGGAAATGCCAGTTATTGGGACATAATTCAAAGGGGTTACTTGTCTACTGTTCACCTGAAGGAACAAGATCGGCCTCTTTCAAAAGAACATACAGATTTACGTTCCCTGGAGCTTTAAAATCATTGTTGTGAAAGCTTTCCTAGTATCCAGTAACAATGTGGAGTCTTTAAGAATACATGAACGGTTTGTGATTGTAAAGATAGTAAAGGCTGAGTCTATTTTTACTGTTTGGCCTCTTTTGAAAACTTTGACTTTTAAATTATGTGGGAGAACTAATTGGTAGATTAACTGGTGGTGATAGCTTTGAAATAATTTATCTGAGAAACAAAACCTCTTACATGGCTGGTTTCAAGCAAAGGCACTGATCTTTTCCTTCATACAGAAGAAACATTAAAAGAACCAGTATTTTTCTATATCACACCTTATTTCTTAACCTGAATGGACTTGTGCCTTTAGCTGCAGTCCCAGTCAACATATTTAAAAAAAGGTAGACATAATGGCATGTACATAAATAAGGATAAAACTCAAAGGCCATTTCGGCATACAAATCATCAGTACCTACGATTAACGGGTCAGTACCTTCATTATATTATTGTACATTAAGATTGTTAAGAACAATTTTGGCTCTCCTTCAAGGTTACTGTTTCACAGGCATGAGGTTTTTGCCACAAAGGGCACTATATTCAGTTGCCTATTCATGCTCCTCCAAACAAAACGAGTATTGAGGCGACCGCAGGGTTCGCTTACATTACCTGAGAAATATGGTATAGGTGAAAGCACTGCAAAGAAAAGAAGCCTTCAGGTAGCGGTGAAGAAACGAAACAAAAGATGGCTCACCCAGAGAACGAGGGTCACGGAATGAGTATATCTCAGAGGTACTTCCCCTTTTCGCTTCAGTACAGCAGAAGTAGTTCACTTTCTGTGTTGGCTCTCCCTGCTTTTTGGCTAAAAGGCCACGCTGGGGGGGGGGTTTACGCATCACTTCCAGAAAATAATAAAGTAAAATAAAATCAACCCGATTTCAAGGTTAACATTCCAAAGCCATGTTAAACTTCACCGAATGTCGATAAAATACTCTAGAACCATTTCGAGGAGTATCGGTTTCACAACTGGGGGAGTAAAACTGAGATCACAGAAATACAAGAGTACTAACAGATTCCTTTCTGAAGAAAGGGGGACTAGAACCACAATCCCTCCACGGCACTTAGGTTATGTTACAGTTATACAATTAACATTAAAGGGTACTCAAGCCATCAATAAAACGATTAAGATGTAAATAAAGTCATTCGGAGTGGTCTAGAGCAGAATCTAGAGAAGCCAAGAAATTCTAGAGAAACATTTCCTTAGTTTTAGCATCGTGAGCTAGACGTCCACCGCTAAAAGCTCCCTCCCATAAAGCCATCACATGAAATGGTTATGAACCATTTGTGTCTGATGCCTGAGATATTTTTTAATTAATTTGTTTTAATCCATTCTTGGTGGAGGGTGTTCAAAGGCTAAACAAGAAAGGTCCCCCATTTCCACTAAACCCAGACTCATTTTGCTCTCTTTATAATGAAACATGCGGTTGACCAGTGTTCATATATAGGGTCATATAGGCCAGAACGTACTCAGAGGACATGTGCAGCTTCACAGGTGGTCTGGACAGTAACCACCACCATCAGGATAAAGAAATCTGAATCTTTACAATCATATATTTCACACCAAACCACTTTTTCTGAATGACAGTAAAATTTGAAAGTCGGTGGAGCTCCCCTTTACCGCCAACGAATCGGACCTTTTCCTCACAAAATAACAGTTCATCTTAACCGAGGTAACTGGGTACGAAGCTCAGTTCCCAGAATGAGCTTACAACACATATCTGTTGTTTCTGATCTCCTCCATGACAAGATCCAGACTGAGTCACATCTGGAGTGAAGAAAACCAGCCCAGGTACGCACGTTAGATCAACACCTCAGTTAGCTAGCAGCGAAACCTAGCGAGCCAGCTAGCCCGGCAGAACGAGTCGCGGATGTGGCTTAACTGACAAAAACATCTTAAAGTTGTTCTAACTTTACCACCGGGGTACTCTAAACCATAAAGGGGCATCTGTCAAGCTCTGTACAAGCGTACACGAGTGAAAAAAAAGAGGAGGAGGAGGAGGAGAAGAAGGAGGAGGTGGAAGAAAGTAAGGGCGAGTAAGTTACTGCTGGTAAGTAACGTCAGCCTGTAACAGATGTTTGATTAACGTTAGCTTAGCATAACTTTAAACAACACCGCCACGAGAACGTGTACACCAAGCCGCAGCGCAGGTGAACTTTAGGACAGGGAAAAGTGCTCCGTAACGTGTGAACTCCAGCATATATCCTTGGCTAACACTCAAAAACACAGTTTAAAGAGTTAAATACCTTTAAAAGCGGCGGCAAAAATCCCTCATATCTCCCCGCCGTGCAAACCGTTCTCCTCAGTACGCGAGCTCACCGACTGACTCAGAGTCACACACAGGCCGAATATTAGTGTACCCTTCGCAGCCAATCACGAAGCAGTATGCAAATTAGACTTAGAACCCAGGATATATAGCGGTCTGTATGTAAACCCGTTTTACATAGAACCACGAACACTCAAAAGAACCTTTTGCGTGTTTTCATGGTTCATCGCATTGTTAAAGATGTTCTGCAAAGCACCTACAAGGTTCTGCTATTGTTGTGATGTCAGGTTTGCAACAACTGAGGAACCCATTCTGGTGCTACATAGAACCATATACAGTTTTGAAGAAAACGGCTCCTCCAAGTGTACTATTTAGAACCAGGAGTTCGTGCGTAAATTGTTCTTTGCATGGTGAATGGGTTCTTCAAACTGATGGAGAAGTGTTGAATATGGTCTATGGTGTCAAGCTTGGAGCCTTGTAGAACCACATACAGTCTTAATATAGATGGATCTTTAAGTGTTCTATTTGGAACCACAATTTCATGCTTAGATTTCTTTGCATGGGGATAAGGTTGTTCAGATTTATCTAGATTGTGTTGTATATGGTTCTATATAGCACCTCTTGGTTAGGAATAACACCAAATGGGTTTTGCTAATGTTATAATGTCAAGCTGGTATTAATAGAAGAACCTTTTTTGGTCCCTTTGTAGAACCTTATACACCTTTTAACACGATAGTTCTCTATGAGTTATTTAGTAGACAATGGTTCTACATGGTGAAATAATTCTGATGGAGAATGTGTATTTTTACTTGACATTGTATTGATGGCAGAACCTTTTTTGTTTTTTTCCTAGAACCACATACAGCACATTCCACATCAATGTGAAGAACTGTCTTACCATGCAAAAGACTGTTTAAAAATGCAAATGTTGTATTCCTGAAAAACTAAACTAAAATAATCTGTCCATCTATCTACAGCCATATGCAAATATCACATGTTTTATTAAATGTCAAAGTAAAAATAAGATAACACAGTATCCTGTTCCTGTTCCACCTTAAATGGTGCCCCAGCTTCTTGCTTAAATTAATGCCATTCCACCTTAAATAATGCAGCAGTTACATTCTGGCACCTTAGCTCCTGGTTTGATTTTTCCATTCCACCTTTAGTGATGCACCAGTTACATTCTGGCACCTCAGCTTCTTGTTTGATTTTTCCTATGCCACCTTTTTTTTTTTATAATTTACATTTTTTATTAAATTTGAACATTTTTAACATTTGATTGGTATTAAACAAATGGAAGAACTAAATAAAGTAATTAAATTATAATGTGAAATAAAATAAAATAAAATAAAATAAAAACAAAACAAAAAACATTTTTTTCAGGCAGGCATACAGGCATTGATGACTGAAACAGAAATAAAATAAATAAATAAATAAATTTAAAAAATATACATAAATAAAAAAAAATAGAGCATCAGCTAGTCACATCCACACGAAACTGACAAAAGTATCTTGTCTCCGTTATAGTTGTCTATTCGTCCACGTCTTTACAAGATATGGCTATGTCTTCCTGACAAGTGTTTACTGAAATTATCCCATTGTTCCATGACATTATCACTTGTCCAGTTCAGTCTCCCCAGCATCTTCTCACATGCCACACTCTCCAACATTAGAGTCTTCCATGAATTTAGTGTAGGAGTTTGAGGGTCCTTCCAACATCTTAAAATTACTCAAGCACAAGTTACTAGTCCAGTTTTTAAGATCCTCCACATAGGCTTGCTTATATGTGACATTTGAGATTTGTTCCCAAGAAGACACAGTCCTGGTGATTTGGGTAGATCACATCCTAACCATTCACTCATACAATCCAGCACCTGCATCCACAAAGGTGAAACTTTGGGACACTTCCATAAAGCATGTATATATGTACCACATTCTTTCCTACATTTCCAGCATAAATCATCCTTTATTAGGCCCATTCTATGAAGTCTTGATGGAGTATAATAATATCTATGAATTATTTTATACTGTATAAATTTACTTTTGGCTTCTCTAATATATTTCTCAGTATTGGAAAGAATCCCCTCCCATGTCTTCTCATCTATTACTTCTTTCCTATGCCACCTTAAATGATATGTTTTGGCCCTTCTTATTTGAATTTTCCATTCCACTTCTACCTGTTTTTCGAAATTAAAATCTGAATAATACAGTCCTTCAGATGTAAACATATTAAAATGACTTGACTTGATTTTAAATTTGATTTAAATCTGTCTCACATTATTTTTCTTGTTTCTAAAATTGTGCCTATATTGTTAAAAGGACCACAGATTCCATATGTTTGATCAGTAGTCCAGGCGCTTTGCCTTCATGACAGTTAAAAAAGGAACTCCACGGATTTCCCCAAATCTCTGCAGAATATAAAACAGCTCAGATGTAAACGGAGCCGTTCAGAGTGCTTTGTGGTGTGAAAAGCTCAGTTCTAGAGGGACTTACAGAGTCAGAACTGTACACAGTGGCGGTGAAGGTAACCAGACGTCCACTTCTGAAAGCTCCCTCATAGAAAGTTACTACATGTAATGGTTATGAATGAGCTGCCGGAGACATGCCTATATATGGTGAAGGGGTATATCGCAGGAGATGGTAAGGCAAAATAGTTCCTGCTATGTAGGTTCAGTGGAGGTTTTGTATAGTAAACAAAATGTCAGTATTTGCATTGTAGACATGTAGAAGACTGATTGCCATCACCACCACTGTAAAGAACATCTGAATCATCCCACACCAAACCCGCCCTAATTCACTCTGTTTACAAAGTGTTTTTTTAGCCTCTGTGGTGTCGAGTCATGTGATTATGGTTATAATACTATGTTCTTAGCTGTTGTAATTTGTGGTATTGAGTCTCATGGCCATCAGGCCATTGGGGTCCTAACAAGACAGGTATTGATATCAAAGGGCCTCTCTATTCAGGAGTTCAGACCTGTGAAACTGGTCAGACTGAAGAAATCTGAGACTGTGTGTGTGTCGGGTTTCTCTGAGAGTTTGTGGCCAGTTTGTCTCTTTTTCACATCCTGAAACATGCAGCAAATGAAGATAACCATGAAATGGCTCTTTCAGGTGGAGCGTTTTTGCTGTAACCTGGGTCAGTTTTTCTAAAATAGTGTAAAACCGATACACGTGAGCTTCATTGTGCTGCCTGTGTATCTCTCCTGCTAGATCAACAGAAAGAGGAACCAGCCCGGCACGTTTGTAGTCTACATCCGTCTTAGCCGTCTAATGTACTTTCAGTACTCTTGTCACAACAATGGTCCTTTAGACGAACTTTCAGAGTTATTATTGACTGTATAGTCACCCGGGCGCAGCGGCTAACCTGTTTTATCCTCTATTATCTACTTCTGTTTTAAATTTAAATAAACAAGACTCTCACACTTAGACATCCAATTTAGCATCCCCACTCATGTGCATATCAATCCAGGCTGATATAGGCAGATAGCCTCCAGACAAAGAGCTTTCTGTTCTCAGTAGTGTTCCCAGTTCTGTTCTCAAAAAGTATTCAGTACTTTTTACAAGGATTATGTTCTGACCTATTTAAACCCAAGGATAGTAATACACTACATATATACACTAAACCCCTAACCTCTAATATATACACTAAACCCATAACCTCCTATATTTACACTAAACCCTTAACCTCCTATATTTACACTAAACCCTTAACCTCCTATATTTACACTAAACCCCTTACCTCTTATATTTACACTAAACCCCTAACCTCCTATATTTACACTAAACCCCTAACCTCCTATATTTACACTAAACCCCTAACCTCCTATATTTACACTAAACCCCTAACCTCCTATATTTACACTAAACCCCTAACCTCTAATATTTACACTAAACCCCTAACCTCCTATATTTACACTAAACCCCTAACCTCCTATATTTACACTAAACCCCTAACCTCCTATATATTAACACTAAACCCCTAACCTCCTATATGAACACTAAAGCCCTAACCTCCTATATTTACACTAAACCCCTAACCTCCTATATTTACACTAAACCCCTAACCTCCTATATTTACACTAAACCCCTAACCTCCTATATTTACACTAAACCCCTAACCTCCTATATTTACACTAAACCCCTAACCTCCTATATTTACACTAAACCCCTAACCTCCTATATTTACACTAAACCCCTAACTTCCTATATTTACACTAAACCCCTAACCTCCTATATTTACACTAAACCCCTAACCTCCTATATTAACACTAAACCCCTAACCTGCAATATTAACACTAAACCCCTAACCTCTAATATTTATACTAAATCCCTAACCTCCTATATTTACACTAAACCCCTAACCTCCTATATTTACACTAAACCCCTAACCTCCTATATTTACACTAAACCCCTAACCTCCTATATTTACACTAAACCCCTAACCTCCTATATTTACACTAAACCTCTAACCTCCTATATTTACACTAAATCCCTAACCTGCTATATTAACACTAAACCCCTAACCTCCTATATTTACACTAAACCCCTAACCTCCTATATGTACACTAAACCCCTTACCTTCATATTTACACTAAACCTCTAACCTCCTATATTTACACTAAACCCCTAACCTCTTATATTTACACTAAACCCCTAACCTCCAATATTTACACTAAACCCCTAACCTCCTATAGTAACGCTAAACCCCCTAACCTCCTACATTAACACTAAACCCCTAACCTCCCATATTTACACTAAGCCCCTAACCTCCTATATTTACACTAAACCCCTAACCTCTAATATTTACACTAAACCCCTAACCTCCTATATTTACACTAAACCCCCTAACCTCCTATATTTACACTAAACCCCTAATCGCTAATATTTACACTAAACCTCTAACCTCCCTATTACACTAAACCCCTTACCTCCTATATTAACACTAAACTCCTAACCTCCTAAACTAAAGTCCCTAACACTATTTAGCCCTAACCTCCTATTATTTACACTAAACCCCACTTAAGCTCCACCTAACCTCCTATATTTACACTAAACCCCTTACCTCCTATATTTACACTAAACCCCTAACCTCCTATATTTACACTAAACCCCTAACCTCCTATATTTAAACTAAACCCCTAACCTCCTATATTTAAACTAAACCCCTAACCTCCTATATTTACACTAAACCCCCTAAGCTCCTATAGTAACACTAAACCCCTAACCTCCTATATTTACACTAAACCCCTAACCGCTAATATTTACACTAAACCCTAACCCCTAATATTTACACTAAACCCTTAACCTCCTATATTTACACTAAACCCCTAACCTCCTATATTTACACTAAACCTCTAACCTCCTATATTTACACTAAACCCCTTACCTCCTATATTTACACTAAACCCCTAACCTCCTATATTTACACTAAACCCCTAACCTCCTATATTTACACTAAACCCCTAACCTCCTATATTTACACTAAACCCATAACCTCCTATATTTATATATAATATCCCTAACCTCCTATATTTATACTAAATCCCTAACCTCCTATATTTACACTAAACCCCTAACCTCCTATATTTACACTAAACCCATAACCTCCTATATTTACACTAAACCCATAACCTCCTATATTTACACTAAACCCCTAACCTCCTATATTTACACTAAACCCCTAACCTCCTATATTTACACTAAACCCATAACCTCCTATATTTATACTAAATCCCTGTCCTTCTATATTTACACTAAACCCCTAACCTCCTATATTTACACTAAACCCATAACCTCCTATATTTACACTAAACCCCTAACCTCCTATAAGTTACCTAAACCCATAACCTCTATATTTACACTAAAACCATAACCTCCTATATTGTACAACTAACCCCTAACCTCCTATATTTACACTAAATCCCTAACCTCCTATATTACACTAAACCATCTTAACCTTCCTATATTTACACTAAGCTCCTAACCTCCATATATTTTTTAACTAAATCCCTGTCCCTTCTATTTTACACCTAAACCTCTAACCCCTATATTTTATAACTAAACCCCTAACCCCTAAGATTTGCATACTAAATCCCTTTCCCTTCCTTATATTTTTGACCTAACCCATAACCTCCTATATTTACACTAAACCCCTAACCTCCTATATTTATACTAAATCCCTGTCCTTCTATATTTACACTAAACCTCTAACCTCCTATATTTACACTAAACCCCTAACCTCCTATATTTTTTACTAAATCCCTATCCTTCTATATTTACACTAAACCCATAACCTCCTATATTTACACTAAACCCATAACCTCCTATATTTTTACACACTAAACCCTACCTCCCTCTATATTAACACTAAAACCCCTAACTTACCTATATTTACACTAAACCCCTAACCTCCTATATTTACATACTAAACCCCACTAAACCTCCTATATTTTAATACTAAAACCCCTAACCTCCTATATTTGTACAACTAAAACCCCTAACCTCGCCATATATATTAACTAAACTCCTATCCTATTTACACACTAAACCCCTAACCTCCTATATTTATACTAAACCCCTAACCTCCTATATTTACACTAAACCCCTAACCTCCTATATTTTTTACTAAATCCCTATCCTTCTATATTTACACTAAACCCCTAACCTCCTATATTTACACTAAACCCCTAACCCCTAATATTTACACTAAACCCCTAACCCCTAATATTTACACTAAACCCCTAACCTCCTATATTTACACTAAACCCCTTACCCCCTATATTTACACTAAACCCCTAACCTCCTATATTTACACTAAACCCCTTACCTCCTATATTTACACTAAACCCCTAACCTCCTATATTAACACTAAACCCCTAACCTCCTATATTTACACTAAACCCCTAACCTGCTATATTTACACTAAACCCCTAACCTCCTATATTTACACTAAACCCCTAACCTCCTATATTTACACTAAACCCCTAACCTCCTATATTTACACTAAACCTCTAACCCTTAAATTTACACTAAACTCTTAATGCCATATTCAATTCATAGTCATTTGACTGGTTTTGTTTAAACGTTTGCACATTACTGTACAGAAAGATGGATAGTATCATATTAGTATGGCCTTCAGGGCAGTTAACGTGAATATGGAGACTTTGGTTCAGAGAGAACTGTAAAACAGGACTTAAAGGAGAATCACATCCTTTTTTCAAAATGTATATGTAAAACAGTCATTGTGATGTAAACAAATTCATTCAGAGTGGATTGACATGAAATGATTTATTGTAGAAGAATGTTCCATTTCTCATTACTTTACAATGGTGGTGATGGGAACCAGGGATCTCCATGTCTACAACACTACTACAAACATTTACTATCAAGACCACCATAGAACCTACACATGTCTTCTGGGTTGGGATATGAAGTGTTGGTGATGGTAAAGTTGGCATTAAATCTGGGGACTACTTTGCCTCACGATGCCCTGCATGTGTCCCTCCACCGTGAATGGATTAAACTGCATTTTTAGCCAAAACCTTATCACAAAACTATCGTAATGCAACATCTCAGATATCAGGCAGTGTATTCACAATCATCTGATGTAGTAACTTTCTTTTAGAGGGGGATGTTTGGTTCCATTCACCACCACTGTGGGCAGTTGTGACTCATGGAGCATTTCCAAAACCAACCACTCTGAACGTCTTTGTTGATATACCAACCATTTAATTATGCAGGAATTTTGACAAATGGGTGGAGTTCCCGTTTAAGTGAATCATGTGTTAAACACTGTGTTAAAATCCTCCTTGATTAAAGGAGTGAGAGTGATGGTAAAACCTCACCTGAGTGACAGTAAGACAGCATCCACAGTTAAACTGTTGCTGGTGTTAAGCAGTGTTGTGCGGCAATCCTGAGAGTTATTTATATAGTTATTTATAATAATAACCGGTAACTTTACAACTCAGTGTAGTTTATTTTTCATATAATCATGAATTTATAACAGTCGCCTCTCTAACTGCGGAGTTTAATGAAATAAAATGTACTTTATAAAGCACGTTTCCCAATACACACCGATAAAACAAGAACCCAAACAAGAACCACCGGAACTGACGGGTCCGACACTGCATTTCCCACCTGCTCGAGAGACAGAACCATTATAACCACTGTGATTAACTTCTCTGGACACAAACAAAAACACTTGTTCTGTGATTGCTAGCATAAGCGCTAATAGCATACGTTTCTTCTAGCTGGTCTCCTGATGTAGTAATGCTCTCTACAGAGTAATAACCCTAAACATATGGATCAGCACATCACCCCGTCCTAGTTTACACTCTGGAGCTCTTATTGGTTTTATCACAACCGCAAACAGGAAGAAACTGAATAGGCTGATCTGGAAGGATATTCTGTTCTAGGCTGTGCATTGGACCCAGTGGAGGTAGCTGGGGAGAGGAGGATGTTGGCCAAGCTGGCATTCATAATGGAGAACACCCCTCACCCGCTGCAAGAGACAGTCGCTGAACTGACCAGCATCTTCAGAGACAGGCTCCTCCACCTGTGGTGTGGTAAGGAGAGATACCACAGCATTTTCCTCCCTACTGCTGTTAGGCTCTACAACCGGCACCTTCCCAAGCAGAGCACCAGACCCTCACATCTGTAGAACACTATGGACCCATATCTGTCTACATATTCAGTGTGACGTCATTGTTGTGCAATATTTGCTGCTGCATCTCAACACCTCTATATCACCTGTATACCACCTGTATACCACCTGTACATCACCTGTATACATCCTGTACTGACTGCCACTTTGAGTCTCTATACCATCAGTATTTAGATGACTGCCAAGATTATCAGTATGTGTGTAGCTTGTATCTATCTATCTATCTATCTATCTATCTATCTATCTATCTATCTATCTATCTATCTATCTATCTATCTATCTCTCTCAATAACTGTGCAAATATATACCTGTGCAATAACATGTACATTTACATATTTACATGTACATTTCTTATTCTATTTTTTACATAACAATAGAGATTTTATTGCACTTTGCCTTCCTTTACTTATCTTATCTTATCTAATCTAAACTCGTATGGTACTACACAGAGAAACATCCTTATTTACAATGTAGCCGAGCCAATACAGCAACGGGGGGAAATAACTAATTAACTAAACGAATAAATGAATAAATAAACAAATTAATATATGGATCAATAAATAATAGTCATAAAACTATTCCTGTTATTTAATCCTGGTAGTCTATTGTTTGTGTTTGTTCTACTTGGTCCATTATTAAAGACTTGCACTTGCATCCTGCCTCCTCATCTGTCCACATTAAAAATAAATAGATAGAATAAAAAAGCTAGCAGTAATAAAGCTCATAGCTAATAGTGAGCTAGAGGGCTGCAGGTGCTAGCTAGCTCACTGGCTGGTAGCACTGCTAGCATAAGTACCACACATTAGCTTGCTAGCTAGTTGTATTAGCAGTCTGTGTCATGGTATTGTTCCTTTAGTTTGATTACAGATTGAGAATCTGTTCTCTTCGGAGAACATGCACCTCTCATTGCTCCCTGGAGAGTATGACTCCTGTGCTACACCAATAAGAGTCCTTGGGCAAGACTCTTAACACTACACTGGCCCACCTGTAATGTGATTAGCCTTGTAAGTCGCTCTGGATAAGAGCGTCAGCTAAATGCCACAAATGTAAATGTGTACGTGAGCGATAGGACCGCGTGGTGGGCCGTTCTCTAACATGAGAAGGCTGGGATTAAAGTTTGGATTGGTTTATTCATTAATAGAGGCTGAAGGAAGTGCTGAAACAAGTGTTTCAGCGTATTACAACCTAAACAACTCCCTGAAGATGAGTACACTCCTCTCCCTCTCTCACACACTCACACTAAAAACCCACCTCTCTTTCACATAAATGTCTTCTTCTTCCCTATCTCAGTCCAACCACTCCCGTCCTCTTGTGGTTTTCACAAAACAAACCAGTACCCCTCCCTGTTCTGACTTCATATTTTCAATCCTACTCTTTTACTCTTTCCTTCTCCCCATCTATTCTCTCTCAAAGCGTCTGTTAGTGAGTCAGAGAATCACTTAGTAAGTAAGTAATTAGTCAAACAATGAGTCAGATAGTCAGTCAATATAACAGTGAGTCAATCAGTAAGTCAGAGTCAGTCAGTAATCAGAGAATCATTTAGTGAATCAGAGAGTCAGTGAGCAATCAGACACATTTAGTGAGTCAGAGAGTCAATCAGTAATCAGAGAGTCAGTCAGTAAACAGAGAAGCATTTAGTGAGTCAGAGAGTCAGTCATTATAAGAGAGTCTGTTAGTGAGTCAGAGAGTAAGTCAGAGAGTCAGTCAGTAGTCAGAGAATCATTTAGCGAGTCAGAGAGTCGGTCAGTAAGTCAGAGATTCAGTCAGTAATCAGAGATTCATTTAGTGAATCAGAGAGTCAGTGAGTAATCAGAGAGTCAGTGAGTAATCAGACACATTTAGTGAGTCAGAGAGTCAATCAGTAATCAGAGAGTCAGTCAGTAAATAGAGAAGCATTTAGTGAGTCAGAGAGTCAGTCAGTATAACAGAGTCTGTTAGTAAGTCAGAGTGTAAGTCAGAGAGTCAGTCAGTAGTCAGAGAATCATTTAGCGAGTCAGAGAGTCGGTCAGTAAGTCATAGTTTCAGTCAGTAGACAGAGAATCATTTAGTGAGTCAGAGAGTCAGTCAGTAATCAGAGAATCATTTAGTGAGTCAGAGAGTCAGTCAGTAATCAGAGAATCATTTAGTGAATCAGAGAGTGAGTGAGTATAATAGAGAGTCTGTTCATGAGTCAGAGGGTAAGTCAGAGAGTCAGTCAGTAATCAGAGACTCATTTAGTGATTCAGAGAGTGTCAGTATAACAAAGAGTCAGTTTGTAAGTCAGAGAGTCAGTCAGTATAACAAAGAATCAGTCAGTATGTCAGACAGTCAGTCAGAGAATCAGTCAGTAAGTCAGAGAGTCAGGCAATGAGTCAGAGAGAGTCAGGTAATGACTCAGAGAACCAATCAACAAGTCTGGTTTCTGTTTTTTTTATCTTTACTGGTCTTGTTTTCTGATCGTGGGTCAGCAGTGAGTGATTAAGGGACCAGCATGATGAGAGAAGGGTCATTAGAGTGAATAGATTCAGCAGTAAAGGTCTGAGGGCTTGTTCATGTGATTAGATTCACTGGATAAACTCTGAGGGTCATTGGCATCTCTCGTCCTTCTGCCTCTGACAGTCTAATCCTGGCTGACTCACAGCGAGGACAGTCAACACTGCTGGTTATGGGCCATTGCACATCACCTGCACTCATGACAGTTTTTACACTCCTGGTTATATCTGTGTACATTACGGTGCTGTGTTGCTGTCAAGCAGAACAAGAACAAGCCTTCAGCATAATGTCGGTACTCAATGTGTTATTCCATCTAAGCATCTCTGACAGCCTGGCAAAACTGTTTTTCAGATTTAGTTTATCACATGATCCACGTGCAATGTGCAGCTAGGAACCGGTACTAATAAGGCCTGACTGAGTCCTGCGTGATTACAAGCCTAGCTTGTAGACAGTTCATGTAGTTTGAAACTATAAAGCTCACTGTGGCACTCGAGATGCTCAGGCAGGTATAATGATGTGGCTAATAGGTCTGACTGATTATACGTCACAATATATTTTCCCATAATGATGAGATACTTTTCCATAGTTATGACATATTAAGCTCATCGTACAAAAAATGAGTCACTGTGGTGTTTAAGGTAGTAGTATCTTCAGGCTCCTGCAGATGGCGCTTCACAATGTGTGAAGGGGCTATAAATACCTGAGTGAGTGACGGGATCCCTAGATTGAGAAGAGGTGCTACAGTGCTGGGAATGTCTCGCTCCATGTGTGGATGATGGCTTCAAAGATGTTACTGATTGGCTAAATGGAGTGACTGCATGTGGGCGTGGCCAAAGACCATAGAGTGAAGGAAGTAGCTGAATCTGCAGGTGTATGGAAGCGTACGGTCATACGGGTCTACCAGCAGTGGCTAAAATCCCAGTCTACAGGGAATTCTCCTCGGAATTGTTCCAGGGAAGGCATCCACCAAATCTGGACCAACTGACCAATTCTTTAATTCGTTAATCCTTTAATGTCTGAACACTGATGTTCATGCAAAGCTGTCGCTGCTGTTGGAGGTATTACATGCTATTAGGTATGTTTCAGTGACAGGGGACTAATTTTGTGTCAGGTGAGCTTATATACGACTGACAAATCCGTGTGTGGATCCTATATAAATAAATGTTGACCTGACCAAGTTTGTTGTCATTGGTCACACACGCAGAAGGCTTGGTGTCCACCCTACCGCACCATCTGCAGGAACTGTGTGAGGATATTCAAGCTGCATGCGATGGTTTATTACAGGACACCATTAGAAATAGAACATGGTGATCCAACATCATACTGAGAGACACTACTTCTGTATGTGTAGCTCAATAAATATTGTCCATATAAGCCTCAACTTATTTTTCCTGGTAACCTTTATCTTTCTTCCCATTAGCATTGCAACACTGCAATCCCAAACTTCCTTCTGGAAGCAGATGTTCTTCTGATGATGAGTTAATGCGTACCTGTATATGTGTAATAACACACATACATATCGTCGCCGTCCAAAGAAAAACAGGTATCTCCTAAATGGCAACTTTACAGGAGAGGCCAAAAACTTCATTTGATTTGAATGGAAGTCAATGGAACCAGACATCTTTCCAAGCAGTTTTGCACCATTTCTGTTGGTCCATTCTTCATGAAATTCACACACACTGTAAACGGCAGCTCATGTGATCAAATGAGGCATAAAAGTAAAAATCACCAAAAATGGAGATATATGTTTTTCTTTGGACAGTGACGCTATATATAAAAACATACTGCATATATATACTGACTGTGTCTTTACACACATAAATCCATCCATCCATCTGCTTATTTGTTTCTTCATGCATTCCTTTATCTGTTCATTTGTTTATCTGTCTGTCTGCATGTCTGTTAATCCAAACTCACACTGTGCAAGGTCTCATGGATCATGTGCTGCTCCGGAAGGGACATTCCTGCTTGTAGAGATAAACCCAGGAAGCGATCAATGTGAGTTGATAAGTCTGATGTTTTACCACATAGCAGACTCTGATTATGAGCATGGCCCCATGCCAAGTCACGATCTCAAACATTCAATTCAACAGCAGCTAGAACACTCTCACAGAAGGTAAATGTTTGGGAAGTTATGTAAGACTTGCCAAGTAGCCCAGAGATGCCTGAATAGATCTCTTTCTCTTTCGTTGGGGACAGGCTATATAAAGTGTAAGATCATCAGAAACTTCCAACTTGTACTTGTACAACTACTTTGTACTACCACTCACCGACCACTATACTGAAAACACCTACCTTTTTTTTTCACTAACTGGCCACTTTATTGGAAACTCGTAACCTGTCCTTTCATTAACTGGCTGCTTTATTGGAAACAAGTACCTTGTACTTTCACTCATGGCCACTTTATTAGAAACACCTGCCTCATCCTTTCACTAACTGGATAGTTTATTAGAAACACCTACCTTATGCTTTTCACAAACTGGCCACTTTATTAGAAACACCTACCTTATGCTTTTCACAAACTGGCCACTTTATTAGAAACACCTACCTTGTACCTCCACTAATTGGTCACCTTACTGAAAACACCCACTTTGCACTTCCCCTCAGTGTCCACTTTATTGGAAACACCTACCTTGTGCTTTCACTAACTGGCCACTTTAATAGAAACACTAACCGTATCCTTCTGTTATCTGGCCATTTTATTAGAAACACCTGCCTTATCCTTTCACTAACTGGATAGTTTATTAGAAACACCTACCTTATGCTTTTCACAAACTGGCCACTTTATTAGAAACACCTACCTTATGCGTTTCACAAACTTGCCACTTTATTAGAAACAGAACCTTAACCTACCTATGGTCACCTTTTACTGTGCACTTCCCCTCAGTGGCCACTTAATTGGAAACACCTGCCTTATCCTTTCACTAACTGGATACTTTATTAGAAACTAACCTACCTTATGTTATCTTTTTTCAGAAACAACTTGGCCTAACTTAGTTTTTATTAGAAACACCTACCTTATGCGTTTCACAAACTTGCCACTTTATTAGAAATACCTACCTTATGCTTTCCACAAACTGGCCACTTAATTAGAAACACCTACCTTATCCTTTCACTAACTGGCCATCTTATTAGAAACACCTGCCTTATCCTTTCACTAACTGGCCATCTAATTAGAAACACCTACCTTGTACCTCCACTAATTGGTCACCTTACTGAAAACACCTACTGTGCACTTCCCCTCAGTGTCCACTTTATTGGAAACACCTACCTTATGCTTTCACTAACTGGCCACTTTCCTGGAAACACGTATCTTCACTATCTGGCCACATTATTGGAAACACCTACCTTGTATCGTCACTAACTGGCTACATTATTGGAAACACATAACCTGTGCTTTCACTCAGTGGCCATTTTGCTAGACACATGTACCGTATGGCTCCACTCTTTCAGTGCACTGTGTATTACAGTCTGTATCCTATCTGCTCTACTCTTCTCTGTAAGCTTCGAGGCAGTGCTGGACAATGGGCAGGGCTTTTAATGTGTGTTCTTTCACGTTCTGGCCAACGGCCTTGGAGCTAGTTCGGTTTGGTGACGGATATGGTCCGTTCTCCTGATAAGAAACACAGATACGCTCCACACTGGACAAGTGCACCAGACAAAAGTTACATTCAGTCACTGTCAGAGAGAGAGAACTGAACATAATGAGATGATGTAACAGCACAGGAACTTTCATATCTGTGCTTTCAGGACAAGAAGAGTCACATGAAGGAGAAGCACATGACCTACTTCTGCTTCCTCTTCGTTCATGAGAGAATAAAAAAAAAGTAAGATTGGGAAGGAGGTCACTGATCCATCCCTTCATCCACATTATCCCCTTTTTCCTCTATTGGCTGTTATTGAGCTACACATTCAGAAGTAGTGTCTCTCAGTATAGTGTCGGGCCGCCATGTTTGCTAACGCAGCATGCCAGACGTCTCAGCATGGAGGTGTAGAGGTTCCTAATGGTGTCCTGTAATAATTAATCGCATGCTTGAATATCCTTACACAGTTCCTGCAGATGGTGAAATATGGATGGAGGTGGAATGAGACCACAGTGACAGGTGACACTTGACAACAAACTGATCATCTTGGTGCTGACCACGGTGCCTCTACACACAGATAAGTTGGTCGTCTCCACCAAGACAAAAGCGGGACCCATTCCTGAAGATGCCCTGTTGCTATTTGGAATCACTCAATCACAGTCTGGCACGACACCATTGCAGTCTTTGGTGATGTTGACGTGGTGTTAAGGACAGTCGTCGCAACGCTCTGTGTACATGTAGTTCTGCGTGGTGCAGCTGTCTGCCAAAGGTGCTGCACTAACAGGATGACTCATGAAGTTGTTGGGTCAGTGAGGTACAGCGATAAGGCCCGTCTTTGCTTACGTCACATGCGTGAGTGTGAAACTAGAATCATTTGCATGTCTTGTGACCTACACACCAAGTTTCATATCTTAGTCTTCAGTGTTCTGTGTTGATGATGATTTGAATAGACGTCAGTGTCAGACTAATTAATGAGCTTCTATTAAAGACTGGTGGACTGGGAGACACTAGAGTCTCTTCCCCTACACTGAGCTGAGTAAGAGTCCTGCTCCAGAAATGATAATGGGACATTAGAGCCATAATAAACCATGCTCCTGTTACTCTCCATACTTAAGTACATTTGAGGGTAAATACTTTAGTACTGTTACTCTCCATACTTAAGTACATTTGAAGGTAAATACTTCAGTACTGTTACTCTCCATACTTAAGTAAATTTGAAGGTAAATACTTTAGTACTGTTACTCTCTATACTTAAGTACATTTGAAGGTAAATACTTTAGTACTGTTACTCTCCATACTTATGTACTTTTGAAGGTAAATACTTTAGTACTGTTACTCTCCATACTTAAGTACATTTGAAGGTAAATACTTTATTACTGTTACTCTCCATACTTAAGTACATTTGAAGGTAAATACTTTATTACTGTTACTCTCCATACTTAAGTACATTTGAGGGTAAATACTTTAGTACTGTTACTCTCCATGCTTAAGTACATTTGAAGGTAAATACTTTAGTACTGTTACTCTCCATACTTATGTACATTTGAAGGTAAATACTTTAGTACTGTTACTCTCCATACTTAAGTACATTTGAAGGTAAATACTTTATTACTGTTACTCTCCATACTTAAGTACATTTGAAGGTAAATACTTTATTACTGTTACTCTCCATACTTAAGTACATTTGAAGGTAAATACTTTAGTACTGTTACTCTCCATACTTAAGTACATCTGAAGGTAAATACTTTAGTACTGTTACTCTCCATACTTAAGTACATCTGAAGGTAAATACTTTAGTAATGTTAATACTTTAGTACTCCCATACTTAAGTACATTTGAATGTAAACACTTTAGTACTGTTACTCTCCATACTTAAGTACATTTGAAGGTAAATACTTTAGTACTGTTACTGTCCATACTTAAGTACATTTGAAGGTACATACTTTAGTACTGTTACTCTCCATACTTAAGTACATTTGAAGGTAAATACTTTATTACTGTTACTCTCCATACTTAAGTACATTTGAAGGTAAATACTTTAGTACTGTTACTCTCCATACTTAAGTACATTTGAAGGTAAATACTTTAGTACTGTTACTCCCCATACTTAAGTACATTTGAAGGTAAATACTTTAGTACTGTTGCTCCAAGTACAGAAACAAACTACATTTACTTCCTTACTGTCCACCACTGATGCCATGGCATGCAGTCAAGCCATCTGAAGATGCTAAATTGTCCCCTAGGTGCGAACATGTGTATGGGTCTCCCCTGTGATGGACTGGTGGCCTGTCCAGGGTGTCTGCCTTCCTCCCAAAGAGAGCTGGGATAGGCTCCAGCTGCCCAGAAGAATACAGCGGTACAAGATTGAATTATAAACTGCTTATTTGACTTTTGTTGTTAGCCTTTGTAAATGAATTTAGCTGCTATGGTTGTACTCGATGCCTCACTCATCCTTTTCTCATCCTTACGTAAGTGTCCTCGTCATCATTTAAAGCGCTAATGTGTCTGAACTGTAAATCAGAGGGCATCAAGAGAGAAAACAATGTGTATGACTACAAGAAGAATGAACCCTGGCACAAGCACATGTTTTGACGGCTGCTAGCGTTTACTGGCTAGTTAACCTGGCTGGTCACACCCACGTTTGTTGTCCAGTGATTCAGAGAAATTCTGTGAATGTTTAAGTCATTTCAAACAGCGATGCATTATCAGCATTTTAATTTGAGAAGGAGAATTTAAAGGTCTCTGTTAAGCAAGTGATCCACCGAATAACAATACAACTGGACAACAGCAGTCCTGTGGTCAGAAACTGACTAATGATGAGGGAAGGTGTTTCCAATAAAGTGGACGGTTAGTGGAAGCATAAGGTAAGTGTTTCTAATAAACTGGCCAGTTAGAGGAAGCATAATGTAGGTGTTTCTAATAAAGTAGACAGTTAGTGGAAGCATGAGGTAGGTGTTTCCAATAATGTGGACAGTTAGTGGAAGCATAAGGTAAGTGTTTCTAATAAAGTGGCCAGTTAGCAGAAATACAAGGTAGATGTGTCTAATATAGTGCCCAGTTAGAGGAAACATAAGGTAGGTGTTTCTAATAGAGTGGCCAGTCAGAGGAAACAAAAGGTAGGCGTTTCCAATAAAGTGGCCAGTCAGAGGAAACAAAAGGTAGGTGTTTCCAATAAAGTGGCCAGTTTGTTGAAGCAAAAGGTAAATGTTTCCAATAAAGTGGCCAGTTTATAAAAGCATACCGTAGGTGTTTCTAATAAAGTGGCCAGTGGGTAGAAGAGCTATGTATGTAAGGTGTAATGATAATTAAACTGTATTAATGTTAATTTAAGTTAAGCACTGCAGTCTGCGTGGACCAGAATAAGAGTGTGTAACTGAGCTGCTAAGGTTTAAACCAGCATGTGCTGTGTTCAGCAGTGACCCGACACTGGTGCTCAAAACAACCCAAACCGAGTCCTTTTTAGGATGTATGATCTAATCATGATCAGGGAAAACTCCACAGCCAGCACAGGGGCTATTACAGTTTGTTGGAAGCTCTGAGGACTGAGTGTGTGTGTGTGTGTGTGTGCGTGTGCGCGTGGATGTGTGAGTGTGAGTGTGAGTGTGTGAGTGTGAGTGTGTGTGTGTGTGTGTGCGCTGGGGCCACTAGAGAAAACACACTGCTCCCCCAGCACAGCACATCGGCTCCAAACAAGAGCTTGTTAGATAAAACCTCCTCTCTCTCTCACCTATTCTCTTTCTCTTACTCATTTTCTCACACCCATCTTTTTGTCAGTCTTGCTTGCTATCTTTCTCTTATTCTCTTTCCTGCTCTCTCTCTTTCTCTCTTTCTCTTCTAGCTTTCTCTCTGGCTATATTCAATTCCATTTTCTTACTCTTTTTTTGTGTTTTCCTGTATTTCTCTCCCTTTCTCTCCATCCTGTCTCTCTCATACACTCTATTACCTCTTTCTTTCTTTCTCTCTCTCTCTCTCTCTCTCTCTCTCTCTCTCTCTCTCTCTCTCTCTCTCACTCTCTCTCTCTCCTTCATGTGTTAGTTAGTCTGAGAGTTCTCCAGCAGTCATCCCATTTGTTTATTTGCTTTTTGTCCTAAATCAGTATTAATTCCCTCCCGCAGTAGAAGTTGTATTCTCCTCCTCCTCCCCCTCCTCCTCCTCCTTCTCTTCCTTCTCTGGTAGTGGTAGTGTTCAGCACTGAGAGTGTAAGTGAACACAAGGTAAGTTGAAACTGCTACTGTATCACTGCATTCAGGACACCAGCAGGAAACAAGCAATCTGTACTCTGTTGTTTCTATGGTTACGGTGGTAAACAGGAAATGGTGGTGTGATATTGACACTGCCTTTGGACAAATAATTTGAACAAAGGACTCTGTTGGCCAGTTCTACAGACAAAGGTGGAGGCAATAGACTGACAATCTGTTAAATCTGTATACAGAGTCGGCACTGTAAATACAGACCTCCAGGATTAAACGGCAGTGCGAACAGGTAAATACATTAATATCTTAATAGCAGAGACACAGGAATGGCAATTATTTTTAATTAACCTAAATAACCTAGACTAACCAAAACTAACCTAATCTAACCTTAATAACCTAATTAATCTAACTAACCTAAATAACCTTATCTAACCTTAATATCCTAATCTAACATAAATAAGATAAACTAACCCAAACTAACCTAATCTAACCTAAACTAACATTATCTAACCTTAATAACTAAAACTAACCTAAACTAACTCAAACTAACCTCAATAACCCAATTAATCTAGCTAACCTAAATAACCTAAACTAACTCAAACTAACCTTAATAACCCAATTAATCTAGTTAACCTAAATAACCTAAACTAACTCAAACTAACCTTAATAACCCAATTAATCTAGCTAACCTAAATAACCCAAACTAACTCAAACTAACCTCAATAACCCAATTAATCTAGTTAACCTAAATAACTCAAACTAACCTTAATAACCCAATTAATCTAACTAACCCAACTAACCTAAATAACTAAATTTAACCTAAATAACCAAATTTAACCTAAATAACCTAAACTAACTCAAACTAACCTCAATAACCCAATTAATCTAGCTAACCTAAATAACCCAAACTAACTCAAACTAACCTCAATAACCCAATTAATCTAGTTAACCTAAATAACTCAAACTAACCTTAATAACCCAATTAATCTAACTAACCCAACTAACCTAAATAACTAAATTTAACCTAAATAACCAAATTTAACCTAAATAACCTAAACTAACTCAAACTAACCTTAATAACCCAATTAATCTAGCTAACCTAAATAACCTAAACTAACTCAAACTAACCTCAATAACCCAATTAATCTAGTTAACCTAAATAACTCAAACTAACCTTAATAACCCAATTAATCTAACTAACCCAACTAACCTAAATAACTAAATTTAACCTAAATAACCAAATTTAACCTAAATAACCTAAACTAACTCAAACTAACCTTAATAACCCAATTAATCTAGCTAACCTAAATAACCTAAACTAACTCAAACTAACCTCAATAACCCAATTAATCTAGCAAACATAATAACCTTAACTAACTCAAACTAACCTTAATAACCCAATTAATCTAGTTAACCTAAATAACCCAAACTAACTCAAACTAACCTCAATAACCCAATTAATATAGCAAACATAATAACCTTAACTAACTCAAACTAACCTTAATAACCCAATTAATCTAGTTAACCTAAATAACCCAAACTAACTCAAACTAACCTCAATAACCCAATTAATCTAACTAACCTAAATAACCTAAACTAACTCAAACTAACCTTAATAACCCAATTAATCTAGTTAACCTAAATAACTCAAACTAACTCAAACTAACCTCAATAACCCAATTAATCTAACTAACCTAAATAACCTAAACTAACTCAAACTAACCTCAATAACCCAATTAATCTAGCTAACCTAAATAACCTAAACTAACTCAAACTAACCTTAATGACCCAATTAATCTAGTTAACCTAAATAACTCAAACTAACTCAAACTAACCTTAATAACCCAATTAATCTAGCTAACCTAAATAACCTAAATAACTAAATTTAACCTAAATAACCCAATTAATCTAGCTAACCTAAACAACCTAAACTAACTCAAACTAACCTTAATAACCCAATTAATCTAGCTATCCTCTATAACCTAAACTAACTCAAACTAACCTTAATAACCCAATTAATCTAGTTAACCTAAATAACTCAAACTAACTCAAACTAACCTCAATAACTCAATTAATCTAACTAACCTAAATAACCTAAACTAACTCAAACTAACCTCAATAACCCAATTAATCTAGCTAACCTAAATAACCTAAACTAACTCAAACTAACCTTAATGACCCAATTAATCTAGTTAACCTAAATAACTCAAACTAACCTTAATAACCCAATTAATCTAGCTAACCTAAATAACCTAAATAACTAAATTTAACCTAAATAACCCAATTAATCTAGCTAACCTAAACAACCTAAACTAACTCAAACTAACCTTAATAACCCAATTAATCTAGCTATCCTCTATAACCTAAACTAACTCAAACTAACCTTAATAACCCAATTAATCTAGCTAACCTAAATAACCTAAATAACTAAATTTAACCTAAATAACCCAATTAATCTAGCTAACCTAAATAACCTAAACTAACTCAAACTAACCTTAATAACCCAATTAATCTAGCTAACCCAACTAACCTAAATAACTAAATTTAACCTAAATAACCTAAATAACCAAATTTAATCTAAATAACCTAAACTAACTCAAACTAACCTTAATAACCCAATTAATATAGCTAACCTCTATAACCTAAACTAACTCAAACTAACCTTAATAACCCAATTAATCTAGCTAACCTAAATAACCTAAACTAACTCAAACTAACCTTAATAACCCAATTAATCTAGTTAACCTAAATAACTCAAACTAACTCAAACTAACCTTAATAACCCAATTAATCTAGTTAACCTAAATAACTCAAACTAACTCAAACTAACCTTAATAACCCAATTAATCTAGTTAACCTAAATAACCTAATCTAACTCAAACTAACCTTAATAACCCAATTAATCTAGTTAACCTAAATAACCTAAATAATCTAAACTTGGAAAAACAATATGTGTGCCCCAAATGGAATTAACCAACTGGAATGAAACTTGGTGGGTCAAATTTCACGCTAAGCATTTATGACGTAAGCAAGGACGGGTGCCTTATATAGTAAGACTTGTCTTACTATATAAAGGCATCCTGTGGTGTGCACTTTTCATTCTGACTCATGCTGCTGTGCTGGCAGCAGCCTTTGTCAACGAAGTACAGTGGTGTGAAAAAGTGTTTAACCTCGTCATGATTTTTTGCATATTTGTCATTCTTAAATGTTTTGAGATCATCAAACAAATTTAAATATTAGTTATATAAGTTGTATACATATATACATATATACCTGTAAGTATATACTGTATGTTTTAACAGGGGGGCAAACACTTTTTCACACATTTGGATTTTTTTTCTCCCTTAATAATACAAATTTTGTGTTTACTTGTGTTGTCTTTGACTAATATTTAATTTTGTTTGACGTTGAAACATTTAACAAACATGCAAAAAAAATAATAAAGAAATCATGAAGGGGCAAACACTTTTTCACACCACTGTATGCCTGAGAGAAGAGTGTGTAACCAGTTTGAGCAGCTAGAATCGTTTGACCGGGGTTGCATAACAGGACTCTGGAAAATGGGACGGTCTTTACCATTTGCCTACTGTTAGTTATGAGACTGTGCCAAGTTACTGGAGTGTCCATTGCTGGGCCTCCAAACGACTGGGCCCTCCAAAAGCCTTGCTAATGAACTCATTTTTTTTTTCATTTTTTCTGTTAGCATAGAAATAAACAGTAAAATCCATAAAACCTTCCATTTATCTGGCTGTTGTTCTGTTGTTTTCTTTATCTGTCCTTTTGCCTGCTCTCTGCCCCCTAGACCCTGCCTTTAAGACCAGAAGTGCTTCATCGTTTGTTAGTGTTTCGTGTTAATACCATGACTACAGAGTGCAGTCCTTGACGTTTGGCTAGTTCTAAAACCAGAATACAGCCTAAACCACAGTGAGACTTTCAGAGGCAAGCTAAATGAGGGCAGGTAGCTGCTGATGCATTTCTATCAGAAAACATGTGCACTGAAACAAGCTAGCTTGCTAACAATTACTACATACTGTATTACCCTGTTCTTCAGTGACCAGAACCCTCACAGGACCCTCACAGAACAGGTATTATGTGGGTGGTGGATCATTCTCAGCACTGCAGTTACATTGGTGGTGTGTTAGTGTGTGTTGTGCTGGTGTGAGTGGTTCAGACACAGCATCACTGCTGGACTAAGAATTGCCCACCAACCCAAACTATCCAGCCAACAGTGTCCTGTGGGCACCGTCCTGGGACCACTGATGAAGGACTAGAGGATGCCCAACGCTGCACTGTACAGCAGCAGATGAGCTATTGTCTCTGACTATACATGTACAAGGTGGACAAGCAAGGTAGGAGTAGGAGCATCATCAGGGACAGTACACACCCCCAACACAGCCTCTTCACGCTCTTACCGTCGGGCCGACGCTACAGGAGTGTGAAGTCCAGAACAGCCAGACTGACAGACAGTTTTTATCCACAAGCCATCAGGCTTGTGAACACCTCCTCCGCCCTTCCGCTCTGAAACTGGCTGAACTCTGACTCTGACATGCACCCAATTAATATGAGCGCAATACTGTTTACTTCTGTACCTGCACAGCGCACTTTACACATGCATATGCACCTTACTTGCATTCATACAGTACTGGACTCTCCCTTCCTTTACTTAGTGTTTTTCTTTACTTAGTGTACATATATATATATATATTATATATATATATTATTATTATATATATATATATATCCTATTATATATATTATATATATATATATTTACTTCTTATAGACTCTCTCCTTTTTTTTATATTGATATTTATTTTTTAAGACTGTCGGGAATGGAGGAACTGCAAAGTAAGAATTTCATTGTACAGTGTAACTGCTTGTTATGCTGTGCATATGACAATAAAACTCTTGAATCTTGAATCTAATAGAGTGGACAGTGAGTGGACACAGTGTTTAAACACTCCAGCAGCACTGCTGTGTCTGATCCACTCACACCAGCACCACACATGCTTTCTCCAATTCAAACAGTCTGCACTGCAAGTCAACACTAACTGCTGTTAAACCACCAACAAGTGACTCAGTACTGTGGGTGTTAAGTTGTGTGCTTATGCATGCATACTTTATAACCGCTGAAGCTTTTAGCACACATGGCTGCTGATACCTGCTATCCTAGCTGCCTGGTAGTGCAGTGGTCTCTGCTGCTGCTGTGCTCAATACAGAGCACTAGCATGTGCATGTGTTTCCCAGCACCCTCCTACTGTGTGTTGACACTACAGTAACACTTGCTGTACATGGCTAAGCTAAGCTCACCGGACAAAGACATTGTCACTTGACTGGAAGATACTCATTAGCACATAGTACGAATAACAGCTGTGGTTCTACCTATATGGCCTGGAAAAGTTTCTGGATGTGGGCCAGGATGTGCCACTATGTGAAGTGATGCCCAAATTTCCCAGACAGAAATGCATTCCTTCCCATGGTGTCAACTCCATGTGTCGTATGTATAGAATACAATGTTGCAAAATAACCTGGTGCTTTCATGAGGAGTTTCGCTTGGTTGTTAGCTTACTTGTTAGCCAGAGTGGGATTTTAGTGGGCTGGGATTGAGGATTGGGGGGTGTAGAGTTTAAGTGGATTCCATGTTTTTTGGACAATAGTCTAGAGTCTAGGTGTCCTAGTTGCACTCGGGCTACTTGGATGCTATTGTAGTTGCCAGCCATAAACGTCATTAGGAATGTTTGATATAGTTGTCACATACCACCCTCTCTGGTGCCTTCATGCTTTCTTCAAGCTTTTCCTGCTCCACCCTGGCTCCACCCACTCTCACACCTGCAGCTGATCTAGGACTCATTAGGACGGCCATAAATACTCCGTTGTTTGGCTAGCCTGGTTGCGAAGTCTCTGTTTTCACATTAGAGCTCTGAGCTGTTTCCCTGCTGTTCTTGTGTGTCCTGTGGTGTTTGTGTTGATGTCTATGGTTTTGACCCTGGCTCTGGTTTCTGGATTTAGTCTTTGTGGATATGTCTCTGATGATGCCGGCCTGTGTTTTGACCCCTGCCTCTTCCGATAATGATTCCCAGACAAACCCTAATAAAACCACTTTGCGCTTGCAACCTGCCTCAACCTCCATGTTACAATAGTCTTTTTTATTTCATTTTATTTTAGGTTGGCGTAAAACATTATTCAGTTGTTCATCACACCAGAGATGTGTTATTAACCATCCAACCACATTGATGTGGCCTACATCCAGAAACATGTCCAGTCCATGCCATATTCAATCACAGCTGTTATTCGTGCTCACTGAGGTATCACATGCTATTATGCATGTTTCAGTCACAGGTCACAATTTTTTGTTGTCCAGTGAGCTTATCTAATTAACACTATCAAAGGCAATGATGCAACACCTCTAATACACATACACCTTTATTTACTATGATCCTGGACTCTATATTATCTGCCTTATATACCCCGCTGTTTTACCTGTTTGTGTTAAAGTCTCTCTTTGTATTTGGAATGGTCCACCCATTAACATACTCACTATTCAGTACATAGCATTTGGTATATACTGAACTGACTAGGGAACATTCAAAAGACCAAAAGTTTGGAAACACTGCTTAATAAATATACGACAGGCATTTGTGAGGTGCATTCATATTCTGTTGCGTCAACAAATGAATATTGACCAATATTACAGGACAGAATTGTCCCTATCACTATTTTAGATTGGCATGATCGTCGGCATGATTGGCATTTTGGGTGCATAGAATTGCCCTTAACAATATTTTGGGTGGATAGAATTGTCCTCCCCACTATTTTGGGTGAATAGAATTGTCTCTACCACTTTTTTGGGTGGATAGAATTGTCCCTACCACTATTTGGGAGGATAGAATCATCCCTACCCCTATTTTGGGTGAATAGAATTGTCCCTACCAATATTTGAGAGGATAGAATTGTCCCTCCCACTTTTTTGGGTGGATAGAATTGTCCCTAGCAATATTTGGGTGGATAGAATTGCCCCTACCACTTATTTGGGTGGATAGAATTGTCCCTACCAATATTTGGGTGGATAGAATTGTCCCTACCCCTATTTTGGGTGGATAGAATTGTCTCTACCACTATTTGGGAGAATAGAATTGTCCCTACCCCTATTTTGGGTGGATAGAATTGTCCCTACCACTATTTGGGAGAATAGAATCGTCCCTACCCCAACTTTGGGTGGATAGAATCGTCCCTACCCCTATTTTGGGTGGATAGAGTTGTGCTAGAAGACCTCATACATCTACCAACTTTTTAATTTATGCCTCCGATGGTTCAGATTTGTATGTGAAGTGTATTAATTAGTAGGCACTGTCAGTTCACTAATCATTGTTATTTATATGCAGCCTGGGATACGTCTGATACAACTCAACTTGTTCTTCACTGGTACGTCATTTGTACATTCTGCTTTGCAATGCATTATGGGTGATTGATAGTGAACTATAGGGAAGGAAATGTACCATTGGGATTTTGAACAACACTACAATATGGCAGACACACCACACATCTCCGTAACAGGGAGTGATTCCAAATGCAGCTCCAGTGTTGGAACCGGTTCTGAGACTGGTTCCGTTCTATTGTTTTCCCTGTTTGTTCTCCGGTTTTGTTAATACAGATCAGCCTCTTATCCTGCCTGCCCGTGTTTTGATCCATGCTTGCTTTAAGTTTTGGACCACCCCTAATAAACCCACTTCACACTAGCGACTGACCCATGTTGTGCCTCAAACACTGCAGTACTTTTATGTGTGGAAACGTTGGGACTTTTTGACTCTAGACCTCCACATCTGCCTGTAGTACGTTTATTCAGCTTTGTGTCTGCATTAGACTGTAACACAAGTAATCTTTAACTCAAGGTTCTTCCTCAGTGCCTCCTAAGGTCATTCCCCCACTACCTTACCTCAACTCAGGTGTCCCGGGCAGCGCTGGGTGCTGCAGTGTGCTGAAACACTACACCTGCACACAGCAGCTAAATATGAAATAACACAGATCATCTTTCAGAGACACCTTCTAAACCTTTCATACTAAAAGCCAACAGGATTATGATTATTTCGTTTTGACTTTTATACTCATTATTTAAGGTTTGCTGGCATTTTGGCATTTGCCAGATGCTCTGGCTGGTGTTGCCTAGGCATTGTTGGTCTTGGTCAATTGGTCTCAGTCTTGTCTTGGTCTCAGTCTTAGCATCATTTGCACTCAGCCTTGTCTTGGTCTCAAAACCATTTGGAGTCAGAATTGGTCTTAGTCTCAACATTATTTAGATTCAGTCTTGTCTCAGTCTTAGCATCATTTGGACTCAGCCTTGGCAATCATTTTTGTACAGCGCTTTTTACAACTAATGTTGTATAAAGGGAATGAAAACACGTCCATGTCTTGTCTCAGTCTCAACATCATTTAGACTTAGTATTGTCTTGGTCTCAAGATTATTTGGGCTTTGTCTTGTCTCAGTCTCTTCAATTAGACTCTGTCTTGTCTCGGTCTGAATATTATTTGGACTCAGTCCTAACATAATGCACTCTTTGTCTCAGTCTCAACACCATTTAGACTCAACCCTTTCTCAGTATCAACATTATTTGGTCTTTGCTTTATCTCGGTCTAAACATCATTTAGGCCTGTCTTGTCTTAGTCTTAACATAATTACTCTTGGTATTTTCTCAGTCTAAAAATTATTGGGACTCTTATTTGGAGTTTTATCTCTGGGCTGGGCATCATTGGCTCTGGCATATCTCAGTCTCAACATTATTTGGAATCTGGGGCTTTGGACTTATTTGGTCTTGTCTGGGGCTGGACACCATTAACTCTTGTTTTTGTCATGGTTATAACATGCTTTGAACTCCGTCTTGTCTTGATGGTGACATGATTTGGTCTTAGTGTTTTCAGCAAATCACTAAGTTGTTATTATGACCCCACTAAATGGTTCCATGACCTCAAGCATGGTTAGCTAACAATGAAAAAACATGGTGGGGCTGGTTTGTATGCGTTCTGCATTGAACTGTGACCTTGTGGAAATGCAGCTGGAGTGGGTACCTTCCATGCTCAGAATCATTCGGCCCTGCAGTTGCTTGTTATTAATTGACTAAGATGCACTTTAAAGAGTTTGTAGTATTTGTAGTTGAAATTCATAATAAAAACATCTTGAAAACCTAATTGATCCTTTCCATGATGACTTAACTGGGTAGATCAGCTATTAGATTGACTTTGTAATTAGTACATTGAAAAGCAAAAAAAAATCTGGTATGAGCATCCTCTTACAATACTCCAACACTCTGCTGATGGACAAAAAGGAAATTAAGCAATGAAGACACAAATGAGGGAACGGGTGATTCAGATGGTTTCCTGGCTACCCCCGCCTCCATCCCATGCTGAACCGCAACTCTGACCACTTTATGTGTCCCAAAAACAGCATCTAGAAAAGCACTTCCTGTTAATACATCTTCCCGTACAAGAACATTAGGGATGGCTATTGTTCTTTTACACACTGATACTGATACTTAGTCTTTGATACAGATCCCTGACCAGTACTTCTTTTAATGTAGGCCTATAAAAAGCAGACTGAAAGTGAGTGTGGCTTTAACTAGAAATGAGTATAAAGTGCAGGAAGTGGCTGTGTTTTCTGCAGACTGATCTGACGTTATTAATGTCTATGTGAAGTATAACGTAGACAGCTAATCAGCAATTCTAGATTTTGGAAAAAATGTGCTTATTACTGATTTAATTTTATTATCTTGAATTATTAATTCTTACATTAATTCCTACATTTAATCTCAACTTATTTGCTGTTTTTATTTTTTTATTACTTTTTAAAACCTTTCTATTTGGACTTTTATTTAAAAATGTACTTTGCCTTTACTTTACACTTTAATTTACATTATCTTTTAAATTTTCTTAATTAAAGGACAATTTCTTAATTGTCTTAAAATTCTTTGCTGCATTTACCCTGTATAATTATACCGTCAAATTGTTAATGTTGTCTTTTATCAAATTAAATTCCATTTTCTTTTTTTTTCAGTCACTTGTACTGTAAAATCTTGGCTGCTTTGAAAATGGGGGTCATGTACTTCATAGTGAAAATAAAAGTATTTGTTTGCGTGCTCATACTTGTTTCTACTCTGGCTTTGATTCCCTCTTAGTCTCCAACTTACTCTCTTGCTTCTGCCCTGATTCTGGTTGCCTGTTTACTTGCCTCGCAGTTTTTCGACCTCCTTCTGTTCTCCGTATTCCTCTCTTTGTTTACCCCTTACATTTTGGTTGCTGTGTTGTCTGATCTCCTGGTTCTGACCTCTGCCTGTCTCTCTGCTTTGCTACCTATTGCTCTTCTGGTATGTTTGGGTGTACTCTGTTCACTGTGCTTAACTACCAAATTGTTCAGTCTGACTTGTAGCTCTGCATTTTCAAGCCAAGTTCTTTCAAGTTATGAAAGTCCTTGTCTTGACTAGACTGAACAGATGTTGCGGTGACTTTGCTCAGTGAACGTGCATAGAATACATTTCTGGCAGTTTTCTAGTAGAATCTTTTTTTTTTTTTTGGCCAAAAAACTACTCCATTTGTCCAAGATCACTGCTGACACCACTGCTAAGTTTTATTTATTGGCGTGTCCTGTGAAATTCCACTGTCTGCCAGATTTCCAACACCTTTTGTAATAGATAGTCCCCACTTGTCATTTCAGTTGTTTTCAGAGTGATGATCAAATCTGTCATTTGCCTCAGTACAGAATGGTCAAACAGCCTCACAATGCAAACTGGTGAGTGTGATTACGCTTTTCTGTCATTTTCTTTTGCAACTCTCCTAAGAGCCCCACCTGTAATATGGAAACCTAAGATTATAGGCGCTCAGCTAAGGAAATGAAAATGAAATGAATTAAAGTAGCTCACCTGAAGTAAAATGGAAGCTAACTGCAACAGCAGAATTACCCCCAAAACATTCAAAAAAGTACCAAATAACAGTGTAATGACAGAATACGGCTTTACTGTAAAACAAGTGCAACATGATGACAAAATGGCAGGATGATGTCATCATTGTAAAGTAGTGTAAAGTAACATCAGAATAACAATGTTGGAACAGGGTACCACAAAATACTGACTGAATGATGGCGTTTTTATAAAGATGAAATTGCAGACAGTGTAAATGACAGAACGGTGATTTAAAGACTGGCGGCTGTAAATAATGTGTAATGTCAGGATTAAATAACGTGTTTTGCTGTAAAATAAAGACAAGTAAAAATAGAATAGTGTCCTTGCTGCACATTTGTTTAAAGTAATGATACATGATACAATGATAAGTAATGTTACAAAGTAGTCTGAAGTAATGGTTACAGCGAAGTAGTGTAAAGATTACTGTAAAGTAGTGTAAAGCAATGATTGTTGTAAAGTAGAGTTAAGATTGTGGTAAAGTAGTTTTGAGTAATTATTGTTATAATGTAGTGTAACGTTTCAGACTGTTATAAAGTAATGTAATGTTTGTTGTAAAGTTGTGTAAAGTAATTACTGTTGTATTTGGCATAGCCAGAATGATACCCTGCAATAAAGTCATGCCAGAATGATGGCATGATTGTAAAGCTGTGTAAAGTTGTGCAAAGTAATAACATAATGAGGTGCTTTGTGTGAAATAGTGTAAAGATATGGTGCTAGTGTAAAGTAATGGAAAGCTATAAGAAGCTTTATAAGGCTAAACTGTTGATGTAAGTTAATTAAAAGAATATAAGAGTAAAACGGAATGATACAACCAGCCGTGCTGTGAATATTGATGAGGGACACCGTAGTGAGCAACACCGAGCAACAGCAATGTAAAACCAGACTGTGTGAGGGCCAAACACAAGACTAACCTAAGTGCAGGATTATTCAGGTCAGGACATTGCGGTCATATGAGCATCACAAGTATCAGTGTTAGTCTGCACGTCACTTCTTATAGCTCTGCTGTCTGTTTGTATGTCGTAAGAAGAACCTTCCTCTTTCTACATCATATGTCACAAATGCCCACAAGTCACACTTCCAAATATCTGGACTTTCCATCGGTTTTCCCAAGGACAACTGACCTCTACATACTCCTCCCACAAATGAGCTCTGTCTGTATCCTTCACACTGGAGGGTTGTTTTTTTGTTTTTAACCAAACAGTAAATTGAGTCAGTTGTGTTGGGTGTTGGGTTATTTCCACAGTGCTGGGTAGTTTTAGGGAGTCCTGCCACTGGGTTAGTGACGGTCGCATATATGACCCAGACAATTATCAGATCATATGATTTTTAGATCACAACAGTGGCACTTTCATAAAACATCGATTTTTTATTGGTTACTTTCAGTGAAAAAAAAATAAAAATAGGTGAAAACTGATGTGAGATTTTAGCAGTGTTTAAAAAAAAGACACTTATTGACATGTTGGTGTGTATGGGCCATTAACAATCAATAATCAATTACTGAACTTCTACAGTGAATGAAATACACCATGGGATTTCACGGACATCCACAAGGTACATTTATTTACTTAAAGGTGTAACCATTAAGTAAATAACCACACGTTTATCATATGCTATTAAACCCACCTGGCTAAACATGAGTCACCTTGCCTGTGTAAGGTGGTAGTAACTTCAGGTTCCTGCAGATGGCGCTGCACCAGGATGATATAAACACCTGCAAGGTGTGAGTGACGGGAGCCATAGATTGGGAAGAGGTGGTGCAGTGCAGGAAATGTCTCGTTCCATGTGTGGAAAGTGGCTCCAGAGCAGATGTTAAGGATTGGCTAATAGGAGTGACTGCATTTGGGCGTGTCAAAGACGTGCAGGAATCTGCAGGTGTATGGAAGCGTACGGTCATACAGGTCTACCAGCCGTGGCTAAAATCCCAGTCTACAGGGAATTCTCCTCTGAACTGTGCCAAGGAAGGCATCTAAATACGCATACGGTGGTACTCACGGCTCTACAACCCCTTTTGAACGTTTCTGCTGTCTGTTGTTTCAGTATTGCTTGCTGTTGGTTTCTGCTCAGTGAATGCGCACACTCAAGAACCTGGACTGTGTTTCCTGAAAACTTTGTTGTGCTACCACCATGGTAAACATGGAGTGAGTGTCTATCATCAACTACAGTAGCTGATCAACAATGCTTTTGGGAAATGTACCCCTGATTTGCAAACAGGAAGTACGAATTACAGGGAATCAGAAGTGAATCAGAAGTACCGCTATGAACACCATCATCACAAACTGAGATCATCTGACCAACAGAAGAAAACACAGTGACAAACGACTGGTACGACCAACATACCTCCCAGATAGCAAAACAGTTCTGGCTCAAATCTGGCCTACAGTCCCCATTTTCATCTGGACCCACGTGCTACACGAATTGATGGCACTCAGACAGACCACTTCTGGTTGCAAGATGTGGGCCACATACACACCAGGTTAGGACCACACATCGACAAAAGCAGCCACCTCTGCTGTATCTCTGCCAGAATCTGTTTTAGAACATGTGGGTCATACGGGTTTTAAATATATGGGCCACTTCTGGCTCACATGCAGTTTGCTAGCAGGCAGCGCTGGCGTATCTGTGTCAAAAGTAGACCAGCTTTACTGACAGCCAAGAATAGAGTCGGTCTTAGCATTAGTGGGGACGCAACATCTCATCCCTAATTAAAATATTAAAAAATGATGCATTGGTAATAAATACAGACAGACATGATCACACATTAGAGGCCAATATAGGATTTTTTGAATTCGGACCCTAGCCTCCAGTCCACGTTTGGACCAATTCAACTCTGATGAGATTATTTCAAAATAAACTCAGTTTATTTAATTTCACAGTATATGGCATGTTCATGTTACCCAGCAGCCTGTCTCAGACCATATCAGAGACACTGACTACATCTCTAAGTGATATTAAATTTAGCAACAGCAGCAGTCCCTTACATAATAAACCCAATGAGTCATCAGCCGTCAGACTAACGCTCTAAAACTGACCTATGTCTAAGTTAACTCAATATTATGTTTTAGGATAATGAGTTGGGTTTGGTTTTAGTATAGGATCCTACAGAAATGTTTATAAACACACATTTAAAACAAGCACCAAAAGTATCAGTGACATCATTGCAACATACGGCGCTGTTCCATAGAACATTTGAAAACAGGAAATGACCCAAACAACAACCAAGGGAACTTACCGTTCTGGTTCCAGGTAACTGTCCGCCTGCTTAAGACACCATATTAACCACAATGAATCATTGCATTGCCATCTTGGGTCAGCTTATGTAGAAGCCTTATTTCACTAATCAGCTCCCATGCTAACTAGCTACCTTTGGGGATAGTATGTGGAATATTATCTTATTATAATATAATCTCATTTATTTGCATGTTTGTCACTCTTAAGTGTTTCAGATCATCAAACAAATTTAAATATTAGTCAAAGACAACACAAGTAAACATGAAATGCAGTTTTTAAATGAAGGTTTTTATGATTAAGGGAGAAAAAATATGCAAAACTACATGGCCCTTTGTAAAAAAGGGTTTGCCCCCCAGGTAAACCATAACTGTGGTTTATCACACCTGAGTTCAATTTCTCTAGCCACACTCTGGCCTGATTACTGCCACACCTGTTCTCAATCAAGAAATCACTTAACTAGGACCTGCCTGACAAAGCGAAGTAGACCAAAAGATACTCAAAAGCTAGACCATGCCAAGATCCAAAGAAATTCAGGAACAAATGACGAGGAAAGTAATGGAGATCTATCAGTCTGGAAAAGGTTATGAAGCCATTTGTAAAGTTTTGGGACTCCAGCGAACCACAGTGAGAGCCATTATCCACAAAATGGAGAAAACACGGAACAGTGGTGAACCTTCCCAGGAGTACCCCAAGAGCGCAGCCACGACTGATCCAAGAGGTCACAAAAGACCCCACAAAAAAAATCCAAAGAAATGCAGGCCTCACTTAAGGTCAGCATTCATGATCCCACCATAACAGCCTGCATGGCAGAGTGCCAAGGCAAAAACCACTGCTGAGCAAAAGGAACATTAAGGCTCATCTCAATTTTGCCAGAAACCGTCATTTTGATCCCCAAGACTTTTGGGAAAATACTCCATGGACTGACGAGGCAAAAGTTTAACTTTTTGAAAGGTGTGTGTCCCATTACATCTGGTGTAAAATTAACACAGCATTTCAGAAAAAGAACATCACACCTACAGTAAAATATGGTGGTGGTAGTGTGGTGGTCTGGGGCTGTGTTGCTGCTTCAGGACCTGGAAGACATGCTGTGATAAATTTAACCCTGAATTCTGCTGTCTACCAAAAGATCCTGAAGGAGAATGTCCGGCCACCTGTTCATGACCTTAAGCTGAAACGAATGTTCTGTAGCAAGACAATGATCCAAAACACGCCAACAAGTGACAAACATGCAAAAAATATATACATATGCTCTCTGTAAAAATATATGCTAAACACTCATTCCGTGAAGCCTAGCATTACAACAGTCAATCTTATTACCACACACTACCAAACGATCACTGCCAGACCTGCTGAATTCTTAAATAGAACCTGTCTGGCAATGTAAAGGAGCTTGAAGGAAGCACATGACGCTGCATTCCAAAGAGATTCTCCAAATACGGATGCAAGTCATGGACATTTACAGTCTGGAAAGAGTTGCAAAGCCGTTTCTAAGGCTCTGGGACTCCAACCTACCACTGTGAAAGACATTAAAACTTGGCTAGGGGGACAATATCCGGCGGACTGATGAGTCAAAGGAACGTTTTGGAAGACATGGGTCCTGTTACATCTTGCGTAAAGCCAACACCGCATTCTACCATAGGATCATTACGGCAATAGTGAAACATGGTGGTGGTAGTGTGATGGTCTCGGGTGCATTGCTCCTACAGGACCTGGAAGACTGGTCATAAGTGCCGGCATAAAGCTGAAGCTCTACTGGGTTTTGGAGCAAAACAATGATCTGAAGCACACTAGCAGGGCCATCCCAGAAACTAAATGAAGGTTCTGGAGTGGTCGAATCTAAGTCCTGATCTATACCCCGTTAAAACACTGTGGCAAGATGGGCAGCTCATGCTGGAAAACCCTCCAGTGCAGCCAAATTAAACCAGAGTGTAAAAGACTCACTGCAAGTTATCACAAATGTCTGATCTGCAGGTGCTTTGTGGAGAAGAATGGAGGGAATCAGGTCAGGGACGAATACTGTTTCACAGCCCTGTATATGCCTTATGTACATTACATAATTATTTACTCGGGCAAAAAGCTGTTAAATGGATTTTTCCTCTGGCATGTTGATCCCGGAGCATGCGTCCTCTAATTGTATCATAAACCACCTTAAAGACGACAGAACTGCAAACATTACCTTTACAAAGTAGTTCAGTTTTATTTGCGCTGTAGATTAGTTTTTATGAGAGACAATCTTTTTAACTGTTTTTCAAACACCATAAAGATAAATATTAGATCGCTCGTTAACGAGAGTCAAAAGTGCCCTCCTGCCATCAGGACTGGACCTATAAATCAGACACACCTATGGTGGCAACATGGGAACAGAACAGCTTTATTGGCCACACTGATAGCAAAGCAAGCCATGACACACCAAACCAGTGTACTCCAACTAACTAACTAACTTAGTGTTGGGCTGCTGTGCTAAGCCTGTGTGTGGCTTTTGGGAGTCTCCAGAATGCTCAGTTGTTGTTTCTCTTTGTAAAAGCTTTGAAGTAGAACATTAGCATTAGGAACATTAGCATTAAGAAGGCTTGTGTACAGCTTATTATAAAGTTATTCATCTTAAGGCATATTATTTAGTATCTATTATAAAATATTCTCCAACAACTACATTATTCACAACTACTATGAATTATTCAGTATCTACTATAAATTATTCAGTATCTACTATGAATTATTCAGTATCTGCTATGAATTATTTAGTACCTGCTATGAATTATTCAGTATCTGCTATGAATTATTCAGTATCTACTATGAATTATTCAGTAACTACTATGAATTATTCAGTATCTGCTATGAATTATTCAGTATCTACTATGAATTATTCAGTATCTACTATAAATTATTCAGTATCTACTATGAATTAATCAGTATATACTATAAATTATTCAGTATCTACTATAAATTATTCAGTATCTGCTATGAATTATTCAGTATCTGCTATGAATTATTCAGTATCTACTATAAATTATTCAGTATCTACTATAAATTATTCAGTATCTGCTATGAATTATTCAGTATCTACTATAAATTATTCAGTATCTACTATAAATTATTCAGTATCTACCATGAATTGTTCAGTATCTACTATAAATTATTCAGTATCTACTATGAATTAATCAGTATATACTATAAATTATTCAGTATCTACTATAAATTATTCAGTATGCAGTTTTAATTTTTGTCACGCTTACGGGTTTCCCTAGCTCCTCCGCTCCTCCAGACTCCATTTCCCAGAGTGCATCATCCGATGACATCACACCCACATGTCCCCAGCCATCCGATCAGCACCGCTCTAGGTCACCTGAGTCTTAGCCCAGCTGCATCCACTTTACCTCAGTATATACCTGGTTTGCATTTCTGAGTGTTTCTCCTCTGTGTATTCTGTCTCTCCTGTTTAACTCCCTTTGGCTTTGACCTCCTCTTTTTGCTTATCCCTTGTTGGCTTTTTCTCTTGATCTACGCTTTGGTTATCTACTTTTTTCTTGTTACCTTGACCATTCTCTTGCTTGGCCCTTCCACCTTGTTTGCCTCGCTGCTTGCCTACTCCAGTTTTGACCTCTGCATGTTCTCTGACTTGGACCTTGTCTCTCTCTTATGTTTGTCTGTGTATTGTTGCTGTGCTTGTTTACTCGTGTGCTTAATAAAGCCCATCTGATTTCTAGCTCTGCGTCGGTCCTGGTTCTTTGTCCCTGAGATTTTTTCAATATCTACTATGAATTATTTAATATCTATTTTTAATATTCAGTATCTGATATGAATTATTAAGTATCCACTTTAAATTTTTTAATTTCTATTATGAAGTATTCAGCATTGACTATGAATTATCCTGTAACTACTATGAAGTATGTGCCTAGTCACTCCACCTCCTCCCCACCACAAAATCTGCAGGAACTGTATGAGAATATTCAAGATGCATGGGATTATCACAGCACACCATGTGGAACCTCTACTCCTTACCGAGACGTCTGGCATATCTGGCAGTCTGGGTGAGACTATTATTTGATGTGTGTAGAGTGTAAGTATATATGTGTCTATATATTGACAATAATAGTCGTATGAACATTTGAAATTAAAAATGTTTACATTTCTCTATTATTTTGTCGGTGTCAGACTATTTGTAAAATAATGCTGATGAACACTGGTTGAAGTTAGAGGGGCCTGGTTGAAGAGGATCTAGAATCACCACTGAGTTTGCGTGACCCCTAGCGTGCAACAGATTAAACTCTGAGTCAGGATGTAAACTGTTGAAACTGGTGTTTCACCAATTTCTGATAAGGATTACAAAGGCTATTTAAAACCGAGGAGCCTCTTAGCACTCTGTGATCGTTTTCAGGGAAAGGAATGAGCAGGGCAGCGTGACTGGGTAGTCAGGGTAGCCACCCTGTGATTTACATCTGCAGATCACAGAAAGCTGCACATGGAGATATGAGAAGGTAAGCACACACTAACATACCACCACCACGTCAGTGTCACTGCGGTGCTGAGAATGATCCACCACCCACATAATACCTGCTCTGTGGTGATCCTGTGAGGATCCTGACCATTGAAGAACAAGGCAATACAGTATACAGAGAAACAGACAGACTACAGTCTGGAACTGTAGAGCTACAGAGTGTCCTGTATGGTCTGTGGAGCTAATAAACTGGACCGTTGCTGTAGATACAAGGAGGTGGATCTAAGGAAGTGGCTGGTGGTCATTGAAAGATTCAGAGGATCGTTAAAGCTGAACGGTGTATGCAGGTTTTGGAGCAACATGTGCTGTATCCAGACGCCGTCTTTTCCAGGGAGGTCCTGGTAATTTCAGCAGGACACTAAACCACATTCTGCACGTATTACAGCAGCATGTCCACACAGTAACAGAGTCCGGGTGCAGAACTGACCTGCCTGCAGTCCAGAGCGGTCACCCACCGGAACCATCTGGAGCATTACGAAAGGACAAACAGGACAGAGGAGACTCGAAATTGTGTGGCAGCTGGAATCTGATATCGAGCAGGAATGGAAACATCACTTTCAGAACTCGTACACTCAGTACCTGAACACTTACAGATCAACACAGCTGTATGAATGATTAAGTCACTACTGATTTGGAACCTGAGATGTGGTAATGTGCATCACATGTATGTAAGTTATATTGATAAAAATATTTCTTATTTGTATTGTATGTGTAAGAGCCAATTTGTAAAGACAGAACTGTACAAAACTAAACAGATAGATAGATAGATAGATAGATAGATAGATAGATAGATAGATAGATAGATAGATAGATAGATAGATAGATAGATAGATAGATAGATAGATAGATAGATACTTTATTGATCCCAGAGGGAAATTCAAGAAGATACACACAAACAGGCCTGGCAACAGCAAGAGACATAATGACTGACCTTTCAGAGGGTTTCCAGATATGTAAACAGAGAGAGAGAGAGAGGAGAAAGAGAGAGAGAAGACAGAGAGAGAGAAATAGCAGGGGCAGGGGAAAAGAGAGATAGAGCGAGGAAAGAGAGAGAGAGAAAGAGAGCCTGTTGCTTAATTTAATTACAGAGCCTCTAGGGCCATGCTTGACTATAAAAAGGCAAAAGCCTCATACCCTCCCTCTCTCCCAGACTCTCTGGAAGCAGATTCCTCTTAACTAGATTCTGCATTAGAGGTCTTAACAGCCATGAAACTGAAGCCCAATCCTGACCCATTCCTGTGATTCTGAGCCCCGACCCAACCAGGCAAGACTGGTACTCCAAATGTCAACCCAATCTAAACCCAATGATGGATCAAGGCCTCACAATCCCCCTGGGCACATGTCTCTATGACATCCCCTTCAGGATCACCCGACACACCCAATACGTCCCTCTCACCAACACCCAAAACATTCCTCCCATTACCCCCCGAGACATCCCTCTCACCATTACCTAACACACCTATCACATCCATCTCACCATCACTCAACACATCCCTCTCACCATTACCTAACACACCTATCACATCCATCTCACCATCACTCAACACATCCCTCTCACCACCTAACACATTCCTTTCACCATCACCCAATCTGTCCCTTTTAACATCACCCAACATCCATCTCACCATCACTCCATCATCCCCTAACACGTAACACACTATCACATCCATCTCACCATCACTCAACACATCCCTCTCACTATTACCAAACATGTCCCTCTCACCATCACCCAACACATCCCCCTCACCATCACCCAACACATCCCTCTCACCATCATCACAGAAGATGTCCCTCTCATCACCTAACACATTCCTTTCACCATCACCCAATCTGTCCCTTTTAACATCACCCAACACATCCCTCTTTCCATCATCACCTAACACGTCCCTCTTACAATCACATAACACATCCATCTCACCATTACCCAACACACCCCTATCAGTGTCACCCAACACATCCCCCTCATCATCACCCTATACATCCCTCTCACCATCACCAATACGTTCCTCTCACATCATCCAACAGTTCTCTTTTACCAGCACCCAACACATCCCTCTTCTCATCACCCAACTCATCCCTCTCAGCATCACCCAACATGTCCCTCTCAGCATCACCCAGCACATCCCTCTCAGCATCACCCAACACATCCCTCTCAGCATTACCCAACATGTCCCTCTCAGCATCACCCAGCACATCCCTCTCAGCATCACCCAACACATCCCTCTCAGCATTACCCAACATGCCCCTCTCAGCATCACCCAACACATCCCTCTCATCATCACCCAACTCATCCCTCTCAGCATCACCCAACACATCCCTCTCAGCATCACCCAACACATCCCTCTCAGCATCACCCAACTCATCCCTCTCAGCATCACCCAACACATCCCTCTCATCATCACCCAACTCATCCCTCTCAGCATTACCCAACATGTCCCTCTCAGCATCGCCCAACACGCCCCTCTCAGCATCACCCAACTCATCCCTCTCATCATCACCCAACACATCTCTCTCACCATTAACAAACATGTCCCTCTCAGCATCACCCAGCACATCCCTCTCATCATCACCCAACTCATCCCTCTCAGCATTACCCAACATGTCCCTCTCAGCATCGCCCAACACGCCCCTCTCAGCATCACCCAACTCATCCCTCTCATCATCACCCAACACATCTCTCTCACCATTAACAAACATGTCCCTCTCAGCATCACCCAGCACATCCCTCTCATCATCACCCAACACATCCCTCTCATCATCACCCAACACATCCCTCTCATCATCACCCAACACATCCCTCTCAGCATTACCCAACATGTCCCTCTCAGCATCACCCAACATGTCCCTCTCAGCATCGCCCAACACACCCCTCTCAGCATCACCCAACACATCCCTTTCATCATCACCCAACACATCCCTCTCAGCATTACCCAACATGTCCCTCTCAGCATCACCCAACATGTCCCTCTCAGCATCACCCAGCACGTCCCTCTCACCATTAACAAACATGTCCCTCTCACCATCACACTTCTGTGTCTAATGTGTAACTTCTGCTCCACACGCTTAAAAGATTAAAGGCGGAAATAAAGTTGCTCTGTTCTGAGTGAACCAGCAGACACTCTATAAACGTTACAAGGCTCAGGTTGTAGTTGTCTCTCGGGGCAACAGAGGTCCTAACCAGAAGAGTCACACACAGTGTGATACAGTAGAAGTCTCTGTGAGGACAGAAAATACCTATCTGTTGTATGATGAGAGGTCTGTCTGTAACCCACCAGAGGTCAGTTTAGCAAAGCAGGATTTCTTGCATATCCAGTTGGAATGAAAAATATTAATATTAAAATATTCATTTGCATGGTACTAAACTCAAGTGTTATACAGTATATACATCCAGCCAAAGAACTGATGTGCAGATGGATGGATGGACAAACGAATAGATGAATGAAGTAATGCTTGAGTGAGGGGATAAATAGACATGCAGTAGGATAGACGGACAAACAAACGAATGGACAGTCAATAGACAAAACAACATCTGAATGAAGACAAACAGATGGATGGACAAAGCAACACAGGAACAGAGGAACACACAGATGGACAGAAAAATGAAGTAACGAATGGACAGATGGACAACACAGTTCCAGGCTGCACTGCTCTGCTGGCGGTGCTGCACTGCTCCCAGATTGAACATAGTTAGGCAGCAACATGAGCAGTCTACCTTGTAGGAACATCACATAAGGACTGTATCAGCTTTTTGATTGGTTAGGAGGTGATTACAGAGGCGATACCCACGATTACGTACACTTTACACGGAGAGGAGAAAATACACTCGTCGTCAACCAGAGAGTTGCTCAAGTAGCTGCACTCAGAAGGAATCAAATGCCTAATGCCCTTATGGGAGCAGTGATGCCCTTGATGAGTCATCCTGTTGGAGCCAGCATCATTAGCAGACGGCTGCACCATGCAGAACTAGAAGCACACAGACGTTAAGACCACTATCCTTAACACCACGTCAACGTCACCAAAGACTGCAATGGTGTCGTGCCTGACTGTCATAGAGTGACTCAGTATGGCAGCAGGACATCTTCAGTCATGAGTCCCATTGTGAGTGCTGTGCAGACTCTACCACCCTCTGCAGGGCCTTGCATTGGCACTGCCATATCAGACAGTGATGCAGTTTGTCAGGATGCTTTTCACAGAGGATCTATAGATGAGGTTTTGTGACAAGTTGACTACCCTGAGCCTTCGGAGGAAATGGAGGTGGTGTTAGGACTTCCTGACCACATGTGATGTGTTCAGCAATCAGGTAAGATCCTCGACCAAGTAGACACAGAGTCTCTTAAAGCTTTCTACCAATGTCATGTCGATGCTCAGTGGCATGTGCGTTCTTCCCCCCCTTCTACTGAGGTTGACAAGTAGCTCTTTGGTTTAGCTAACATAGAAGGAGAGGTTGTTGGCGGCACACCACTCTTGACCTCCTCTCTCTATGGGCCCTCGTCATCATTGTTGGTGATGTTGCCTTGATATGAAGCTTTATATAATGTGCTGCATATTAAATTACAGGTTATTATTGTTATTTTAGGTAAACTAAGATAACAGAAACATACTGTACAAATACTGTGTTATTGTCATTTTACTGCGTAAAAAAACAGATACAGATAAGATCCATAATTTTAGTTTTAGTTAAAAATGCATCAACATTTTTTACAGTGTAGTTAAGCCCCCTTACTTTACTACAGTTACCTGTCTCTAGTCTGTGATCCATCACTCCATCACCTCTGATTCTATATTTACTGTATTTACAGGCCTGTCATTAAGCCATATAGTGCGCCTGTGTGCTCTCATCCTGTTCTGTTTTAGTTTATGACAATTCCCACTCGTTTGTTGACACTGGGATTGTTTACAAACAGAAGCCCAATGTAAATAAGTCGGGGTGTTGTTTTTATGACTAATAAGTATCCGTGGAAACAGCTTCTCCAGGTATATTAGTGTATTCAGGGTTTATTATTTCTAATCAGATTGAATTATGGCAAAATGATTTTATACAAAGCACGGAAGACTAGTAATCAAATCAAGTCAGGTCAGAGATTTACAGGCTGAGATTACGCTGCAGCCGAGAGAGCATGTGTGGAGACATACTCGCTGATAATCGTAGTTGAATGAATGTGTAATGCATTAGCCATGACTCACCTCAGTGCACGACTGCATTTTGCACTGAGTGGCTTTAGCACAAAAGGGATGATTGCGTGAGAGTATTTGTGGTCGGCTCAGGGTTTTCCTCTCCACGCCCACGTCCTGTCTTCACAGAAGCCCGAGAACATGCTGTAAGAGAAAGAGGAACACTCTCACACAACTAGCCTATGTGCTTTTACCGCAACACCAGCCCTCACAATGAGGCCCTTGCACATGTGCAAACATATCGTCTCTGTCCAAAGAAAAACAGGTATCTCCAAAATGGCAATTTTACAGGAGAGACCAAAAACCTCATTTAACTTTAATGTAAGTCAATGGAACCAGACATCTTTGCAAACAGATTTGGGCCGTTTCTGTTTGTCCTTTCATCGTGAGATTCTCACACAGTGTACACTGCAGCGGATGTGTTCAAATGATGCATAAAAGTAAAAATGGACAAAAGTGGAGAAACATGTTTTTCATTGGACAACGGCGATATGCCCTAGCCAGCCAGCCCTGTAGGCAGCACTTGTTCTCTCTTAGGACAGTTTTGTCCTAAAAGCGTGCAAACGTAGCACACCCTTAACTACAGCAGAGGCTGAGCGATAGAGAACAGCCTGTTTACTCTAAGCGACTTCCAAAGAACACAGACCCCATTCATGTCTGAATCAGAACAAGAAAATCTCAGTCTGGCCTTATAAACACGCTCACTCTGCACCCTGTGTGAATAAAACAGGTCCAGTACTAGGGAGACAGCGTTACGGTGAGACAGCGTCTGACCTGAATGAATCAGCATATTTTAAAGGGACACACAGGATTCTACCATTTGTCTGGCTTGTCATGACATCAGAATAATGAATGTTCACTGTTATCAGACCTTTGGCCCCAAAAACCAGACCATAGCCATTTCCACAGAGTCTTATGGAGAAGAATCACCGAGTTCTGACTGTAATAACTCAGGATAATTCAGTGGTTGGGGTGAACACAGACTGATTCAGAGAGCGTGAATGTGGCATGCAATGGTTCAGATGTTCTTTACAGTGGTGCTGTTGGGAAATAGGGGTCACTAGGTCTACAACACAAATATAGATATGTTGACAGGAAGGGGCTTTTGGATGATGACAGTTGCAGACCTCTGTTTAGGGACTAAGTAAATGTCAAAGCATGCTTTGTTCTCAAGAGCACTTCCATTTACCATTTACCTTCATTTATGTACAGTTTGTTTTTACCCCCAGACAACTTTCCAGCACTTAATAGGAATGGCCATGTTTATAATTATACTGTAATTCAAAGTAACATTTGACAGAATTAACTTGACGCTTACAGAGCTAAAAGAACGGCCAGTTTTATCAGGAGAACAAGCTAGCATGCTAAGTAGCACAGTCAGAGCAAACAGACAAGAATAGGATAAGACAGAGTCAAAACCCAAACAACAAGCCGGGAAGGTTTAGGGGAAATCCAAAAGACAAAGCCAGAATGCAAATGAAGATCATAAACAGGGTATATATAAAACTGAGACAAGCAGGTACATATACAAGAGTGAGTACAGAGAGAAACAGGTGAGATAGTTAGCATTCAGGGGACGAGGACCATGAAGGTGATTCGTGTTGAATGGAAAGCCAGTAGCTAATACAGGTAACATTAGCTACTAGCATTAGCGCCAAGTAACTAGCATAGCTTGCCAAATAGTATGAGGGCGGAGTATGCTTACACAGAGGCTCATTTTATTTAGTCTATTTTTGTCTGTTTTTGGTCTGCCCTGTTTCCATCTACCGTTAAATCTGGTGCTATGAAAGGCCTTCTTAGGAGAACTGATACTAAACTGTGCTCAGGGATGTAGTGCTTCTGGTTATCATGCATGACTTTTTTTATTTTCTTGTGTTTGTATGTCATACTGAGCATTTGTGACCCCTAACCTGTATTAAACATGTGGGTCTGAGTGGTCTGTGAGAAGTTTTGGCACATGTATTTACAGAAATGGATTTGGGTGTCTATTGACTTCCAGTGTTTGTTAGCAATGCCAGCTTTGTAGATTTGGTTTGGTTCTGACCTAAACAAGCACAAGCCTGCCTTTGCTAAGCTACTGCTTTTAGGAGGTACATATACAAGACTGAGTACAGAGAGAAACAGGTGAGATAGTTAGTATTCAGGGGACGAGGACCATGAAGGTGATTCGTAATTGGCAGGTTGAGGAGACTGTCGATGATGTCATGCAGAGGTGGATGATGGGAAGTGTGGTTTAGAGTGTTGGAGGTGCTGGAAGAACCCAGAAGTGAGACATTCAGTTACTCGCTGGGCAAGGCTAACGTTGCTAACCAAAGAAAGTCAATGGTCACCCAAATCACCTTTTCTGTAAACGCTTCCTGTTCACCAGCCTCTTAATCCAATGTTGTCTTCCACCTTAATCTAATTCGATTCAACTTCACTGTCATCATACCAACACAGAGTTACACCGTATAAAGGAACTGTATCAGGCTAGTTCTCCGGTGCAGTGGTTAAAGGTAGATAACTAGTAACAGTGCAAAGACAAAAAGACACATAATGCATAAACAGTAAAGCAAACGTGCAAGAGCAGAAACTGTACACCACAATGATAGAATACTAGAACTGAGGTGCAAACAAAATGTTACAGCTTCTAAGGGGGCCAGAATGTAACTGTGGCATGGAAGGGAAAATCCGCTTAACAAGCTGGAGAACTGGAACTTCAGCTCCCATATCTTTAACTGAATCCTGGACAACTTCAATCCTGCAGTCTGCACATTTCACTTCAGACAGTTTTGCAAACTCTTGGACAAGATAAAGCAGCTCTGCTCAGCATTGACAGAAGAGAGGAGCAGCTCCATCTTTATTAGCATCACAACCCCAACAGCAACCTGTAAGTAGCAGCTTTAATCTAGTGTGTGTTGATGTCCAGATGGAAAGCCAGTAGCTAATACGGGTAACATTAGCTACTAGCATTAGCGCCAAGTAACTAGCATAGCTTGCTAAACAGTATGAGGGCGGAGTATGCTTACAAAGCATGTGAATTTGAGAGAATTTGGCCATGGAATTATTTTATTAGCGATCTATGTTGTACCTAAATTTCATTATTACTTTTAAACTGAAACATGCACATATATATACATATACATGAATATAGACGAATAACAAAGACTACAATGTATAGATGAATAACGAAGACTACTACTTTTTTGTTTGTTTGTTTTTTTGTTTTTTGGAACCCTACATCAATAATCTCAGCGACATCATGCTATAGGCTCATTCTTAGCACAAGTGAATATGACGCTGTAAAGCCCTAAAAGCAGGTTTCTCTGTTTAGGTCAGTTCAGTTTTCTTGTCACTGTTTTTCACTGTTTCCAAACATACGTGTGTGCAGTGCCAGGATAAAGTCTTTTACAACTCTTTGTCAGTGCAATCGACACAAGAAACAGGAAGAGATGCTGGCACAACTTCCTGTCAGGCAACGCAGCTGTGAAGCATTGCCGTTAAGAGATTTCTTGGCATAAAACACCTTACGTAATGTGACAAAACAGTCTTTTGAACATGATAAATGTCAGTTTTCATGAGATTTAAACAAGGGCATGATGTCATTTTAGATCACTTTTGATTGATGGCTTACTATCTCCATATGTAGGACAGAGATAAGGTCAACTGTAACTGAAACACATCAGGTAACGTATTGTACTTGAATGAGCAAATTCTGGTAGACCTGTATGACCGTACGCTTCCATACGCCTGCAGATTCAGCTATTTCCTTCACACTATGGTCTTTGGCCACGCCCAAATGCAGTCCCTCCTAATAGCCAATCATTAACATCTGCTCTGGAGCCATTTTCCACACAAGGAACGAGATGTATGGATCCAGTCACTCTCACCCTGCAGGTGTTTATAGACCTAGCATCCTTGTGCAGCGCTACCTGCAGGAGCCTGAAGTTACCACCACCCTAAACACACAAGGGGATCATTTCTTGTCCGGTGAGCTTCTTTTATTATGATGCACAGAAATAAAAGCCTCTTCAGCATTTTTATAATGTTTCTCAGACACCAGTCGAACTGATGTAAACAGACTTATTGAGAGCAGGTTTGGTGTGAGATGGTTCAGATGTTCTTTACAATGGTGGTGATGGGAACCAGGGGTCCCCATGTCTGCAACACTACAGATGACACTACAATTGTGGGCCTGATCTCCAATAACAACAAGGAGGCCTACAGAGAGGAGGTCAGCTTCCTGACAGACTGGTGCCGGGAGAATAACCTTTCTCTCAATGTCGACAAGACCAAGGAGCTGATAGTGGACTTCAGGAAGCAGGAGAGAGTGCACACCCCCATCACCATCAATGGGATCGCTGTAGAGAGGGTCAGCAGCTTTAGGTTCCTCTGTGTTACATCACAGAGGAACTCACATGGTCTGAACACACCACACGGGTGGTGAAGAAGGCACAACAGCGCCTCTTCTTTCTCCGACGGCTGAGGAGGTTTGGCATGGACCCCCGCATCCTTAGAACATTCTACACATGTACTGTGGAGAGCATTTTAACTGGCTCCATCACCACCTGGTATGGAAGCTGCACTGCTATCGAGCGGAAAGCTTTGCAGAGGGTGGTGCGGACAGTTCAGTGCATCACCGGGGTTCAGTTTCCAAACCTCCTGGATTTATACACCAGCCGCTGCCTGAGGAAAACCTGGAGGATTCTAAAGGACTCCACCCAACCAAGCCACTGTCTGTTCTCACAGCTTCCATGTGGAGGTTCCATTAACACCAAAGCAGCTGAAACTGATTAACGGGCCTCCCTACTACTTAACTGACCAGATCATTATCCCTGAAGTTGAACTGAGTTGATGCTATACTCTGATTAAAAAGTGTTCCCTTTATTCTTTTGAGCAGTGTATATATATATATATATATATTCTATGCCCTGTATATACCCTGCATCTCTCATCTACCTCAGCCTTACCATAGTGCTATATGGTAATGTGTACATCTGCATATATCATAGTTTTTATTTATAACTTTATTTTACTGTTATATAAAACTGTACATTAGGATAAATAGAGATTTTGTGCTTAGTATTGTATATATTTATTGTCTAATGTATATTTTGTTCATTAAGTTCTTCACTCACCTTCACACCTGTGAAAATGTGACGTGCCAATAAAAGTGGTTTGACTTGATTTAAATATAGACATTTTATTTACTCTCTAAACCACCAGTGAACCTACTCAGGAACCTACATGGAATATGATAATATGGCTGATGACCGTGAAACATGATGATGGTGAACAGAAAAAGAATATGGGGGGCTATATTTTGCCTTATAGTGCCTTACATGCATCCCTCCACCATGAATGGATTTTAGGGTCAGAATCTTCTCAAACTATCATGAACAATGTTTCAGGAAGTGAATTCATAACCATTTCACGTAATAACTTTTTTGGGAGGGAGTTTTTAGAGGTGGGCGTCTGGTTCCATTCACCGCCACTGTGGACCATTCTGAAATTCCCCTAGACAGGATTGTTTCACACCCCAAAACCACTGTGAATGACTCTGTTCAACATGTAATTACGCAGAATCCAAAAAAGATCTAACTTTTCTCACGAACGCTCCACATTTCTACACTTCTGGCAAGCAGGGCTGCAGGTTTGCTGGATGGTCGATTACTGAGGTGGGTTTTGTTGCGAGCGGTGAGTAAGTGACTCAGCTGCAGCTTTGGAAACCCAAGCGGAAGTTAGGAAATGAAACTCAGGGCAGTTATAGTGTATTTGTCGTCTAATAATAAAAATAATTTATTACAATTCCTGTCGATGGACTGCAGGAGCAGTGGAGTGTGTCAAATGTTGTGAATTAGCCTTATTTCAATCCTGCTGTTGTAAAACACTATCTAAATAGGAGGTGTTCACCTCCATCTGAGGTACTGACGTAAATACTGAACCTCTCGTTGCTCGCGTACATTGCTGGCCATGTACTGTTCAGCATTCAATGAGACGCCGCCATCTAGTGGACAAACTCACAAATTGCTTTAATGTAATTTCCACCACAATTTTTAAATATTACATATATATAAGTATTACATATCACACACACGCACACACACACACACACACACACACACACACACACACACACACGTATATATATATATATATATATATATATATATATATATATATATATATATATATATATATATATATATATATATATATATATAAATCTTTCTCAAAACTATGATAAACAAAACAAATTCTGATCAAGCAGAGCTTTTAGAGGGGGGCGTGTGGTTCCACTGACCACCGCTGTGAATAACTCTGACTCTGTAAATTTCTTTAGAACAGAGCATTTCAAATGCTTTGCGCGTGAAGCACCGCCCACTGACCTTTGAGCTGCCTTGTGATTGGCCAAGATTGAGTTCGATTATATCCAGGCTCCTTTGCTCATTCTCTTGAGTACCCCGGATGTTGTTCCTGCATTTCCTAAAGCTGAACGTATATTTTAACTTTTTACTTCCTGATTATTTATAACCTAAACCTTTTATAACCTGAATGTACACTCATCATAACAAAATGGTTGCAGAAGGAATCACCCATACTGCACCCTTAATGAATATTGGTGGGTAGGTCTGACATCATTATGCCTATGTGAATTATTATAACTTTTACACTCGGCTGTGCATGTAACGTACACAAGGCCGGTTCTAATTTCTGTACTTGACTGAACCAACAGCCACGATTACAGACATTCAGTGAGCAGTGATGTCCTCCATCAGACATCCTGTTAGTGCAGCTGCACCACTCAGGACTACATGCACACAGACCGTTACGCAGACTGTCCTTAACACCATGTCAACGTCACCAAGGACTGCACTGGTGTCGTGCCAGACTCATGGAGTGACTCAGAATGGCAGCGGGTCATCTTCAGTGACGAGTCCCGCTTTTGTCTTGGTGGGGATGACCAACGAATCTATGTGTGGAGGCACTATGGTCAGCACCAAGATAAACGGTTATACCAAGATAAAAGCACCAAGATAAGAAGGCCTGGTGTCACTGCACCTCCACCCCTACCGCACCATCTACAGAAACTGAGGATATTCAAGCTGCATGGGATGGATTATCACAGGACACCATTAGGAACCTCTACAACTCCATGCCGAGACGTCTGGCATGTTGAGTTAGCAAACATGGCGGCCCAATGCCATACTGAGAGACAGACTTCTGTATGTGTAGCTCAATAAATATTGATCAGTCCAAATATATCATCATTTATTGTTCCTGGTAGTCTTTATCTTCCTTCCTAACAGCACTGCAATCCCACACTTACTTCTGGATGCAACTATTCTTTTGACCTGCTATTTTAAATCTGCATTTTCAAGACTGTTATGTCATAGAGGTAAATTCAGACTCATCAAAATACACATATTTTTAAGCATTGTTTAGGTTGAGGTTCTAGTGACACTGATTACCACCCTGAATGAATTTATAGCACAGCCACTGAATTATATGACAACTTTTAAAAATATGTGGAAGCCTCCTTTTAGTCCATACAGCACATACCTGGCTATAGCAGTGCTCAGGTGTGCTGGCATTTAGAACAATACAGAAATAGGACCTAAATAAATTATGGTTCCTTTGAAGTTCACTATAAGGGCAGAGGTCCTGCTAGAATCCTGGGCCCTCTGAGAACAGACTACCTCCATTATCTATAGTACTATCTATAACCCCTCACATGTTTCAGGGCAGGTGTTTGGTTCTGGCCGCTGGATCATGAATAGCAAGAGTGACTCAAAACAGATCACTGATGAGAGCCCGACCCACACAAAGTCTAGGTGGAGCTGCAGGAGAGGGGTTTCTAATAAAGTGGCCACTCTGTATTTGCGATTTGTGTTTATATGCACGTCTAAATGTGTTTTTGCTACAGTCGCCTGATGAGTGTAAGCTCTTTAACTTGGATAGCATGTAAACACCAGAACCACACCTGACCCCACAATCTGTCTGTTCATCTGCCTTATTCCAAGGCTGCAGAGTTAAGGAGATCTGTGAGGTGGAGGTGTGACAGCCTGGGACCTACTGAACCTTTTGATGTGAACTTAAGAGTTCTTGGTGCTGTTCACAATTTTTACTTTTCACAGTTCAGAATTTCTATTTAAAGCGTGCTTTTCACTGCTGGCTGAACATTATCCATAAACTGACACCATATTGAGCATTATGAGATTTATTTGACCTGTCACCTTATTAGTTTGCTTTCAGTCAGTAGGTTAGCTTCCACTCACTAGATTAGCTATCACTCAGTAGGTTCGCTACCACTCACTAGATTAGCTATCACTCAGTAGGTTCGCTTCCACTCACTAGATTAGCTATCACTCAGTAGGTTCGCTTCCACTCACTAGATTAGCTTTCACTCAGTAGATTAGCTTTCACTCAGTAGGTTAGCTTCCACTCACTAGATTAGCTTTCACTCAGTAGGTTAGCTTCCATTCACTAGATTAGCTATCACTCAGTGGGTTCGCTTCCGCTCACTAGATTAGCTTTCACTCAGTAGGTTCGCTTTCACTCAGTAGGTTAGCTTCCACTCACTAGATTAGCTTTCACTCAGTAGGTTAGCTTTCACTCAGTAGGTTAGCTTCCACTCACTAGATTAGCTTTCACTCACTAGGTTAGCTTACACTCACTAGATTAGCACTCAGTTTCGCTTCAGTCACTAGTTAGCTTTCCCATTACGCTTCCACTCACTAGATTAGCTTTCACTCAGTAGGTTCGCTTTCACTCAGTAGGTTAGCTTCCACTCACTAGATTAGCTTTCACTCAGTAGGTTAGCTTTCACTCAGTAGGTTAGCTTCCACTCACTAGATTAGCAATCACTCCGTAGGTTCGCTTCCACTCACTAGATTAGCTTTCACTCAGTAGGTTCGCTTCCACTCACTAGATTAGCTTTCACTCAGTAGGTTCGCTTCCACTCACTAGATTAGCTTTCACTCAGTAGGTTCGCTACCACTCACTAGGTTAGCTTTCACTCACTAGATTAGCTTTCACTCAGTAGGTTAGCTTTCACTCACTAGGTTAGCTTTCACTCACTAGATTAGCTTTCACTCAGTAGGTTCGCTTCCACTCACTAGATTAGCTTTCACTCAGTAGGTTCGCTTCCACTCACTAGATTAGCTATCACTCAGTAGGTTCGCTTCCACTCACTAGATTAGCTTTCACTCAGTAGGTTCGCTACCACTTTTCAGCTTTCACTAGAGTTTCAGATTAGCTTTCACTCACTAGGTTAGCTTTCACTAGCTTTCACTCAGTAGGTTAGCTTTCCACTACACTACTAGATTAGCTTTCACTCAGTAGGTTAGCTTTTCCATTCTTTCACTCAGTAGATTAGCTTTCATTCCTAGGTTAGCTTTTGCTTGTTAGGTTAGCTCCACTAGGTTAGCTTCCGGTCATTACTCCAACTAGCTACCGATTAGCTTTCACTCAGTAGGTTAGCTTCCACTCACTAGATTAGCTTTCACTCAGTAGGTTAGCTTCCACTCACTAGATTAGCTTTTACTCAGTAGGTTAGCTTCCACTCACTAGATTAGCTTTCACTCAGTAGATTAGTTTTCATTTCCTAGGTTAGCTTTTGCTTGTTAGGTTAGCTTCCACCTGTTAGGTTAGCCTCTGGTCGTTACTCACAAAGCTAGCTACTCATTAGCGTAGCTTCCATTAGGTTAGCTTTTATTCACTAGAGAAGGTTTCACCCACTAGGTTAGCTGTCTCTTACTAGGTTAGCATTCACACACTAGGTTAGCTGTCTCTTACTAGGTTAGCATTCACACACTAGGTTAGCTGACTCTTACTAGGTTTGCTTTCACTCAACAAGTTAGCGTTCACTCTCTAGGTTGTCATTGCACACAAGGTTAGCTTTCATTCACTAGGTTAGCTTTCATTCACTAGGTTAGCGTCTGCTCAGTAGGTTAGCTGTCTCTCACTAGGTTAGTGTTCACTCTCTAGGTTAACATTGCACACTAGGTTAGCTTTCACTCACTAGGTTATAGCTTTTGCTTGTTAGGTTAGCTTTCACTTACAAGGTTAGCTTTCAATGACTGCATTAGCTTTTTCTCACTAGGTTATATTCTGCTCCTTAGGTTAGCTTTCAAGGTTAGCACGATTCAGTAGTTAGCTTTCACTTGGTGAAATGTGGGTTTTATATGATTTTGACACGCACGGTAAACCTACTGTGTAGTGCACTGACTGGGGCTACTGAAGCACCTCTAATCTAGCTTCCTGACCCAGTTGGCCCGTGGAATCACAGTCTGCCATATTAACCTTCCCCCTGCAGTCTCTGATGCTGCTTAGCTAAAGCTCATTTGGAAAATAGTGTGTGACTGTGTGAGCAGAGCTACTGAGCTTAAGTGGTAAGTAAACATATGGTGAGGAGACTCTGTCCAAACAAGCAACACTTTCTATCAACTCTCTTTAAGACTAACAGGCTAAGCCCCCCGAGGGGCGTGACAGACCATATGTGAACATGATTTACTTAGTGTGTCTCATTAGGGCTGTAATACTACAAACAGCCTGCTCACAAACCCACACCTGCAGACTGGAGGAGAGGAAAGTGTTGAGACGTGTCACAGAGAAAATCTGAGAGAAACAGAGAGTGTCTGAGAGAGAAAGAGTCTGAGACCTGTCAGCTAAAGGAGAGAGCTTCAGCATGTCTCCAACTGCACGGAATCGAGACTGTGAGGACTTCCAGGAAAATGTGTTCCCGGGCATGAGGACCCAGAAGCTGGAGGCAAGTGAGCTCCAGGCCCTGTATGGAGAAGACAGAGATGCTTACTGCTGCTCTCCAGCTGATGGAGGAGATCAGATGGAGGTAAGAGCTCGTACAGTCTGGGGTTAGGTGTAATATTAGTAATTGCAGTTATTATATTGGATTATGTTGTACAGGTGGATCAACACATCAGGAGATGATTTTATGGTTATTAAAAAGATATTCAGTGAAAAATGATATGGTATTTTCTTTGTCAGTCTGTCAGTCACTGCGTTGGAAATACGAAGCACTGGATATTCATTTATTATGATATTATCATTTTTTATTTATTTATCATTTAATCAGAATACAGTACTATATTACACATATACCTGCTTTCTAAATGCTTTATGTGTTTTATTTCATATTTACTTCATAATATTCTTCAGTCTAGAATAGTACCTTCAGTCTGGACAACCAGGTACTTTTATTACAACTAAATTATAAATATTTATTGAATTAGAACTTTTACATTGACAGTAATCTTATTACAACATCTTTCTCAATATGAATGTTATTTTAACTCAATTTTAAGCATTAATTTTATTCTCCATTCTAGTTATTAAATGTAACAATAATTTTTATTTTATTACAAATTCTTTCTAGATATTCATTTTATTGTTACTCCATTTTGGACATTAATTTGATTACAACTTACGTGATATTACAATTGTTTTCTTCAAAATATCTAGTTTCTATTAATTTCTAGAAATTAATATCATTACAACTTTCTAGATATTAATTCTATTATAATTTCTTTCTAGATTTTTGTTTATTACACAATATTTCTATGTATTTATATTATTGGTACTTCTTTCTAGATATTACTTTAATCATAACTCCATTCGGGACATTGCTTTTATTATAACTTATTTCTATACATTACTTTTAATACAGCGTCTTTCTAGTTATTATTTTTACAATGTGTTCCTTGATATTAATATTATTAGAACTTCTTTCTAAATATTATTACAACACCTTTCTCGATTATTGATCATTTTATATATTAATTATAATATATTATTTATATTATATTAATTATTATATATTTAACTTTTTCTAGATATTACCTATCTCTCTATCTCTCTATTTTCTTTCTTTCTCTCTGTGTCTCTCTCAGGAGGAGCAGCCTGTGTCAGATGAATACGTAGATGAAGGCGTGACTGAGCTCACATATGTTGCTGGTCAGTCTCCTGATCACATACAGCCCCATCGGCTGACCGCAGACACACACCTGCGCAGAAAGGTGTTCTTCTCTAACGAGGCGTATTACTCCAAACTGGAGGAGCTAAAGAGGGCACACCTAAAGAACATTGCTGACCTCCAAAGATTCTACCTCAACCAGCTCACTTCAGGGCAGACAGACATACGGCTGGATGACCAGACAGACCAGACAAGCAGGTCTGATTGTGTTGTAGGGTTCTGTGGCCTTTAATTGATATTAATGAATGAGCTTGTATATGTTTTCATATTAAACTGTTGTTCATATTTATCAGAGGTACAGTCTCCCACAGTGTCTGTGCTAGTGAGCTGCATTAACCTTGAAGCTCCAATAACACCAGACGTATCTTATCAGTGGATAAGACATCTAGAGAGCTGTAGAGCTTCTGTAGAGCTGAACCTCTGACCTCAGACTGACCTGACTTCTCACTCCAGGGAACAGATGGCACCAAGGCATCGTCAGAACGTCAACCCCACTCAGAGGCATATCAGCCCTGACCTATCGGACACCTGCGTAGAAGAGTGCGTGTTTGAGCAGAAGGATCAGCCTGAGTGGGAAAACAACCACGGGAATCCACACGTCCAGCAGGTCTACAGGGGTCTTACACAGTTTTACCGACACGGATTAGCCTTAGTCCCGGACTTTAAACACAGATTAACCTTGGCTGAGTGGTTTAGTCTGAGATGAGAAATTAGAAAATGAGTCTTTATTCCATATTAAATAAATACATGTTCTATCATGGATCCTTTAAAGCTGACATGTTCTATCCATAAGCTACCACAGTCTCTCTGGGGTTCTAATGCTGTCTGAACTGCTTTGGTCAATATAACACAAGGATGAACCAGCACTGGTCCTCCTCCTCATTCTCTCATTTTACTCTCATCTGCTGATCACATGAAGTTCATCTAACAAAGTAACCGCATTAACATTATTATGGAGCCCACAGCACCAGTAATGCCAGGAACTATCTAGAACATTACATCTCCGTTAATATATTACCTCAGCTGTTAACTTTAACTAGTGCTAAATGCCAAGAACTATCTGGAACATTAATTCTTTGTATCTTACTCAGCAGATTAGCATCCTCTCACTAGGTTAGCTTTCACTCAGTAGGTTAGCTTCCACTCACTAAGTTAGCTTTCACTCAGTAGGCTAACCTTCACTCACTAGTTTAGCTTTCACTCAGTAGGCTAACTTCCATTCACTAGTTTAGCTTTCACTCACTAGGTTAGCTTTCACTCAGTAGGTTACCTTTCATTCACTAGTTTAGCTTACACTCAGTAGGTTAGCTTTCATTCACTAGGTTAGCCTCTGGTCGTTACTCACAAAGCTAGCTTCTGCTCCTTAGCTTAGCTTTCATTCACTAGAGGACCTTTCACCCACTAGGTTAGCTGTCTCTCACTAGGTTAGCGGTTTGCTACTAGGTGTAGAGCTTTGCACTTCACCAGGTTAGCTTTCAACTCACTAGGTGGAGCTTTAAACTATCTAACAGTTAACATTGAATCTTCCTGACTCACTACAGGATTGCTTCCACATCGACGCTAGGTTCAGAAAGCGTTTTGACTCAGTAGGTTTGCTTTTACTCACTAGGTTAGCTGTTAACTAGGTTAGCTGTTAACTTTAACTAGTGCTAAATGCCAAGAACTATCTGGAACATTAATTCTTTGTATAAATATTACCTCAACTGTTACTGTTCACTAGTGTTAAATACAGAGAACTATTTAGAACACTAATTTTCTGTTTAGATATTACCCCGACTGTTAGTGTTCACTAGTGCTAAACAGTTGTTAGCATGAGCTAGTGCTAAAAGTCAAGAACTATCTGTAACATTACATCTCTGTTTATTTATTACCTTAGTTGTTAGCTTTAGCTAGTGCTAAACACAAAGACCTTTCTAGAACATTACATCTCTGTCAGTAAATTACCTCAGTTCTTAGTGTTTGCTAGAGCTAAATGCCTCTTAGTATTAGCTGGTGCTAAAAGCCAAGAACATTTAATCTTTGTATGTATGAAGGTGTAGTCTAATTTGAATGACTTCTTGAATCCACTGATGATTTTCTGATCTGGGAAGCCCACAGAAAGTGACTGGTTTGTCTTATATCAAGGTTTTCTGCACTTCTGATTGGCTAATGACCTACCTAGATTAAAAACCCTAGGTTTGAAAGATAGGTACCGGCATAAGCCCAGAATTCCCATTTTGGTGCATCCCCATTTCTAGCTGTTGTAAGAACATGATTATTATATTTATTTATAAAAATAAAGATGAATAGGGCCACATAATGGTTTAACACAAAGATTTTGAAGTACAGTAAACAAAGTCAGTTATAATCTGAAATGTGGTTTGATTTTGGTATATTCTGGGATGCTCTAGTTCGGATTTTCAAGGCCTTAATCCCCTATATTTTGAGGTGCACTGTGGGATGTCTTTAAGGAATTAAGGTTTTCGTGGTCCTTGGATAACTTGTAAATTATGACCCTGTAGATAATGCACAGTTAGTTCACTACACAGGGGGCAGTGGAGGATTGGTTTAGGCCATTCCCAGTTAGTGTAAATTTCTTGTAATGCTGATTAAACAGTTTAATCAAAAAGCTCTGCTCCGTCCCTACAGGCTCATCCGACTCCACCCACTGACCCTCCTCCGCAGAGGAAGTGGTGTCCCTTCCTAAAGAGCTCCTACTCTCTCATCCCTGCCAGTCAGCAGCCACAGCGGGCAGTATGGGCAGAGACACAAAGGCGAGGGTCAAAGGTCACCATCCCTCAGCCATTCCAGATGACCCTGCGTGAAGAGGAGCGAAAACTCAGACGGGTGAAGACGCGCTCAGAGGTGGAGCTGGAGAACGAGCAGCTCAGGAGGGAGCTGGACGAGTTGAAAGAGTGTGGCAGGAAGTTTCGGGCCACACCTGCCCCGGCCTCCACCCACTTGCCTCTATATGAGGTCATCAACATGCGTCTCGGCCCACGGCAGCCGTCCAAGCAACAGTCTGACCGTCATCTCCAGGACAAACAGTCTCCAAAGCCCCGCCGTAACGTCCCGCCTCTTCCTCAGGAACCGTTCAGCTTCATCGAAAGGGAGCGGCAGAAGAAAGAGAAAAAGCTCCAGGCTGAACTGAACAACATGACTCCTCGAGAAGAACGCAGGGTTTTTAAGGCCAGGCCGGTGCCCAAGTCCCTCTATCGGCGCACTCCACAGGATTTCCAGCTCTATGGTGCAATCAGCCTGCACAGCAGAATGCAGGAGCACAGACCAAACCCAACAATGCCATCTGGCTGCTTGGAGGAGTCATTGCAGGAGGTAGAGGAGGAGGAGGAAATGTACAAAGATGAAGAAAATGAGGGAAGAGAGCTCTCTCCACCCCTCAGAGCCTGGGGAGAAAAGAGACGAAGCGCAGAGAAAGAGATGGAGAGGAGGAGAATTGGAGAAAGAGAGAAAGACTGGTCTTATATCCATCCTTTACGCAGAGCTAGCGTTAGCCGCAGCCAGGAGGTGCTATCAGCCTGCAAGTCTGAGTACATTAGTGTATAAGAGGCTGGAGCACTGTAAGGTAGAGTTAAATGCACATCAGGTAGATCTGAATGAAAAACCAGTCCTGGTTAACAGGCTGTTGATAAAACTTGGAACTCCAGAGTGGTAACTTTACAGGAGAAGGAAAAAACGACTTCACTTTTAAAGGAAGTCAATGGAAGCAGTCATTTAAGGCCTTTTCTTGTAGTCTGTTCATCACAAATTTCAGACACAGTGTTAGGAACGAAAGTGTGTTTTCAACTTACCTGAAAAACTGAAATGGAAGCAACAAAAATGGAAATAGGTTTTGTTTTCTGACAGCAGCGTAATATTAGGTGTAGAAGACAAATAGAAAGAGGGAAGTAAGGACATTTGTTCCTGTACCATTCCTATTACAAGCACTCTGTTTTAACACGGTAGGTGGTGATTTGCAGGCCAACTTAATAACAACCAGTCAGCTATACTTTGTGGTAGTTCTACAGTAGCCAATGGAACCATGTTAAACTATAGCTGTTACTGCTACTGCATATACACAGCAGTGGTGACTATTGCAGTTGCATCATAAATATCAAAACTCAAATAATAATGATTATTACGTCTTAATAATAATCCAAATCTGTGTTAGCACCCATCTGGGACTCTGCTAGCTCCAATCTACTGTAGATCATTTGCCTCTTTTAGGTTAAACACAGATTTTAGGGGCTGGTAAAAGACATTCCATATGTTTTTATGTGAATCTTGGAGTAGACGTCAATATATAAGCTCACCAGACAAAACTTCACCTGGTGTGTTTAAGGTGGCAGTTACTTTAGGCTCCTGCAGATGGTGCTGTATGAGAATGATGGGAATATAAACACTTGTGGGTGGGAATAACGGGAAGAGGTGCTACAGTGCAGGGAATGTCTCGTTCCATGTGTGGAAAATGGCTCCAAAGCAGATGTTAATGATTGGCTAATAGGAATGACTGTGTGTAGGCGTGACCAAAGACCATAGTGTGAAGGAAGTAGCTGAATCTGCAGGTGTATGGAAGCGTACGGTTATACAGGTCTACCAGCAGTTGCTAAAATCCCAGTCTACAGGGAATTCTCCTCTGAACTGTGTTGGGGAAGGCTTCTACCAAATCTGGACCAACTGACCAATTCTTTGATGCGAGAGTGTCTGAACATTGATGTGGTCCACATCCAGAAACCTGTCTATTCCATGTAAAATCCAGCCACAGCTGTTATTGGTCGTGAAGGTGTTATACACTGAACTCATGATTTTGTCTGGTGAGCTTATTTGATTTTGTACGCATCAGTTTTACAGAGAATTGTTTAGCATACAGGGTGGACATATATAGTTGTCACTGCTGTTTAGAATTTCTATCAGCTAAACAGAACCTGCTTACACTCCCAGAACAATTTGCACCCAGTGACATACCTGGAACCTCTAGATGGACTAGACTGATGTTCTTCTCTCCACCATTGTAAATCGGTGTGTTAATTTTGGTGTTTCTGTACTAAAGTATTTCTATTCTGGGGAACGTTTACCTTTAACTCCACTACATTTAAACTCTAATCTCTGACTGCTTACCTTCCTTTTGGCTTCTGTGAGTATGAAAACATAACATGTCCAAACAAAAGTGTGAAGTGAGTCCACCAGTCAGGAAACATCGATCACTTTGTTTTGAGCTTGTTTTGACCTGTTGGACAGAGTTTGGTTCTAGCTATTAAAACCTGTTCTCCTTCAGTGTTCTGAGCTGATGATGAATAGACGTCAGTGTCAGACTAATGAATGAGCTTCTATTAAAGACTGGTGGACTGAGAGACACTAGAGTCTCTTCACCTACACTGAGCTGATGAAGAGTCCTGTTCCAGAAATGATAATAGGACATTAGAGTCATAATAAACCATGCTCCTGTTACTCTCCATACTTATGTACATTTGAAGGTAAATACTTTAGTACTGTTACTCTCCATACTTAAGTACATCTGAAGGTAAATACTTTAGTACTGTTACTCTCCATACTTAAGTACATCTGAAGGTAAATACTTTAGTACTGTTACTCTCCATACTTAAGTACATCTGAAGGTAAATACTTTAGTACTGTTACTCTCCATACTTAAGTCAACATTTGAAAGTAAATACTTTTAGTTTACTGTTTAAAACTCTCCATACTTAAGTACATCTGAAAGGGTAAATACTTTCAGTACTGTTACTCTCCATACGTTTAAGTACATTTTGATGGGTCAAATACTTTAGGCTACTGTTTACTCTCCATACTTAAGTAGATTTGACATTTTGAAGGTAAATATACTTTACTCAACCTACTCGGTACTCTCCATACTAAAAGTACACATCTGAAGGTAAAGAGCGAAAAAACTGAAATACATTTAGTACTACGTTTACCTCTCCATTATACTTAAAGTACATCGTGATGAAAGTAAATACTTTAGTACTGTTTACTCTCCATACTTAAGTACATTTGAATAGTAAAAATACTTTAGTACTGTTACTCTCCATACTTAAGTACATCTGAAACTGGGTAAATACTTTAAGTAAAGATAACTGTTACTCCTCCATCACTTTAAGTACATCTGAAGTAACAAATATTGCTTTAGTACTGCTATACTATCTCCATACTTCAAGTACCATATTTCGTGAAAGGGTAAATACTTTTAGTAACTGTTACTCTCCATACTTAAAGTACATCTGAAAAGGTAAATACTTTTCAGTACTCTTACTCTCCATACTTAAGTACATTTGAAAGCTAACATACTATAGCTACTGTTACTCTCTCATACTTAAGTACATCATGAAGGTATAAATACTTTAGGTACTGTTAACTCTCCATATATACTAAGTACATTCTGAAAGGTAAAATACTTTAGTACTGTTTTACTCTCCATACTTAAGTTACATTTGAAGGTAAATACTTCAGTACTGTTACTCTCCATACTTAAGTACATTTGGAAAGGTAAATTACTTTAGTACTGTTACTCTCTTCATTACTTAAAGTACATTTGAATGGTAAATACTTTATTACTGTTACTCTCCATACTTAAGTACATCTGAAGGGTAAATGCTTTAGTACTGTTACTCTCCATACTTAAGTACATTGAAAGTAAAAAATACTTTAAGTACTGTTTACTCTCCATACTTAAGTACATTTGGTGAAGGTAAATACTTTAGTACTGTTACTCTCCCATACTTAAGTACACAATTGAAGGTACATACTTTAGTACTGTTACTCTCTCCATACTTAAGTACATCTGAAGGTAAATACTTTACTACTGTTACTCTCCATACTTAAATACATCTGAAGGTAAAATACTTTAGTACTGTTACTCTCCATAAACTTAAGTACATTTGAAGTAAAATACTTTAGTACTGTTACTCTCCATACTTAAGTACATCTGAAGGTAAATACTTTTAGTACTGTTACTCTCCATACTTAAGTACATCTGAAGGTAAATACTTTCAGTACTGTTACTCTCCATACTTAAGTACATCTTAAGGTAAATATTTTAGTACTGTTTACTCTCCCATACTTAAGTACATTTGAAAGGTAAATACTTTTAGTACTGTTACTCTCCATACTAAGTACATTTGAAGGGTACATACTTTAGTAACTGGTGTACTCTCCATACTTAAGTACATCTGAAGGTAAATGCTTTAGTACTGTTACTCTCCATACTTAAGTACATTTGGAAGTAAATACTTTAGTACTGTTTACTCTCCATACTTAAGTACATTTGAAGGTAAATACTTTTAGTACTGTTTAACTCTCCATACTTAAGTACATTTGAAGGTAAATACCTTAGTAATGTTACTCTCCATACTTAAGTACATCTGAAGGTAAATACTTTAGTACTGTTACTCTCCATACTTAAGTATATTTGAAGGTAAATACTTTAGTACTGTTACTCTCCATACTTAAGTACATTTGAAGGTAAATACTTTAGTACTGTTACTCTCCATACTTAAGTATATCTGAAGGTAAATACTTTAGAACTGTTACTCTCCATACTTAAGTACATTTGAAGGTAAATACCTTAGTAATGTTACTCTCCATACTTAAGTACATCTGAAGGTAAATACTTTAGTACTGTTACTCTCCATACTTAAGTACATCTGAAGGTAAATACTTTAGTACTGTTACTCTCCATACTTAAGTACATTTGAAGGTAAATACTTTAGTAGTGTTACTCTCCATACTTAAGTACATTTGAAAGTAAATACTTTAGTACTGTTACTCTCCATACTTAAATACATTTGAAGGTAAATACCTTAGTACTGTTACTCTCCATACTTAAGTACATTTGAAGGTAAATACTTTAGTACTGTTACTCTCCATACTTAAGTATATCTGAAGGTAAATACTTTAGTACTGTTACTCTCCATACTTAAGTACATCTGAAGGTAAATACTTTAGTACTGTTACTCTCCATACTTAAGTACATTTGAAAGTAAATACTTTAGTACTGTTACTCTCCATACTTAAGTACATCTGAAGGTAAATACTTTAGTACTGTTTACTCTCCATACTTAAGTACATTTGAAGGTAAATACTTTTAGTACTGTTACTCTCCATACTTAAGTCACATTTGAAGGGTAAATACTTTAGTACTGTTACTACTCTCCACATACTTAAGTACATCTGAAGGTAAATACTTTAGTACTGTTACTCTCCATACTTAAGTACATCTGAAGGTAAAATACTTTAGTACTACTGTTACTCTCCATACTTTAAGTACATTTGAAAGTAAATACTTTTTAGTACTGTTACTCTCCATACTTAAGTACATCTGAAGGTAAACATACTTTAGTTACTGTTTACTCTCCATACTTAAGTACATTTTGAAGGTACAATACTTTAGTAACTGTTACTCTCCATACTTAAGTACATCTGAAGGTAAATACTTTAGTACTGTTACTCTCCATACTTAAATACATCTGAAATCTCGGTAAATACTTTAGTACTGTTACTCTCCATACTTAAGTACATTTGAAAGTAAATACTTTAGTACTGTTACTCTCCATACTTAAGTACATCTGAAGGTAAATACTTTAGTACTGTTACTCTCCATACTTAAGTACATCTGAAGGTAAATACTTTAGTACTGTTACTCTCCATACTTAAGTACATTTGAAGGTAAATACTTCAGTACTGTTACTCTCCATACTTAAGTACATTTGAAGGTAAATACTTTAGTACTGTTACTCTCCATACTTAAGTACATTTGAAGGTAAATACTTTATTACTGTTACTCTCCATACTTAAGTACATCTGAAGGTAAATGCTTTAGTACTGTTACTCTCCATACTTAAGTACATTTGAAGGTAAATACCTTAGTAATGTTACTCTCCATACTTAAGTACATCTGAAGGTAAATACTTTAGTACTGTTACTCTCCATACTTAAGTACATCTGAAGGTAAATACTTTAGTACTGTTACTCTCCATACTTAAGTACATTTGAAGGTAAATACTTTAGTAGTGTTACTCTCCATACTTAAGTACATTTGAAAGTAAATACTTTAGTACTGTTACTCTCCATACTTAAATACATTTGAAGGTAAATACCTTAGTACTGTTACTCTCCATACTTAAGTACATTTGAAGGTAAATACTTTAGTACTGTTACTCTCCATACTTAAGTATATCTGAAGGTAAATACTTTAGAACTGTTACTCTCCATACTTAAGTACATTTGAAGGTAAATACCTTAGTAATGTTACTCTCCATACTTAAGTACATCTGAAGGTAAATACTTTAGTACTGTTACTCTCCATACTTAAGTACATCTGAAGGTAAATACTTTAGTACTGTTACTCTCCATACTTAAGTACATTTGAAGGTAAATACTTTAGTAGTGTTACTCTCCATACTTAAGTACATTTGAAAGTAAATACTTTAGTACTGTTACTCTCCATACTTAAATACATTTGAAGGTAAATACCTTAGTACTGTTACTCTCCATACTTAAGTACATTTGAAGGTAAATACTTTAGTACTGTTACTCTCCATACTTAAGTATATCTGAAGGTAAATACTTTAGTACTGTTACTCTCCATACTTAAGTACATTTGAAGGTAAATACTTTAGTACTGTTACTCTCCATACTTAAGTACATTTAAAGGTAAATACTTTAGTACTGTTACTCCAGTGAAGGTCTAAAGGGAGGAACTTCTACTGACACTGGAGGAGGATTTTACCATGTGGACTACCTGCTTTGTGCACTTCATCCATCACTGCTTGTGGTGGTCCTGATTGTACAATTTTCTATTGGCTGTGTGAAAAATGCATCACTGTAGATGAAAAATATTTAAAAAAAAAACGTTTATTTACACAAAGAATATACAAAAGACATTAAATGTATGTATTTGGTCTTTTATTTAAAAACTCAGCAGTGACAGGGACGTTGATGTGGTGTTAAGGACAGTAGTCGTAACGGTCTGTGTACATGTAGTCCTGCGTGGTGCAGCCGTCTGCCAATGGTGCTGCACAAACAGGATGACTCAGAGAAGGCATCACTGCCCACTGAATGTCCACAATCATGGCTGTTACAGGTACAGAAATAAGGTCCGTCACATGTACGGCCAAGCATGAAACTAAACCTACCCACAGAGTTTCATTGCTGTTGGCTGATTCTATCTGGGAGCAGCTATTTTTTAATATTTAGTGTATTTACATGGGCTGTGAGAAAGTGGAGTTGACACGGTCTATTAAACATGTTTTTCCCCTGAACATCAACAGATCCTCTAAATATTGAGGGTATTAAGGTACCAAAATATAAACATTGCTACATGCAAGCAAACACCGCTGCACACTGAACTGTCCTCATAAGACTTTGATAGTTTAGTTGCTTTGAGGCTTCAGTAAGCTATAAGGCTTGAGTAGCTGCTGTTGGCATGGCGACAGTGTAATAGACATTTCATAGTAAAATTCAGCGTGTTTGCATGCTTCTAACATCTAATGCATTTCCAACTGCACCACTTGAAGGACAACTCTTAATGTTATCAGCTAACATATAGCCATGTCAGCTAGCATTGCACTGAGATTGCCTAAATGGCTATTTAATGGGCCTCCTAACAACCACCTGAAGGACCCTGGAGACCCACTAACACTGTCCCCATTAGATAAACAGTACCTAAAGCTTTCATCTGTGAAAGAGAGGAGAACATCAAGCTCCACTCCAGATCTGAGAACATCCGCAGGTTTTTCTGTCCATCCACCTTTAACACTATGGAGGTCTGAAAGGAGGTGTAGTAGTTCAAGAAGCTCATCACTGAGAAAAGGAGACACATACAACCAACAAAGAAGCTGCTGCTGGTGTTCTCAGAACAATGGTCTGACCAGCCCAGCATCCAGAACCTCAACACCACTGAATGTGTTCGGGGTTATCTGGATGATGAGAAGAAGCAGAACATGCTAAACCAGCTTCTAAGACTGAACTTTAGAGGTGTGTCTCTTTGAGGTGTGCAGTGATGGTAGATGCAGATGCACAGAAGCACGAGTTCAATCCTTTATTATATACAAACAGATAGATATCCATACATAGTCTCATATATGTGTCCAGTAGTAAGATATTTAGCAGCTTAAAAAAAAAAAAAAAAGACACAAACAAAAAAAGATAAACGAAACAAAACCTGTAAACCACTTTGCTTAAAAAAGAGAGAAAACAGTTTAAATAACAGGATAGATTCATACAGTTCCTTTTTAATTAAAACATTTTAAAGTCAATTTAAAACAAGCTCCAAAAGTCTGTTTGGTCAACTTCAACTTCAGCAAAGGCAGCTGAACAGAATCTGAGCCGAGGGTTGGAGGTCCAGTAGTCGAGGATACTCTTAGTCTCTCTGCCCGTAACAATACAAAAACGAATGTTGGAAAATTGCGGAGGGGAACAAAGGAGGTCATTTGCACACGTCCGCCACTTAAGGAAGCTACAGTCCTACGAAAGCTTTGGTCAGTCAGGAAACAAAACAAAACGTAGTGGAAGATCTGAACGATGGAAAAACATCCTGGAATTCGTGGTGGTTCACTGAGGACGAGGGACCAAACTCCACAGGTTTTCCTAAATTTCACTTCAGAATTTACTGGTTTGGATGTGAGCAGATTCCTTCAAAGTGGTGTGGTGTGAACCGGCCCATTCTAAACAAACTGACTGACAGCGGTGGTGAATGGAACCAGACGTCCACCTCTAAAAGCTCACTCACATGAAATGCTGCCCGTTTTTGAAAAAGATACACGAGTTTTTAAAATCCATTAATGGCGGAGGGATACGTGCAGGGTGTTGTGAGGCAAAATAGCTGCCAAAGAAAACATTCCACTATCCACTATCATCAAGATTCCATATAAACAGTCAGGAGACACGTGCAGGTTCGCTGGTGGTTTAGATAGTAAATGAAGTGTCTATATTTGTGTTGTAGACATGGAGAACCCTGGTTCCCATCACCACCACCACTGTACAGAACATCTGAACCACCTCACACCAAACCCACTCTCAGTCACTCTGTTTCCACCTCAGACATCTCCTCTTACAGAACAGCATCCAGACCTTTCGACAGGAATTACATTTTAAGCCACCTTTAAATGTGGTTTGAAAGCGCTGACCGGACGTTTAAGCATCAGTCTGTTTACAGTCTGGATATTCCAAAACCCGGATTTGGGCTGGCAGTCTAAGCTTAGCGGTGGGCTGCCAGAATGTGGTTTATATATGTGTTCACTATTCTGTGTGTGAACAAGTGCTGACTAGCATATGAGAGGATTAACAACAAAAACAACAGGTGAGAACCTGTGATATTCCAGTCTTCCCACAACCGTGCCTTCTTACAGTCTGGGCTGATGACAATGTCCAAGCTGTACCATGAAAATGGTAAGTAAGGAAATGTGTTTTTAATGTGGGGAAAGTAAAAGGGGGTAAATGGAATCCAGTTATAATCTGATATAATCTGGTTAATACAGGTGTAAACAGGCACTAAATGTTCCCTCAGCTACAGCCAGGATCTTCTGGTTCAGCCGCGCACCTAAAAGCAGCAATACATTTTTTTTTTGGTTTGCACTGATAGCCGTCCTTCACCAAGTTTTAAATGACCTACTAATCATCAATTTTAGCTGCCCAGGTTTCTTCTGAAATGCAACCCCGTGCTACAAAACGCTTGTGTGCAGTGACACATTTTCACCAGAGAGGGCTCCATCCACCCCACCTCCAACCAAATCTGACACCGTGCAGTTGTTGTTTAGTAAAAAGGTGCCCATTTGAACCATGTACTATAGAAAAACAGACTAAGAGGCCAGAGTCGGAAAGAGGCTGTATGGAGTCAGTTCCACCTAAAAAGCGTAAATGTTAGGCGCGGTAGGGGTGCACTGATATGATACTCTGCATTGGTATCGAATCAATACTGGCCAAAGTCACTGAACCAGATATCAAAAGAACACATCATCGCTGTCTAAAGAAAAACAGGTATCTCCAAAATGGCGACTTTATAGGAGAGGCCAAAAACCTCAATGGAAAGTCAATGGAACCAGACGTCTTAAGCTGTTTTGGGCCATTTCTGTTGGTCCAAGCTTCATGAAATGTCCACATGGTGTAAATAGCAGCTCATGTGATCAAATAAGGCATAAAAGTAAAAATCAACAAAAATGGAGATACATGTTTTTCTTTGGAAAGTGACGGTATGTATAATCCGATAAGCCTATCAGGCTAATGAACTTCCACATGAAGCTGCGGTTTATACTGGGATTGTGAATGTTTGATGGTGCGGGCCAATCAGAAACGCTGCTAGTAGTTCTGCATGTGTTAAAGTGCATACACTGCAGTGCTGCAGAACTGAGTGTTCTATAAGAATCTCAGTTCCACCGTTTGATCATATTGTTATTAAGACAGCCGATTAAGGAAAGTTCATCCAGAGTGCTGTAATATTAACAGCTCAGATTAGCTTTGGGACAGGGAAAAGGATGGTATCGGATCGGTATCGGCAGATACTCAAGTCTGGGGTAACAGTATCAGACGTGAAGTGGTATCGAGTCTCCTCTAATATATAGTACAACATAGTCCCCAATTAAAAGTACAGACGAGGGTTCAGCTAAAACAACCTTGATATTTCCACTTAGCATGACAAAACACTGCCTCACGTTCATACTGCCAATGCCAAAACACAGAAAAATAGAATTATTTGGAAATAATTCTCCCAATGTGTCAAATTATGACTTTTGATTGGACTTATGACTGATTGTTAAATTAATAAAGACTGTTTGTAGCTTAAAAAACTTCAATCCAACGAAGATGGCAGGCAAAAACAATACAAGCCATGGACAAACTTCACGAGGAAACTTTCTTAAATGCATCAGCAAAACGGCAGTGACCACCCCACTGACCTGGTCGCCTAAATTGAGCTTGCAAAGGTAAACAGCTTTAGTAAATCTGGCCCTTCAGTTAAAAGCTACAAGCTGACGTCTATGGTATAATGCTAGTTATTCCCTCTTAAACCATTCCGTATCAGCAACCTTCCCATTTCTCATGAATTCCTTTTTAACAGAACACAACCGCATTCAAATCTACAGCCCATATCTCCGAGATCTCTGCAACTGAAGCCGAGTGCTTCTTTGCGACAGCCATGTTGATCAATGCCGAAAGGGCTTTAAATAATCTTGAAAAGAAGCTTTCTGTGGATTACATCATGATCCTCCACAAACAATGCAGGATTACATAAATAAGGACCTAGCTGAGTCGTTGATCACTTATAGCCTATTACACAAAAACATTTTGTAACAAGTTTGATAGTTTACAGTACATTATTGCTCAACCTGTCCCTCCCGAGTCTTTAGGGCGTCCAGAGTGGCATATTCCAGAACACAGCAACAACCCATAACGCCATCACACTGGCTGTGACTAAGCCAGTCGACCTCTTCTCTAGATTTTACACATGATGTGCAAATGCAAAATGTCATCATCATTATTAATGTATAATATAGCAGGTGCTAGCGTTAGCTTAAAGCTACAGTCTGTGCATATTTACACTACAGCCCGACCGATATAACCACTTTATACACAATTCAAGAGGCTAAATATTTTAACTGATATCAGCTGATAGAAATTTAAATTCAGATTTTATATTGACATAAATATTGGTTTTCAGTTGCCACACATCTCAAACTCTAATAAACAGCACAGACCTAAATAATATTAGTAAGCTCATCGTGTCTCCCAATCATAATAATAATGATTTGCTATAATGTATTTAAACATGCTTTCACATGTTTGCAGTGAAGAAAAAAAAAAAAACATCAGTGCACACCTCATAGCGATATACGACCGACGGCTACATGCAGCCACACAAATGTTGGCATGGTGGCAGGATACTTAAAATGCAGGATATTAATTCCGGGTTTGACCTCTAAACCTATCGCCAGGAAATCATAGGTTTGGAATACCAGCAATGCCGTGAACAAAAAACTGACGGTGTGATCCCCTTAAGAAAGGCATCTAACCCCTGCTCCCTGTGTGCCACAGGTAGGGCGGCCCACCACTCAGTGTCAGTCACTCATATTTTGGTTAAGTTACCGGGCTGTAGACTTGCATTGCAATGCAGGGTTTGTTGGAAAGAGCGCAGCTTGCTCTACTGGCCTGTAGAGTTTGGCTTTTTCACAGAAAACCAGATTCACAGCACTCCTGTGGTTATATTCACGGCGTCATCAGCGATTAGTCCGACTTTAAAAAGCTTCGAGCCGTGCAACTGCATGAGAATATATCTCAAATAAAACCGCCTCGAAATCGAAGGCCTTCTAATCTAACCGCAGTGAAGGACTCAGCTGATCTGGTTTGATTCTGGGTTAATAAACGTTTTAGGGAAATTAAAGAAAGATCTTTTTATAACCACCCATGTGCCACCTAATGTCTGGAATGTGCAAAGAAGTAGCCCAGATGCAGAGGAAAAAGGCTGATCGAGCTTATGACCTTTTTATGTTGCGCACGCAAAAATGCTGGAGGAAAATAGAGATTGTTGTCGCAAGTACAAGTTCAATATGTATATACAGTACTGTGCGAAAGCCTTAGGCATGTGAGAAAACAAGCAAGGTATCAGAATAAACACCCGTCATTCAATTAAATCACTTTCTGCTTGCGCATGTGCGGTTGGGGGGGATGGGGGATGCTCGTTCGGTTGTTCAGAAAACAAGTGTCTATAATCCATAAATTTGAATCTGCCGGTTTCCTCACAGAGCGTTTGTGTCGTCTATCAGCCAACAAGCCAGTCATAGCAAGGGGGCTAGGGGTTAATAGTGGAAGTGGTCGAAAGGTGCCCTGCAGCCCTAGTGAGGGTCTAGTGCGGCTGGACACCAACCTGAGGAAACGTTCAGTCGCAGAGTTGAAAAGCTGCTCATAGAGAAGGAATCCTAATGTCAGGTTATTTTAGGTTCACAGCTACCAGGGTGCTGAAGAGCCTGTATACGGGTGGAGTGGTGGGTTTTCCGTGTTCTTAGCTGTTAGCACTGGAGAGGCTGTTGTCTTCTCAGCATGTTTGATACAGTTTTCAGCAAAAATAAAAAAATAAACCGAGTAATAGATCATAAATTAGAGTTGTCCAAGCTTCTCAGGAGAACCACGGCAGTTACAGTAGTTCACCTTTATCCATAGCTACATAAAGCCCCTGTAATATGAATATACAAATCCCAACGTTAGCCAGTGTTCAAATACGTATTCTGGCATAATGTATTATAATAATGATAAAATATCATCTCATATATCATGCCCACCTCTATTAATTTCTATATTATGATTTCATTGCCAAAAACACACATTAACTGCAGAGAACAATAAAATAAAGTTTTCTTGGCTGCTGAAGACTTTTGCACAGTACTGTATATATTCCGGTGAAGATACGCTAAACACAGTTAGAGTAACTGTTGGAACGGTTAAAGCAGCACCTTGTTCTGCGGTTTAATATTCACAGTTCACTTCATTTAAACTCATGTGTTAGTACCTGTGCCAAACTCATACAGGAAAAAAAGAAATAACGGTTATATGATAAGTTTAAATACCCTCTGCATATCCTGTGGTGAAAATAAACAACATCCTCCACAGAGGACGCCCTTAAATACTGTATAGCAAAGTAAGACAGTGCACCGTTTTTAAAAAACATGGCAAATGTGCCAATACTTCTGCACAGGCCATTTATTAATTCCATTATTCATTTCTAAACTCAGTAAATAAACAGTGATTGAGTACTACGGTGTGGACGGGCGCTCTCTGTAGAGGACGTGTCACTCACATACACAACCCATGATCTCGTTTGAGCAGAGGGGTCCAAACCTCCCCATACGAGCGTTTGTGTTTAGCTTAAAAAGAAGGAAAAGAAGTTTCATCTTTAGAAGAAAAAATAAGGAACCAAGCCCAGAAAAAAAACAAGAAAACAGAAAAACTTTTACAGACGCAAATAAACGAGCGCGTATGCTTCACGCTGAGTGATGATACGTCCGGTAAACTCCTCCTCAGATTACTACAGTACATCCACAGCTGCAGACGGTGCATGACATCTTTAGAGTGTAAATAAATATGGCGCTGTCCCACCCCTCTGCTGCCGCGCTCTTATACGTGCTGTGCACCTTTCATATCTAAAACATTGATCCTGTAGTCTCTCGGCGAGGTCCTCTGACACCCGAGCTCATTCATTTAGTGCAGATTTGCATATTACTTTGCATATTGTGGCGCTCGAGCCGCCTACCTGTATCCATTCAGTAACAGCAGGACACTTCAATTATAACTCTCTCCCTCTCTCTCTCTCTCTCTCTCTCTCCCTCCATCTCTCTAATCTTAGTCAACCTAGGAATGTGAAGGAACAGAGTGGGAGACATCTGACATCTGCTGTGTGTGTGGAGGTGTGTGTGTGTGTGTGTGTGGGTGGGTACACAGTGCAGACAGAGGAGTGTGTGTAAGACGTGTGTGAGTGTGTCTATGTGTGCATGTGTGTTGGAAGTGATGGTGACGGATAAACAGGGCAATCCACAGGTGTGACTCTCAGCTATACACCAGGATGTGACATCCCAAGAAATTCACTGGAGGAGAAAAAAGAAAGAAAGAGAGACAGTGTGTGAGAGAGAGAGAGAGAGATAGAGATAGAGAGAGAGAGAGAGAGAGAGAGAGAGAGAGAGAGAGAGAGAGAGAGAGAGAGAGAGAGCGCATTACATTGTTGTAAGGACGGATAACGTTACTGTATACTCTGTCATAAATCACTAATACTGCTCCTGAATATAAACATTCAGATTATTATATCAATTATTAAAAATTAAATTAGTACTGAATGATAAAACAGTATACAGCGCTGCTGAAAAGTCATGTAGTGTACAGTACAAACAGCAAGACAACCCTGGTGTCCTCTAATGCCAATTGCAACATGGAATTTCAACGGGAATTCCAAAAAAACGTTTGACGCAGTTGGGGAAAGTGGATTCTGTAGGAGACAGTCTCTCCCTCTTTGGGCAATAGAAGCACAATGTAAGTGCTGGTGGTCTACCAGGTCTTCTAAGTGGTTATTAAAAGTCACAGAAATTAAATATTAATAAATGAAGTGTGGTCTCAGATATCCATGATAAAGTGTTAATCTGTGTATGTGCATATGTATGTGTGTGCGTGCGTTTGTGTGTGTGTTTGTGTGTGTGTGTGTGTACACGTTTGTGTGTGTGTCTACCTGAGTATATGAGGCAGCTGTGGGCTCCGGTAGATGAATTTGTGTCTGTACCCCAGAGAACTCGGGAACGGGATGAACTGGACCTTATGACCACTCAGACTTTTGGATTGAGCCGCTAAATTGTATAGCTGGGGAGGAAGAAGATTCCATAAAGATCATTTTGTCACCTACAAGATGACCCAAATGGTGCAGACTGGAATCCAATACTGACTACAGTCCCATATACTACACCATCAACAATCACTACCCCAGTAGACCTATCATAATAAATTAGCTGCTGAGTTTAACAGTTTTTAAACATGGTCCAAAGGAAGTTTTACCGGCTGTAAGACTTACCTTTCTGCCCAGGTGGAACGGAACGACAGTGTCGTCTTCAGCATGCATGATCAAGACTGGACAGGAAATATGATTTACACTGAGAGAGAGAGAGAGAGAGAGAGAGAGAGAGAGAGAGAGAGAGAGAGAGAAAGAAAGAAAGAGAGAGAGAAATAATATATGAATATATGAGCAGAGAGAAAGAGACAGACAGTATATATGAGCAGAGAGAGAGAAAGAAAGGGAACAATAGAGAGAGACAGTATGAGTGTAGAGAAAAGGGGGGGGAAATTATATTATCTTGTGAATCATTGTAAGATGTACACTCCTGTTAAACTGAGAAAGTAGATTTCAGCCCTAATAATTATGGAAGAAAAGACAAAGAGACACTCACTTCTCATCGCTGGAGAACCGGATGTCATTTGCTGTGATGGCATCCAAAAAGAACCAGTCAAAGCCTGGCAGATACCTGTAAACCTACAACAGGAGAATATAATCAGTATATACATCATACTCTCTCTCTCTCGCTCTCTCTCTGTCTCTCTCTCTCTGTCTCTCTCTCTCTGTCTCTTTGTCTCTCTCTCTCTCAGACACGCACGCGCACGCACGCGCACGCACACACACAGACAAGCTGAGGTGTGACTGAAGTGATTTCAGAGAGTTTAGTGTAACACAGTGTTAGAAATGTCTCACCATAGAGAAAGGGTGACTCTTGGCCTCCTCTCGGATGTTGGTAAACGGAGACTCCAGGATTAAAGCGTCCGGCGGCGTTCCTTAAACAGACCATACGGACAATTAAACACTCTTTCTGTACATGGCATGATCCTGTTAAACTGCATTAACCGTAAACATCCCACGTGGTCTATTACTATGCAGTTCATACAAATTATTCAGCATCCACTATGAATAATTCAGTATCTACTATGAATTATTCAGTAACTACTATGAATCATTCAGCAACTATTATGAATTATTCAGCACGTTGTATGAATTACTCAGTGTCTACTATGAATTATTCAGTAACGCCTATAAATGATTACTCAGTAGCTACTATTAATTATTCAGTATTATTTAAAAAGCTGATTCACACATATTAAAGAAACCACTTGCAATTTGCTAATGCTGCTATAAAAAATAAACACTAGCATTAGGCAACAAATTAATTATGCTAATTGATCGATATTGTAATACGTCTGACTCAAAATGACTCAGCATTAACAGCAGAGTTCAGCAGGACCTGTAAGTGTAACCCTGGCCTCAGCTCTGCTGCAGAGCTTCAAACCAACACAAACAGGAAGATACAGAACATAGCGATAGGTCTACCTATACTCAAGCATGCACACTCACCTCTGTCACACAGACGTCTCACTAAGTTAGTGGCCACTCTGGAAAAACAGGTATGAGCAGTGTCAGTCCCTCTTATTAACATAATACAAAACTCTCGTTATAGAAATCATGATAGCCCAGTCTTATTAACACTAGCAACAGTAGCCTTCGACATAAACACCAGAATGCAAATACAAAATGCAATATTGGCCAAATACTAAGAGAGGAATTCAACAAAATCTCTCCATAATTTAATAGGTGGGTTGTAAACAAAGCCATTCAAATTGGTTTGCTGTGAAATGATTCAAAAGCATAGAAACTAACTGACTACTATTTCTTTACAGTGGTGGTGATGGGAACCAGGGGTCCTGGTGTCTATAACACACGTGTAGCCATTTAATTTACTATCCATAACCACCAGTGAACCTGCACAGAGGTTTTATATGGAAGGCTGATGGTAAAATAGTAGAACAATCATCATGAATGGATTAAAATACACTGATTAAAATATTTTTAGGCTTAAACATCATCACAAAACTACCATAAAACAGGGTCTTGAACATCTTCCTGTGAGGGAGCTTTTAGAGGTGGACGTCTGGTTCCATTCACCACCATTGGGAACAGTTCTGACTGTCTATTCAAAAATTCTGAAATTCTATTGTCTTTCTAGAATAAAGAGCTTCACACCAAATCACTCTGAGTAACTGTGTTGCCATGTCAAAAATGTAACTAGAAAGAAACTGTAAGAAGATTGGTGGAGTTTCCCTTTAAGATCCCGTAGCAGGACAGCAGTGCTCACCCAGTGCCCAGAGAGTGACCCCAGACGTAGAGCGGCTTTTGGCCGATTCTCTGCTTCAGCCACTGATAGAGGAACAGAGCATCCTGTGTCATCCCCCTCTCTGAGGGGGTGCCTTCGGAGTCCCCCCAACCTGGAGTACATAGAAAACACATAAAAGACATGATCACATGTTCAGCGTCGACTCCACTACTCGGAATATCAGAAGAAGAAGAGAACAGCTTACCTCTGTAATCGAACGTGACTACATGGTAGCCTAATGAACTGAGAACCTGGAGGAGCAAACAAACAGATGTTTCCGTTATTTTGGCCAGTGATGATTATGTAGTGATGTTAAAGGGGAATTCCATCCATATTTCAAAAATTCCACAAAAAGTATAGGCTTAAAACAAATAAGTCATTTTGAGTGGTGTGGTGTGAAAGCCTCTGTTCTCGAGAGACTTACAGAGTCAGAACTGGTCACAGTGGAGGTGAATGAAACCAGACGTCCACACAGGGATTTACTACATGAAATGGTTATGATTATGCTGCCTGATATCTGAGATAAGACAATGTCTTAGCTTTTAGACCCCTGGTTCCCATGACCACCACTTTAAAGAACACCTGAACCATCTCACACCAAACCCTCACGCATATATTCTTGTAACTGCACTGGAGAAGGAGCCTGACTGTGTTTCGTTATACTGTACAACCCTGTATTGGTATAATGACAATAAAGTTGAATTGAATTTAAATAAAATGTAAACAAGCAAACAAACAAATTAATAAACCAATAAATAAGTACATAAAATCAAATTTTAATAAAAAAAAAAAAAAGAAAAAAACCCTATCCTAGCCCTATCCTGGCCAGCCCTGTTCCCAGAACTAAGGAGTAGCTGGGGTTTAGTTGTTCCCTGTCATTTCAGCGGGTCGAACCGGCAGCCTTCCGGTCACAAGGCTGATTCCCTAAGCTCCTGCCCGCGACTCCCCCCAAAATAATCAATGCTAGCTTTCAGTACTTGAGGAGCACTAATGGAGATTTGGTGAGTTATCAAATACGAGAGAGATGTGTTATAAATCGAGGCAAACCGAGGAGGAGGCTGAAACTGGTGAGTGTGCAGGTGGGGGTTACCTTGTAGAGCTGCACTCTATGGTCTCCTCCCCTGAAACATAAACACACAGACAGACTGAGGTCAGCAGCCAGGTTAGACAGAGAGCTAGACGTACTGAACATTTGATTCTCATTCTCATGTATCCGAATCAGCAGGAGGGCTACATAAATTGCTGCTGGATCATGCAGAAAGTGGGTGAAGAGATTGCAGTACACCTGCGGCCAATCAATTTACAACAGCTAGTTTTTAAAAGTGACGTATTTCTCACAATCTGGTTGCATAAACAACACCGGAAAACCCTGTGCTGTGTGTTTGTGGAGGGGTGCTGTATACCTGGTCCCTGCATTGCCATGTAGATAGAGCATAACAGGGTGTGTGGACTGGAGTGTTTTCTCAAACCACTCGCCCTCTTTCCCCTGCGCATCCTTCCACAGTACAGCTGGAACTGTGTGCCTGAGTTAGAGAGGGAGGCAGGCGGTTAGTTTGCTGCTTGTTGACTGATTTACGGTTTTTGAGGTGTACTCCACTGATGGTATCGCTTTAAAAGCTGTATTTGATCCATCACAGTGACATACATGCTGGAGCTGGATCAACACATAAAGAAAAAGACTGAGGAGAACTGAGGGAAAGCTCTTACCACACTCCAATATTAACCCCCTCCTCTGGCTGGAGGTAGAAGTTGTGTGTGTGGTTTAAACCCTGATCCAGCGGCCTCTTCAGATCAATAAAATACGGTACCCTCACTGAGAGAAAGAGAGAGAGAGACAGAGTGAGAGAGAGAGAGAGAGAGAGAGAGAGAGAGAGAGAGAGAAAAGAGCAGCCAATTGTTAAACAAGCTTACAGCATGTACCTACCACAGTACCTTCATTTAGAGCTTAGAGTTATACACCCGACCTAATGAGAAACTGTAGAACAGACTCAGTATATATCACAAAACCTACATTTAGAGCTTAGAGTTATACACCCGACCTAATGAGAAACTGTAGAACAGACTCAGTATATATCACAAAACCTACATTTAGAGCTTAGAGTTATACACCCGACCTAATGAGAAACTGTAGAACAGACTCCGTCTATACCACAGTACCTACATTTAGAGCTTAGAGTTATCCTCGACTATAGAAGAAACTGTAGACCAGACTCAGTACCTACATTTAGAGCTTAGAGTTATATACTCAACCTAATGAGAAACTGTAAGAACAGACCTCTGTCCTATTCCACAATACCTACATTATACCTTAGACAAGTACACTCACATGAGAAACTGTAGAGCTTAGATATATACACTCGAGCTTAGATGAGAACCTAATGAGAAACTGTAGAACAGACTCAGTCTATACCACAGTACCTACATTTAGAGCTTAGAGTTATACACTCAACCTAATGAGAAACTGTAGAACAGACTCAGTCTATACCACAGTACCTACATTTAGAGCTTAGAGTTATACACTCCACCTAATGAGAAACTGTAGAACAGACTCCGTCTATACCACAATACCTACATTTTGAGCTTAGAGTTATACACTCAACCTAATGAGAAACTGTAGCACAGACTCCGTCTATACCACAGTACCTACATTTAGAGCTT